>CM033477.1:141209802-141465889 GCA_019447015.1 Hymenochirus boettgeri
AGACTGAGGCCCCATACTGGGGAGTTATAAATGAGAGGGAACCGGGGCAGGATATGAGACAGACCTATGGGGAGTTATAACTGAGGGACCTGGGTGCAGGATATAGAAGACTGAGGCCTACTGGGGTAGTATAAAACTGAGAGGGACTGGATGCAGGATATAGATAATAGACTGAGACCTACTGGGGGTTATAAACTGAAAGGGACGGGTGCAGGATATAGAGAGACCTACTGGGGAGTTATAAACTGAGGGGACTGGGTGCAGGATATAAAGATGAGACTACTGGGTAGTTATAAACTGAGAGGGACTGGATGCAGGATCATAGATAATAGATATCGAGACCTACTGGGGAGTTATAAACTGAGGGACTGGGTGCAGGATATAGAGACTGAGGCCTACTGGAGGAGTTATAAACTGAGGGACCGGGTGCAGGATATAGAGACTGACTACTGGGGAGTTATAAACTGAGAGGGACTGGGGTGTGGATATAGAGATGACTACTGGGGAGTTATAACTGAGAGAGACTGGTGCAGGATAAGAGGACTGAGACCTACTGGGAGTTATAAACTGAGGAGACGGGTGAGGATATAGAAGAAGACTTACTGGGGATTATATAACGAGAGGAGCGGGTGCAGGACCTATAGAGATGAGACCTACTGGGGAATTATAAACTGGAGGGACTGGGTGCAGGACATAGAGACTGAGACCTACTGGGGATATAAATGAGACGGACTGGGTGCAGGATATAGAGATGAGACCTACTGGGGAGTTATAAACTGGAAAGGGACTGGATGCATGAATAGAGAGACTGAGACCTACTGGGGAGTTATAAACTAGGAGGGACTGGGTGCAGGAATAGAGACTGAGACTCTACTGGGGAGTTATAAAACTAGAGGGAACGGTGCAGGACATAGAGACTGAGACTACTGGGGAGTTATAAAACTGAGAGGGGACGGGTGCAGGATCATAGAGACTGAGACCTACTGGGGAGTTATAACTGAGAGGGAGTGGTGCAGGAATTAGAGACTGAGACCTATGGAGAATTATAAACTGAGAGGGACTGGGTGCAGGCTATAGACTGAGACTACTTGGGGATTATAAATCTGAGAGGGACGCGGGTTGCAGGACATAGAGACTGAGGGACATTACTGGGTGCAGGATATAGAGACTGAGACCTACTGGGGAGTTATAGATGAGGGACGGGTGCAGGGATATATAGACTGAGACCACGGGTGGATGGTGTGCAGGATTACTAGAGACTGAGGCCCTACTGGGGGAGTTATAAAATGAGACGGATGGGTGCCAGGATTTAAAGACAATGAGGAACCTATGGGAGTTATAAATGAGGGGACTGGGTGCAGATATAAAGACTGAGACTACTGGGAGTTATAAACTGGAGGGACTGGATGCTAGGATATAAATAGTATACTGAGACCACTGGGGAGTTATAAACTATCAGACTGGGTGCAGGATATAGAGACTGAGGGCCTACTGGGGAGTTATAAACTGAGAGGGAACGGGTCAGGATATAGAGACTGAGACCTACTGGGAGTATACAACTGGAGAGGTATTGGGGCAGGATATAGAGACAGACCTATGGGGAGTTATAAACTGAGAGAGACCGGGTGCAGGATATAGAGACTGAGACCTACTGGGGAGTTATAAACTGAGAGAGACCAGGTGCAGGATATAGAGACTGACCAACTGGGGAGTTATAAACTTAGAGGGATCAGGTGCAGGATATAGAGACAGACCTACTGGGGAGTTATAAACTGAGAGAGACCGGGTGCAGGATATAGAGACAGACCTACTGGGGAGTTATAAACTGAGGGACTGGGTGCAGGATATAAAGACTGAGACCTACTGGGTAGTTATAAAGTGAGAGGGACTGGATGCAGGATATAGATATATAGATACTGAGACCTACTGGGGAGTTATAAACTGAGGGACTTGGGTGCAGGATATAGAGACTGAGGCCCTACTGGGGAGTTATAAACTGAGAGGGACCGGGTGCAGGATATAGAGACTGACCTACTGGGGAGTTATAAACTGAGAGGGACTGGGTGTTTATTGTCATTGTCCCATGTAAGATTAATTAACCCAGCTGCTAACCACAGTACAAGCCTGTTGCAAAGGACAGAAATATCCTGTATCCATACCAATACCTCATACTTTCATTTGGGCATGGAAAACCTTGGTGATTTTTTTAATATATTTTAACATGTGAATGCTTGATAACTGGGTGTGGATACAAATGTTGGTGGTGTGCTGCATCTGAGCTCACCACTGTCCATGATAACTCTTAGGATTCCCCCATTCTGGGCTTGTATCTGATTAGATCACTAAAACTAAACTACATTTAGGGCAGTGATTCTCAACCAGGGGTCCCTGAGAGGTTGCATGGGGGTCCTCAAAACATTGACAGAAATTGTATAGATCCACAATTTTGATGAATGCAGATATATTTTTCTACATATTTATCAATGTTCTGTATAAATTCTGTGTTTGGTGTTGATGTCTGAGATATAAATAAAAATAAGTAATGTTTTAATGTAAGGGTTCCCACCCTGATGTGAATTTGAGTGCATTTTTTTCAATAGAGATGTATTTATAGATCTATCAATTATATTTGTATAAATTACGTTTTTGATCATTTGATGACAAAGAAAAATAATATATAATCATAATTATATGTAGGGGGTCCCCAAGACACAAAAATTTTTTTAAGGGGTCCCCACGGATAAAAAGGTTGAGAAACACTGATTTAGGGCATGCAATCTCTTTATTTTTCTACACATGTACAGTAAGAAATGGCATATTTTCTTTTTAAAAAAAAGACACATTTAGCTGCTGATTTATATTTATTGGCATGCTATTTCTCATAATGGAAACCATTTGTTTTATTCAGGAGGAACAGCATAGCAGCTCTTACATTCCTATAAGTTAAAATATCTACATATTACAGTCACCTAGTGGCTTCTGATGGCCAAACAGAAAAAAAAATCAATGCTTGCAACACCTGTTACGTTTTATTTTAGACATTCATAGTTGGGCTGTTTGATACATCCCTTTACGTCACTTGGAGCTTTACTCATCATGGGATGTATGAGGCAACATTAGCTAACTTAATTTTATTAATGGGACAATGATACATTCTTGGCTTAGCCTTTGACTTAATACTTAAATGGAATTAAAAGAAATGTATACTGATTCCATTTTACAGGAATGCTCAGTTGTGTGTAAAAATCTGAGCATTGAATAACAATGCTTTTATGCCTCCCTCTGCAAGCTTCTTTGATGCAGGGTTGCCAGATGTCCCTATTTGGGTGGGATTGCCCTGGCTGCAGGGACAAAATCCAGAGTCCCGCAGTCAAGGCTGAAATCTGCCCAAACACTGGCCCTGGCAGCCCCGCCCTGGAACATACTGCCCCGTTATACCCTAGCCTCCGCTTGCACTTTAACCCTGCCCCTGCCTACCATGACATCATTCTGACATCACTGCCCCCCCCACTCTGGGCCCACAAAATCTGGCAACCCTGCTTTGATGCCACCCTTTTGTCTCCCTCAATGATTTCCTGCTGCCTAAAGAAACCTAGGCCAGTTAACACAAAGAAAGGTGACATCATCCCAGGCACCAAAATGCATTGCGGACTGTGAAAATGATGATGGTGCTGAATACCAAATGGGAGAAAAAAGTGAATACAATTTTAGGTAATTGCAAACATTTATTTACTTTAAAACCTAAGGGGGCTAATGCAAAAAACGTTGCAGAATTTGCTTGGGCTTTTAATCTGTCACAACCAATCAGATGGTATTTAACTGCAATCCAGTAAAAAGCTAACATCTAATTGGTTTGCTGCAAATTAATAGCATGGACAAACTTTTGCATTTCTTATTGCTTCAGCCCACTGGGAGTTGCATCTTATAAAAGAAGAGGGTATCCTGAGGTCATTTTATCATTCCTGTAGTAAGTAGATATTTTTGTTGCTGTGACCCAGGCAATATTAAAACACTGAACTGTGGTTCTCGTACTGTTCTGATATCAGTGATTGTTTAATTCAGAAGACAGATCTGTTTCATTTAATGCTGAGGGTGAATATAATGCTGTGTACTTTATCTGAAAACCTCCGCCAGTGACTGAGCCGTCTGATAGGAACTTTAAAGTCATGACGTTACCTAGGAAATAAAATTCACGTTTATTAGGAGAAAGCGATGTGACAAGGAATATCTACAAGTAATTTTGGTCTGGGTTTTTCGATTGGATAATAATACTGCACATTTCTTGCATTTGCTTAAGGGAATGTATGTAAGATTCATAGTTAACATTTTTGATAATTCTTAAAATATATATCCTTTAAAATATGATATATGTCCACCCCTCTACACAAAAACCTTTACCTGCTACAAAACCCCCCAAAAGCAGGACCTCTTTATGTTTAAAATAACCAAATCCGCTCCCAGCCAGAGCTATTATACTTACAAGCTGCTCGCTCCACCGCCACTTCCGGGTTCCTCACTCAATCTCCACTGCGGCTGCTGTGTTCTTTTTCTGTTCTTGAGCAGCCGCAGTAGAGACTGGTCCGGAAGTGGAGAGCCGCGGTGGTGGAGCGGGGAGGAGCATGTAAGTGTAATAGCTAAGTGTGGGAGCGTAATTGGTAATTTTAAACATAACGAAGTCCTGCTTTTGGGGGTTTTTGTAGCAGGTAAAGATTTGTGTGTGGAGGGGTGGACATTCCCTTTAACAATAAGAGTAATACAAATATTTTACTTATAATTTACCTTGCATCCTGATGCTTCATTAACGGACATGTCCGCCCATGTCTGAGCACTTTTTCCCTTACCCCCATGTATCTGTTTGTTGTCCCTCCTACTTAGTTTGTAAGCTCTTTGGGGCAGGGATATCTTTTCTAATATGTCAAGGCACACCACACTTATTTTATATATATTTACATATTCTTAACCTCTGAAACTTTGTGAATTTAATTTATCTCTATAATGGCTTGCACTATATAAATAAAATTATACATACATGCACCCACCCAATGCCACATTTATAATTTTGTTAAGGACTGCCACAAACCCAGAGATACCTCTGTTCCCAAGGTCCCAGAATTAAATTACTTCTAAGGCAGTTTTATTCCTCCTCTGTAAGTTTAATGATCTCTCGAAGAGCTCACATGGTGGTGTGTTGTAAAAAACTAAACCCTATAACTAGAGGATATTCACGTTTTTTACTGTGGTCCCAGAAGCCACTCCACTCCTCTCTGTGTGTTCCATCTTACTGGTAGCAGCCGTATGTCATTGGCTTTGATGTCACAATCATGGCTGTTGGGGATGTGTGTGTGTTGTCACCATCATGGCACCCATGGTGCTTGGGGATGTGTGTGTGCCTAGGGTAGAAATGCCCTTTAATTGGTTACTATTGTAAAAACGTGAATACCAAGTAAAAGGTCTAAAAGGGTAACTTCAGCCCCCAAATAACCAAAATAACTTTATATTCTGAAGGAACATCCCCCAAAACCCCACTTGTGTTGTAACCTTACTTTCCTCCGATGCTGAGTTACAAGAACCACAAACCCCTTGCCGGAAGTTCCTCCTCCTCTGCTCCTGTTGCGAGCTTGTTACGAGTTCCCTCAGAAGCAAAGCACACTCAAAACCACTTGTGCGGTCATTAGTCCGAAGAGGAGGATGCGGTGAGGGATCAGCTTCTTGTAAGTTCTTTTAACTCAGCATAGGAGTGACAGAGGATGGTAAGGTTACAACATAAGTGGGGTTCTGGGGTGAGATCCTTTAGAATATATTAAAGGGTATGTCCATTGTATTTGACAGGTTTCTTTTTTACTGTTTTACTGAAGAGCAGGAGATAAATGCACTCTTACCTACCGTTCTTCAGTAAATTTTGCAGGAGAAACTTCCCCCACTGATCGCTCCAGCGCTGGCTTCTCCGATGCGTCTACGCTCCTTCGCACTGCGTGCGCATGCGTGCACAGTGCAAAGGACTGGGGATGTGTTGGAGGCTTTCAGCCATGTCAGAGTCTCTCTGCAGCGCTGGAACAATCCGGGTAAGTTTCTCCTGCTCTCCTGCAAGATTTGCTGAAGAACGGGAGGTAAGATATAGTGCATTTACCTCCTGCTCTTCAGTAAAACAGTAAAAGAGAAACTTGTCAAATACGATTGACATACCCTTTAAGTTATTTTGTGGCTAGAGTTACCCTTTAAGAAACAATTTGGGCTATTTATTTCTAGGCATAAGAGACCTAGGTGAACTGCTAGGGCACTGAGAGGGTGGAGGGCATCATTCAAAGTTTTTTTTCTTTTTACAGGGACCCTTATCATCCATTGAGCCTTAAGTTGTTACCAATCTAGTTCCCCCGTATTCTCCCTGTTTGCATACAGAGTTGTCATCTTGAATGTGTTCAGTTTATTCTTACACTTTGGTAATTGCAATTGCACCAAAATGCACAAATTTCATGGAACTACCAACATGCCAATCAGAGTAAGTGCTACTTACTTGTATTCAATTATAGATTAAGATGAGGCAAAGTAATTTTTTCAGTATAGTATTCCATTAACGCCACCAGATAAATCCGCTACAGGAGATTTTCCCAGAGTGCCTGTGGCTCTGTTTTAATCTCCCTGCTATACTCTAATATATTGCTCTTATGTTAAGCTAACCATAGAAACTTCAAACAGTTTTATTCTTTACCTGTACTGACAATGTTATCTGGAAGTTCAAACCCACAGTACCTACAAAGGTAAACAGAAATAGATAATATAGTTACAGTTTTATAAATGTATCCATTTTATGTCATAAGCAGTTGCTATATTAGGAAAAATGTCAACTTAACCTAAACATAGAATGAATAATGCACACCCTATTTTCAATGGAGATATTAGAAGTCACCAATGAGATTTATGTCCATACAAGGCAGCAAGTGTTTTTTTTTACTGGTCATGGATAGGGATGGGATCCGGGTTCAAACGAACGAACCACTTGGTTCCAAAATCTGAAAGATCACATTTTCGTAGATTTTTGAATGAACAGAGCTACTTTCAATAATTTTCGAAAATATCTTTGAACGTTCGAAAATATGATCGGAGACCACTTTGGAGTTTCCGATCGTGTTTTCGAAAATTGAACGTTCGAGGCTATTTTCGATAATTTTCTAAAGTAGCCTTGAACGTTCAAAAATCTTCGAAAATACGATCAGAAACTCGAAAGTGGTCTCCAATCGTATTTTCGAGGATTTTCAAACGTTCAAAGATATTTTCAAAAATTATTGAAAATAGCTCATTACATTTGAAAATCTTTGAAAATTCGGCCCGTTTTCGGATCTTCAGGATTTTCCCGAGTTCCGGGAATCCGAAAACGGATCAAAACTATATAGTTTTGGCCATCTCTAGTCATGTAGGTTTTTTTTTTTATGACATTGTGCTGCCATCTGTTGGTGAATCCAATGATCATCCTGCTAAGTGTTAACTAATCCAATGAAACAGGTAATGTAAAGCCGTGGAGGTTGAATGAAGACATACGTCCATCTAGTTTAACTTTTATAGCCTACTCATTAACCCTAACTAACAGTTAATTCTACCTAACAGTTGATCCCCCCGTAAAAAGGGGGATTCCTTCCTGATTCTAAATGTCAATCGGAAAAGGATCCCTGAACTATATAAACCAGAACTACAGTATATGAATTAATTACAATATAATACATAAGGCTCTGGCATTTTCAATGGGGAGGTGCAGTGGCGAGAAACTATATAATCAGTCACTCAGTGATGTCACTGAGTGACTTCCTGTATTCCACTGCCCCTCCCCATTTCTCTCTCCCTGCCTGTATTAGTAAAATGTAGATAACAAGCCCGTTTTCTGTACACTGACTGACTGAATTACTGTGCTGATAAGGAGAAGCGAGCGGCCAAGTCCATTATGACTTACAGGAATGCACTCGCTACTTCTTATCAGCACAATAATTCAGTCAGTCAGTGTAATGAATTGGAACTGCACCGGGTGAGAGACGATATTTATTGTCTTCTCTTAGTTTGAGATAGAAACGGCAGTTAACAATTTATATTTACAAAAACAGGCTTGTTATCTACATTACTAATACAGGGATGGGGAGAGAGGGAGGGGGGAGACAGAGTACCTGTGCTGGATTTTTCTTTTTTTTGACCTTATGTATTGTATGGAATAATACGCTACCTACAGAATAATATACGGATATTACTTCACCTCGGAGTTCCCTGACCTCTATAAAAACACTCGGCTTAACGGCCTTGTGCTTTTATATGGTCAGGGAACTGGGTGGCGTAATCTTATATTACACTGTAGGTAGCGTATTATCCCTTATATAATTTGTAGAATATCATTGTTTCTTGTCTATATATCCATAATAATGGCTGGCTTGAGAAAGGTCTGAGACAAAGACCGAAACGTCGCTATCTGTTTGCTGCTTATGGAATAAAAGTTAAAGATTTTTTGAACAAGTCCTGAGAGTGCTCTACATGTTACTATGGTTGGATATCCATAATAGTGGATAGATGAATCGCAGCTACTTTTACAGAGCATGTTATTTTAACAAAATTGTACACTACAGGCCAGGACATAGGCAGAATATTAATACAAACCCCCCAACTGTACCAGTTTCTACGGGACAGACACAGTTTGAAGGATCTGCCCCAGAGTCACAGTAATCCATGTAAAGTCCCGTGGGGGGTGGGTGTCCTGGGATGTGTGGCCACAATGTTTGGGGGCGTGATATGCCATTCCGGGGGGCAGAGGAGCAGTTTTTAAACACATTTTCCCTTTAGTACAGAAAAGCACTTGAAATAACTGAAAAGTATATAGTGGATAATGCACCCCCAAATGTAAATTATAAGGATATTAGAAGTCACCGAGGAGATACGTGACCATATAAAAGCACAAGGCCACAGGGTGAGTACCTTTTATACAGGGCACGGAACTCCGAGGTGACTTCTAATATCCCTTTAATTTACAGTTCGGGTGCATTATTTATTATAACCTACCCCTTTGTGGCTTCTGGTTTCCTTCTCCTCCTGGAACTGTAAGATTATAAGGATATAATCTTACAGTTCCTCCCATAGAAATCCACTTCAGGGGTAGGTTATAGTAATATTTCCAATTACAATTGCCTGTGCAATGGGTTCTTACTCTATTATAATGGGATATCTCCCAACAGTTTTTATAGTGCAGTTCCATTTCAGGCCCTCCCTTGTGTCCCTGATTACCTAAATCCGGGCCGGGTTCCAGGTATTTTGGAAAAATAAAGAGTAGCATGTTAAAGGAAATAATCCCCCCAAAAAACAACTTTGATCCTGTAGCTAGATCATAATGAGTTAATTATGAGTCGTCTCCCTTCTACTGTATATGCTCTGGTTTCTGATAAATGCCCCAACCTTGTACTCTACTAGCCAATCACACTTCAGCACTACTTGCATATTTATTAATGAAAAAGACGATATAAAATAAATCGATCCTTAAAAACTACTTCTATCAGTAAATCACACTGCAATCCTCATTCTGTACCAGCTCCTCTACCAGGCTGTCAGATTTACTGGGCTTTGGGAAAAAATGTGCGTAAACCTGAACTGAATTTTCTGCAAATATCTAATAATAATCTATAATAAGACCCATAGCTAACAGAAACACGAGAGCTATTGAATTCACTTTCCGTGCTCTATAAATAGGACTTTTTTAAATTGTATTTTAAAGAAGTTTAAATGAACAATTACCTTCCTACTAAGCCATGAATATCATCATAGCTATCGTATATTTCAAAGTAGTCAGAAAGACAGTCAATGTCTTCTTCAATATCAAGGTCTAGGAATTCTATTTCAACCCGTTGTCCATACGGTATCCTGATATGCCAATAGCAGATCTGGTTGTTTTCGTATTCACCCGGATATCCAGGAGATTTAATAATTCTCTGTTTGTCTGTCAGGACTCCACCACATTCCTTAGCTGCCATAAACACAAAAATATGCTGTTAGTCCCACCGGTGTTTGTATTAAAATATAAAAATGGTTGCTACATCTATTTTAAGAAAATTATTTAAAGTTTGCATGTGCAAAACTTTCTGCAGCACGGAATGAACCATAAATGGAGGATAAAGAAAATAAGTAATATACTTTTCATTATGGTAAAAAGAATATTTTTGCTGTTGTTGTATTCTAGATGACCAGCAGGGGGCGGAAGGTTTCCAAAATTTTTTTACAAGGATATTTCTTACTTTTAAAGAATTTAATGCAGACTTGTATGCAGAAGTAGAAAAATGCTTCTACATAATAGAATAATGCTGTCTGGCTTATGTTATAAGGGATAAAGGACAAATTAAAATTATTAAAGTATTCTGTTCCATACCATGGGGATTGTAGCAGTAGGCATCCCATCTTTCACTTTTATTTAACCGATACCCATAGTCTACGATGCCTTTCTTTCCGAACCCACAGTTAAATGTTGGTTTTACTATAGGATAACCAACTCTTCCTTTGTGCATCCAGCCAGCTGCACATACATGGAAACCTAGAAGAGAAGTATTACATTATTGTTAACGGTTTGCTTTATCTGCTGCATGAAGACCCTGTAAACCAGTTAACCAAGTTTACCAAGGCAGTGGGAACAACACTTTGCACTGTCTCACTCTATTCCTCAGACAGTGTCCTTACACAGGACAGATGCATAATATCCTTACATAATGTGGTGCCCTTGTACTCTATTCTTCGAACATTAAGTGGACCTTTTTAATCGGTACAAATCATCAGCATAGTACTGGTGTGGAATATAGTTCATGTACATTTCTAGGGGTATTTAGGGTTAGTGCTTGATGACTTTGCTGGATATTTGTTTCTTGAACAGCTCTCATTCTTCAAGCCTCAGTTGCCTACTGACAAACCTGGTTCTCTGACTTTATTCTTTATCGACCCTTCCCTTTTCATAATGGCTGAAAAGCTTCTGTCTGTCTCTTGTTCTCTGTTTTTTTGCCTACAGGATAGTTGAGTGCCGCAGCCTGATATCTATCTGCAGCATAAAACTCTTACCATTCAGGAGGATTGGACAAGACCAGGTAGGTAGTGCCTTATTCTTCACATAACCTTCCTCCAGTCATATTCCATCTACCCTTAAGTGAGTCTCTAGCTACTGAAGCCATTATGAAATTGGGACTTTCTGTCTTGAAATCATTTGCTGTAGCAATAACTGTTACTAAGGATATGTTAAAGGGTAACTGTGGTCCAAAAAGGACTTTGGAAAAATTGACAGGATTTGCTTTGCCGAGAATGTTTGCAATTTACCTTCATTATTTTTTTACATATATTTGAAGATATTTACATTTTTATGTGTGACATCATAGCAGCATCACCAGATCCCCTGCACTTCCTGCTTTCTTGCTCTTAAACTGTGTGACAGTTCCTCTTCCTGTGTCTCCTCCTATTTTGGACCCCCCATGGCCCCTCCCATTGCAGTGCCCATGAAACACCCGGTGGCCCCTCCCACTCCTCCTTCAGTCTCTTACTGGTCTCTTTTGCTTTCTCCTGCACTGAGCATGTGTCAACCGCAGATTAGAAGGAAGAACTAATATTTGGGACCACAGATTCAGAACCTCCCACCCCCTAACATTCTGATCAGTGATTTCTTCATATCTTGGGCTGTGCAGCATATAGAGAAGTGGTTGATGGCTCATTTTAAAGGTAGGAACCTGGCCTTAAAATCAACTTGTTTGGAGACCACATTTCCCCTTCAAGGGACATTGCTATATAAAGTTTAATGGTGAGACTAGAAGATACTGCATTGGGTTGCAAAAAATCTCTTATCATTCTAATAATCTTAAGAAGTATAACAAATTGCCAGAATGAAAAGGGGGAATATAGATCTGAACGGTGCAAAACGGTGCAAAAGTTTGCCAGTGCTAATAAAAGGTAACTGTGGTCTCCATAAAAGTCCCTTTAAAAGAGTTCTTTCATACCTTTCAAACAAGACTAGGATGATGTCTCTAGATTTAGCTTCTCTAGATATGCTGTGTAAAGTTACATTTCCCAGATTGGCCTGCCACCATGTCTCTGTGACAGGGATGTATAGCTGTGTCTTACCTCCCGTTCTTCAATTAAACCTGCAGGAGCCGGGAACGAAGGGAAGGAACTTAACGATCGCTTGCTTTTATCGGAATCTCCAGGTCTGTCGGGGCCTGTCAGATGAAGTGGTGGAGGAGCGAGTGGTCGATAAGTTTCTTCCCAACTATCACTATACCGTTTTTTTACATTTCATCTGTCAATCAATTGCCTTAGAATCATAAACTCTTCTCTTATGTAAAGTTTTCCTGTAGTTAAGGTGACAGTTGGTACGTGAACTGCATGGTGGGAAATTCTATCTCCCAATGCTGCCAAATTACTGAGCATGGATTGAAGTCATACAGCAACACAAACACATCAGAGTAAGTACTATGTACATGCATTCATTTATCGATTGAAATGAGATAAAGTCATTTTTTCAGTGTACAATTCCTTTAAACAATGACATGTATCAATTGAACTATAAAGTATTCCATTTTTAATCAAACAATTACATCTCAGAGTGGACTCTTTACTAACTCCACATTCAGGTTAAAAGAAGGTAAAGAAACACCAGAGGCTAAAGGACTATTTTGCCATATATTTTTTTTTAAAGTACATCACTCTAGGTGTTACTAAATTACTAAATACCTTTACTCAGTGCCACTGATGTGTTCTCAAAGTTATTCTGATACTGAACCAATCACAAGTTACTTGACCTATATACAATTGTGAAAAAGTTGGAAGTTTACAGTTAATCCTCTGGTGATTAAAAGGAAATGATCTCATAGGATGAGAAGATTTGTAAGTACAAAGTCACTTCTGGATTTACACAATGCCATTATTCTACCCCTGCCAAAATCCAATGAATTGCAGATGGCTGGGAAAGTCATTTCTTCCACTGAAGAAAAGATGAAACACATTTAAACAATAAGAACTTATATTATATTTGGTTTGCTTATTTGTTTGGTTTTCTCCTTATTTTGTGTGCCATCTTTCCTTGGGGTTGGCTAAAAGGAATTGTCTTAGTACATCAATCATCATAATCATCATAATGCAAAGATGTTCTTTTTCCTATTATGTGAAAGTCACAATATGAAAAACATTGATAGCAGGGCATGGTTACAAATGGAGCAAAGCTGAATAACTTAAACCACATTGTTTTCTCTGTCACATTTAACTTTATTTTTATTGTTTACTTTATATGGCAAAGTCTCATATGGTTAGACTGGCCGCTTTATCCAGATTAATGTCACCATGAATACAGGAAGAGAGAGATAAATACTCTGAATGGCCTTCAGAGACACCAACACTCACAGAGGTTTTAAAATACATGAAGATTCTGGGAAATAGCAATTACAGGCTTATAATTTACTGAAGTCTTTCTGTCCAGTTTAGATCCTCTTGGGCTATCATGGACTAGCAAAGATAATATGAAATGTGAATTATATATGTGTATAAGTAGAAAAGTTCGGTAACAGATTCAGTACAGATTCAGTCAGGCATTATGGGATGTGTTTTTAAAAACTACCCTATTGTATTGTCAAATACAGTAGGGCAGATAAGCTTTATGGAAGGTCACATACCAAAGGAAATTTAAGAACATTTATTGAACCAACACAACATCAAACACACAATGTTTTGGGGGCTCCTCCCCCTTCATCAGGTGAGCCCCTGAAACGTTGTGTGTTTGATGTTGTGTTTATGGCTTATCTGCCATATTGGACTTATTAACCCTTCTAGGGGTAAGGGTGGGAAGGATCTGCACCCCTGACTGTGGATGTGCATAGGAAACTTTGCATACCAACTTCCGATACATTCCATTGATGGTCAACATTGGACCGCACCAAAACTTTGGACTTTGGGGTCTAACTACTGTAAATGATATGTTGGAAGCTATAAGATCAAACCACAATGAACACTGACATCTGAGGAATTAATTGATCCCATGAGGAAAGTGTTTTAGTGTCACCACAATTTAAACACCCCCCACCCCCGTGTTATAATTAAACTAGCAAACCCCCGATTCTTTAAAAAAATCGCAAAACCTGCCCCCCCTCCTTCTTTCCCCCTCTCTCTTTCTCCCACATATTCCTCTCTTTCCCCTATCTTTCTCCCCCACACTCTCTCCCTCACTCTCTCCCGACTCTCTCTCTCTTCCTCTCTTTCTCCCCCCCCACTCTCTCCCCCTTCTCCCCCCACTCTCTCTCCCCCCCTTCTCCCCCCACTCTCTCCCCCCTCTCTGCCCCCTTTCTCCTCCCCCCCACTTCCCCCCACCCCTTCTCCTCCCCCCTTCTCTTTCCCACCTTCTCTCTCCCACTCTCTCCCCACTTTCCTCCCCACTCTCTCTCCTCCCACCTCTCCTCTCCCCCTTCTCCTCTCCATCTTCCTCTCCCACTCTCTCTTTCTCACTCTCTCCTCAGCTGCTGAGGATTGATTGTACCATTGACGTAACATTAGGGCCTGCCTGGGAGGTAAGAGTGCTCGCAATTTGCTCCAGATAAGGTCTGCAAACAGCATGGTTTTAATAGCTGATCAAGCATATGAAATGAACATACAAGCAATCAGCTGTTTAAAAGACCGGAGCCAAACTTTCATAACTGAACTGAAAGTTCAGCTCTGGTCTTTTAAACAGCTGATTGCTTGTATGTTCATTTCATACGCGCATACTGTTTAAACACAGCTGTTTGCAGACCAAATTGCGGGCCCTAATGTTACGCAAACGGTGGTGCAATCAATCCTCAGCATTTCAGTAGCAAATTTATGCTACTTCCCTCTTTTCCGGCCAATCATAATCATCATCATTATGTGATTTGCACCTCAGTGCGAGCAAATGGGTCCAGCGGCCACCAACTGTGGTTTAGTATTATAGATGGACACTAAACTGACAAATTGAAGTATCTGCCAGGGGGATCTATAATTAAGGGAGAGTTAGGATGGCCCTCTGCTCGCTGTCCAGAGAGGCATCCTTATTTGCTCATGTGTGCCTATTGGGAAAATAGGAGTTAGGTCGGGACATCAGGGCGTTCAGCCGTTCAGAAGTCCTGTGCGGAGTGCCTGCAGGTAAGTTTAACCTTAATGTAATTTATCCTGCCTCCTTGTGAATTATAGATCTACATGGAAGCTACTGCAATGTGTCATCTTAGTGTCTCTTTAAAGAGTTTAGTATCATTAATACTTTCAAATAGAAAAACATATCTCTATCTACATATGTACAAAATGTGTTGATTCCTGAGGAAGGGACATAGTGTTTAAGTAGTGTGCCCCTCCATTGCTTCATTTCATGCTTGGATGTGTTTGCCCTAAGAAGTAAAGGGCAGGGAGGGTTGCACCTACCTACTTGTCTGGCTAGGAGCCAACAACGCTGTGCTGGAGTGTACAGTACATTTGGACTGTACTGATTACATTTGGATACATTTGGATGTATTGATCATTTGGAATACTCCCTGACAAAGTGATTATTTTTATTTTTCGTTTTTTTCAATTTCCTTCAACAGAGAGAAAATGAACTTGATAATCTTAAAGGTAACATCCAGCCATAAAACAAACGTTTAGATTTAGGTCCAGCACCCCCAAACCCCATTTTCGTATTACTGAATTTTTAGAAAGATACCTCTAAAAAGAGTTACCAGACCCGGTCCCTCACCGCTCTGACGCGCTACTCTCTGCTTCCTGGTCGTGGCTGTCAGTCAAAGTCAAAAAAACATTTTGGGGGGGTGCTGAACTTAAATATAAAATGTTATTTTATGGCTGGACATGTCCTTTAAAGGTCTGAATAGGTTCCTTATAAATTAAGATTAAGCTATACATATAGGCATAGTACAAAGAGAAAATATAACAGAAGGCTGTTGGTGTATTTATACAAAAAGATTAATGAAGATTCATTTATTTCCATACCAGTCATTTGTAGATTGGGTATGTCATTGGGTAGGTCACTCTCCTTGTTGCTCAATGTTTTTACCAATAACGCTAGAGACAACGTTTTAGGCATAGACTGAGTTTGAACTAAAATCTGCATTTCTACTGATTGGCTGTTGGATGGTCAAACATGCTCAGATCTCTACTGAGCAACTTAATCAACCCAGGGACTGGGTCAAGGGCAAGACCATACACAGACAAAATGGTGAATTCCAGTTGTATTGTATGTAGATGTACCATACACATTGTTCAAGATTTAAAGGCTTTTACACACATGCAATCACGTGTGTACGAGCCTTAAGTTTGGTGATTATTGTCTAATGTCATCTATTGTGTGGTTACATTTACATTTATTAGGAAAATACTACGATCATATAACTGATCGACTAAAAAAAACAACTTTCCTGATCATATTACGACCGTTTTAACAATCCAATATCAGCCAATCAATGGAAATGTCTGCTAGCATGTCGTATTGATTGTAATATTGGTCCAGTGTATGGGCACCTTTAGATAGATAAAGAATTAGTACTGTGTATTAAGCTCGGGCTTACCGAGCGGCATTTTAGTTGGTCGATTGGCCAGAAATATTTATGTGGCCGCGACTGACTAGAGATGGACTAGAACCAAACCCGAACTTTTAGAACTTCACAAAATACGAACTAGTTAGGGTTTTTCGAACTTGCTGACTTATTAATTATTGAAAATGTGATAATTATCAAATTCTCAAATAGGTAACCCTTGAATGTAGTGTTAGATTTCAGTAACCCTCGAATGTATTGTTAGGTAACCCTCAAATGTAGCCTTCGATTTTGGTAACCTTCAAACGTATCGTTTGGTAACCCTTGAATGTAACGTTCGATTTTGGTAACCCTCAAATGTATTGTTCAGTAACCGTTGAATTAAAGATGGGTTCCAACATGGAACCACTCAGTTCCAAAATCCAAATGTTCTGGATATTTACGAAAATAGCCTCAAATGTTCAATAAAAATAAAAAACTTGCTCCGAAGTCCCAACTGTAACTTCCATCTTCGGATTTTCGGGCTTTGCGAAGACGGAACGAAACCTAGCAGTTTTGGCCATCTCTACCTTATGTGTATGTATCGTTCGGTAACACTCAAATTCAGCCATAACCCACTAATGTAGAAAAACTTGATGCAGAAACCCGACAACTGCCCGATTGTGGGAAAAGTTAGTGTTTAAAAGGACAGTTCAGTGGAAATGATCAATATTTGTTAAATTGTTAGTTTGTGTAATGCCTTCTTAGTTATTCTACATATTCTCTCCCATTTTGAAAAATCAGTTGATTTCATACCCTTTGCTGTTCCCTGCTGTTGACATTAGTGAGCTGACATTTCAGGTTCTAACGGTCCTTCTTCTTCCCAGGATGCACCACTACCTTGGAATGTTCCTAACAGTAATTTCTACTGATTGGCTGTTGGATGGGTCAAACATGCTCAGATCTCTACTGAGCAACTGAATCAACCCAGGCGCTGGGTCAAGGGCAAGGTCCTGCAAACAGGAAGTCAGTATTTTGGTTGCATTTATTTATACACAGACACAATGCTGAATTGGCAGATTAAGGTCATTGGGATGGAAAAATACTGCTCTTTTTTCTGAAAAGTATATGTATTTGCACTGAACTTCCCCTTTAAACGAGATTTGGTAATATGTATGTGTTCCCCAGACCATTTCCCATTTCTCAGAGCCATTTACAGTAAGTTACTATTGCTGTTCTATTTGTAATTAACTAGAATTTTTCTAACTATTTCCTATTTTCTCCCTTTGACTTTAAAGGGGAACTGTGGTCCAAAAATGACTTTAGGTAAATTGAGGTAAATTGATAGGAATTGCTCTCCTGAGAATTTTTGCAATTTTATTTCCATTGTTTATTTTGCATAGTTTTGAAGATATTTACATTTTTGCGTGTGATATGGCAGCAGCATCACCAGGTCCCCTGCACTTCCTGCTCTGAACTGTCCAGACAATCTGTCCTGTGTCTCCTTCTCCCCTTTGCAGCCCCCCTGGTCCTGCCCACTCATGGACCCCATTGTCTCTCCAGTTGCAGGCCCCCAATGGCCATTATCTTACAGCCCCATGTGGCCCCGCTCACTCACGGTTGGCGTGGCCCCGCCCACTCATGGGTGTCATGGCCCCGCCCATTTGCGGGTGCCATGGCCCTGCCCACTCGCGGGTGTTGTGGACCCGCCCACCCGCGGGTGCCTAAGCCCCACCCACCCATGGATACCTGAGCCCCACCCACTCGTGGGTGCCTAAGCCCCACCCACTCGTGGGTACCATGGGTTACTCAGACACGACACCCCCCCTACAGAAAACTCTGTGGAATCAGCCTTTTCAGGCAGAGTGAGAACTCCGAAAAGGCTGTTTTCACACAGTGAAAGAGAAGGGCTGTAGATTCCCTTAACTTCTCTGTCAGGACTTCACACTGCAGGGAGGAGGAGGGACTTCCTGTCTCCCTCACACACTGAGGGAGTCTGAGGCTGTGCTCGCCGGCGGCACTGTGCAGGAGAAGCCTTAGGAATGTCACATGTCAGCCTCCCACCCATTAACTTTCTGGTCAATCATTTCTGTATATCTTGGGCTGTGGAGCACGTAAAGATGTGGTTGATGGCTCGTTTTAAAGGTAGGAAACTGGCCTTTCATATAAACTTAACTTTCGAACTATAGAACTTAAGAACTTTTTTTTAAAGTTTGAAAATGAAATGAACTTTAGGAAGTTTGGCCATCTCTACAACTGACTGCAACTAATCGTTCGTCCGAATGGGTGATCAGATGGGTCAGACAAGATAGTCAAGCAGACAAACATATTGATGACAGATATGTCTAACAATTAATTTGTAATCATTTAGATTCATAATAACAATATGATGCATAAATAACATTCAAATCACAAAGTAAGCTATACCTTATGAAGATCTCATGTACACCATGTATTACCTATTTTCCTTGCTGCTTCCAATTGTTCATATGTAGCCAGGAGGCCTCCTTCGTATTCACAAACAGCTTTGGCTTCCCGATAGGTCAGTCTGTATTTTCCATTTCTTGATTCCCTGTGATAGACTCCAGCTGCTTGTTCTGTAGAATATATCAGTGATTACTGTAATTAGCCTAAATGAATGAATTCTTGTTTAACTTTGGATAGAAAGGTTCTATTTGGGAGCCAGCAACACAGGCAAAGGTTGATTTTAGTATTAGGGGAGCACTGGCCAAACTACAAGCAATATAATTCATAAACAGATCTATCCAGTTTCTTTACAAACTCTACTTTGTTTACAAGAGTTTTATTGTGTGTAATGAAAACATCTTCATGTGTTATTTGATTCTTTTGACACATTTTGACCGGTCTAGTATTAGGAAATTCTTTAACAATATGGGATTAATTAGCATGGAATCTGTACCCCTTATCATACATGGAATTTGTGATTAAAAATGATCAATCTGCATGCAGATTGATCGGGGTGGGCTGGGGTTACCCTACACTAAAGCAAATCCCCACTACACTACAGAAGGTATCAAAGGAGAGTTCTATTACACAGTGAGGCCAGCAGTGACTTAAATTTTAGTTAGGGGGTGGACATGCCCTTAAGAAAAAAGAGCAGTATTTTTCCTCCCAATGGCCTTAACTGCCAATTCAGCATTGTGTCTGTGTATAAATAAATGCAACTGAAATATTGACTTCCGTTTGCAGGACCCCTAATAGAAGACCGTTATGGTCTTGCCCAGACCCAGCGCCTGGGTCAATTCAGTTTGCTCAGTAGAGATCGAGCATGTGTGACCCAGCCAACAGCCAATCAGTAGAAATACGTTAGGAACATTCCAAGGATGTGGTGCATCCTGGGAAGAGAAGGACGGGGTACAGGACCTGAAATCTCCACTAATGTCAAAACACAGGGAACAGCAAGGGGTATGAAAGCAGTTGATTTTTCAGAGTGGAAGAGAATATCTAGGAATAACTAGGTATGAATAAATAAACTAACAGGGTATTCAATAAAAGTTCTATTTAAAATGGTGCTAATTTTGCCCCAACCAATCAGATCTTATTAACATTTTAAAGCTATATATGTTGGTGTGGCAAAATTAGCCACCATTTAAACGATTAAGAACTTTTATGAATATCCCTGTAAGAATTAAAAATTTCACACTGAACTTTCCTATGTAAGCACTGACACACTGACATAGCTAAAATCACAGAATGAGGTCTCTGGAATCCAGTGTGGTGAGACTCCTTACTATATTAGGAAGCAAGACTGCTAAAAGTTTTTAAAACCTGCTATTTACAATTGACTGGAAAAAAACTAAATAAAAAAAACTTGCCCACATCCTTTCAGAGACAAGGCTTAGCGGGTACATTACACACATTAACGATAAAGAGCCTGATGGGACTGGTAATTTTTCGGTAAGTGTGTACATCAGTAATGAACCTATATTATGGGAGTCGGACGAGATTGTTAGGTGTAGGCAATCACAAGTGATCTCATATAGGGACTATGCTATATATAGGAGAACACTCTTGACTGTGTGCAACAACGTCTTTGAAAGATGGTACAGTGCGTGCCCTGCTAAAGAAAATACAAGTAAGAAGATACATTGTTTCTACTATTTGAGCAGCCAAGAAAGTGCGTGTGTATACATATGTATACAATTGATTTAATACTCCATTATAGATACAATAGAAAGAACAGAAAGCAACAATTAAATGCGAAATTACTCTTAAAGGGCTGTCACCCCCACAAACTAAATTTAACCCACTACTGGCCCCACTCTGTAGTGTATAAAAATCCTTACCTTACATCCCAGCTCCAAATGGTTCTCCTGTAAAGTTCCCCCAAAGTCCAGAAAAACTGTCCACAGGAGGCTGGCCACCAGGGGAAATTGTTTCTGCCTCTGAGCTGTCCTCTCAGAGGTTTTTGGCTTGCTCAGAGCAGCCCTTCACTCCCCCCCCCTCCCTCTCCCTCCCCCTAGTGTAAATCCCCTTGTACATATATTAGGGATAGTTCCCCCAGCCCCAACCGCAATAAAATATTATAAGAAATTCCCTGATCTTTACTTACCTTCCCTCTCTCCTCGGCATTCTAAACTGCTGGCAGGCTGTGTCTTTGATTGGCTGCCTCTCAGCCAATCACAGACGCGGCTGCCGGGCCGGCCCCTGCTTGCAGTTATGTGCAAGCAGAAGGCTGGGCATTGCGGCGGAGGAGAGAGGGAAGGAAGTAACGAATGGGGGACTTTCTTACAAATATAATATAGCGGTTGGGGCTCTGGGAACTAGCCCTACAACATTTTTTTTTTTTAAAAGGGGTGGACATGCCCTTTAAAGTTCACATATGTTACAAGCCATGGTTTAGTGGTTAATGAGGAACATTTAAACTTGCAGTATTGAGATGAAAGCGAGTATCTCGCACAGTAGGGATTGTGCCTAGGACCTGATGTACAATATGATATACACACAAGTCCTTTGTGGTGTGACCTCATCTCAGGAAAAGTGTTGATGATACGTATATAAATTACATGGAAAATATGCTCTGCAGACTATTTTTAAGATTGCTCTTAAATGTGCATTTAAAGGTCCATCCTTAAAATAAAATGATGTATAGGGAAATCATATCCCAAACTGCAATTTTTAGAAAGTAAACAAATCTAGAAGACTAACCTGACAACAATGCACAGTTGCCCTGTGTCTGCTTCTGGTTGTTCTGGTTATCAACTGTCACTCATGGATTTGACAGATTACATCACAGCTAATGACTGAATCTAATACCCTAACTTCCTCTTCTGAGCATGCTCAAGCTCATGAACAGCTCACAAAATTGAAGGGGCCTGAAACAAAGACCCTTAACACACACTACTCATGAGGCATCTGGGAGCATAGCAGGCATACAGAGGACAAGATAGGCTATATGTTAGAGACATTCTTTCTAAAAGATGTCATTATGAGGGTGGAGTTATCCTTAAGAAAAGGAAGTTTAATTGTATTACAAAATACTCCCTTTTATTTTTGAAAGCAATGTGCAGTATTTGAACTTTCTTCTTTAAGAACATCATTTTTGCAGGTTCTGAATTGTAACTTCTAATAAACATCGTGTTGGAAATTCCATATGTATATAATGTTTCACGACATCCATTGCTTCCAAGTAGGGAATCCTATGCTGTAATCTGGCAGTGATTCCTACTATGATACAACAGAGCATGATTTGATTTGTTAAAAATGCAATAGTGGAAGGAAAAAAGCTTAATAGGACGTCAAACATCTGAATTGGCAAAAAATAAAACTATGTTTAGGGGATTATGTCCTTAATTTACAAAGACTTTTAATTCCCTTAACATAGAGCATTAGCCGCAGGGAACCTTAAAGGGAACAGTTAAGTAAAAAACATTCTATGCAACCTAGATTTAATTAAAAATAAATGAAAGGGTATAAGCTGCTTCAATATTCTCTAACGATTATTTAACATTATAGATTTAAATAGATAGCATCTTCCCACCTTATCGTACTCCGTAAGTCTTTGGGATCCAGTTAATAAGTCATTTAACGTGTTTGGATTTGTTCCATAATGTGCTAGCAATTTCCCAACAGCCATCTAAACGGGAAAGCCACCTTGATATTCCTGTGCTTACAGTCATTATAGGTTATGGTTATGATAGAGCTGGACTAACCCGAGGAGCCAGGTATCCATCTAAAACTTACCCCAGGTGACTAATGTTAACAGAGCTGGCTACCCAAGTGGTACATTGGCACCTAGAATTTTTTTAACAGTCTCCCAAGTCAAAAATAATTTGTCCACATCTGAGTCAGGAAAGACAAGGTCCCGAATGGACCAGCCTTGACACAAACTTAATCTGCATTTTACTGCTGACCCTTTTGTAATAATAATATCTTGGAAGTGAAAGTTCAGAAAAATGTGTTCCATGGAAATGCATCAGACCATACTGTTCCCCCTAGTGTACCGTGTCCTGTCCCAATTTTATGGAGTGAATAAATGTGGTGGTACCGACTTCTCTATTTCGGCTAGAAACCTATCTATATCGAACCCATTGAGATCTGCACCAAAGCTTACATTCAGTAAATAACCTTAATGGGTTGAGCTGCACCTATTCCAATACATAATCATATTGACATGAAAGAAAAAAGAGGATATAGGGATCACTCAAACATAACGGTGTTAAAATTTAATAAAATCCTTTATCAATAATATATATGGGGATAATAAACAATACCCACAATAAAACAGTTAAAACGTCTCAAGTTCAACCCACTAGTGTAAAAGCGTTGAGAAATGCGTGAAACACGTCCGGCATGTTATCCCGGCTAGTGTTCCTCGAGACCCCAAGCCGTAGCCACGGAGAGACACACCCTACTGTACTCTCCTGCCTGCTTCGACTGTGTGGTGGTGAGACTGAGACATCTAGGCCTTTTCTATGGAGCGTGTAGTTAAAAATAGGGGAGATTTCGACTTATATGCAGCTTGCTTCAGTGGGGGGATCTTGAGAGTATTTTCAACTGTTTTATCAAGAGTATTGTATTATCCCCATATATATGTATTTATAAAGGTGATTTTTAAATATTTCAACCCTTGCTCATGTTAAGTGTGCCTTATATCCTCTATTTTCTTACGTTCAATAATGACTATGGAAACATAGTGCAAAGGGTCAAAAACAAAAAAAGTCTTTTCCGTAGTTTGTAATAAAGGTAAATATCCAAGATGAATTCATTTACCATTTCCAACAAGGGACAGCATTTTTATAATAAGTATAATGGTCTGATCTTCCATAAAACGTCTTTCTCTATGTAGGGGAGCTCGAAGAGAAGAAGGTTCAATAAAACTGAAAAAATGACCTCACCCATATTACTTTAATAAAAAAACACACATTAGCATTAATGAAATCAGAGTTACACCAAGATATAGTCATTGCAAGTTAACTTTTTTCCATGCCTGCCAAGAATTAAACTATGAGAAACATTCATGAGGTGATGTAGATTTTTAGTACAAATAGGAGAAACAATTTCCCTGGTGGCCAGGCTCCTGGTGGACAGTTTTCTGGACTTTGGGGGAACTTTACAGGAGAACCATTTGGAGCTGGGATGTAAGGTAAGGATTTTTATACACTACAGAGTGGGGCCAGTAGTGGGTTAAATTTTAGTTTTGGGGGTTGACATGCCCTTTAAGAGTAATTTCGCATTTAATCTGTTGCTTTCTGTTCTTTCTATTGTATCTATAAATGGAGTATTAAATACAATTGTATACATATGTATACACACGCACTTTCTTGGCTGAGCAAATAGTAGAAACAATGTATCTTCTTACTTGTATTTTCTTTAGCAGGGCACGCACTGTACCAATCTTTCAAAGACGTTGTTGCACACAGTCAAGAGTGTTCTCCCTATATATAGCATAGTCCCTATAGTGAGATCACTTGTGATTGCCATACACCTAACAATCTCGTCCGACTCCCTATAATATAGGTTCATTACTGATGTACACACATTACCGAAAAATTACCAGTCCCATCAGGCTCTTTATCGTTAATGTGTGTATGTACCCAGCTTAAGCCTTGTCTCTGAAAGGATGTGGGCAAGTTTTTATTTAGTTTTTTTCCCATTTCAGAAGCAATCTTAAAAATAGTCTGCAGAGCATAGTTTCCATGTAATTTAAATATACGTATCATCAACACTTTTCCTGAGATGAGGTCACAACCACAAAGGACTTGTGTGTATATCATATTGTCATCAGGTCCTAGGCACAAATCCCTACTGTGCGAGATACTCGCTATTCCCTGCTAATACTGCAAGTTTTAAAATGTTCCTCATTAACCACTAACCAATGGCTTGTAACATATGTGAACTGTTAAGGGCATGTCCACCCTTTTTAAAAAAAAAAAATGTTGTAGGGCTAGTTCCCCAGAGCCCCAACCGCTATATTATATTTGTAAGAAAGTCCCCCATTCGTTACTTACCTTCCCTCTCTCCTCCGCCGCAATGCCCCGCTTCTGCTTGCACATAACTGCAAGCAGGGGCCGGCCCGGCAGCCGCGTCTGTGATTGGCTGAGAGGCAGCCAATCAAAGACACAGCTGCCAGCAGTTTAGAATGCCGGAGAGAGAGGAAGGTAAGTAAAGATCAGGGAATTTCTTATATATTTTATTGCGGTTGGGGCTGGGGGAACTATCCCTAATTATGTACAAGGGGATTTACACTAGGGGAGGGAGAGGGAGGGGGGGGGGAGTGGGGCTGCTCTGAGCAAGCCAAAACCTCTGAAGGACAGCTCATAGTCTTGTGATTAAAAATGATCAATCTGCATGCAGATTCTATTTGTATAATAAATGCACCATGAATGTTCTCATAGTTTAATTCTTGGCAGGCATGGAAAAAAAGTTAACTTGCAATGACTATATCTTGGTGTAACTCTGATTTCAATTAATGCTAATGTGTGTTTTTTTATTAAAGTAATATGGGTGAGGTCATTTTATTCAGTTTTTATTGAACCTTCTTCTTCTAGCTCCCCTACATAGAGAAAGACGTTTTATGGAAGATCAGACCATTATACTTATTATAAAAATGCTGTCCCTTGTTGGAAATGGTAAATGAATTCATCTATGGATATTTACCTTTATTACAAACTACGGAAAAGACTTTTTTTGTTTTTGACCCTTTGCACCATTGTTCCATAGTCATTATTGAACAAGTAAGAAAATAGAGGATATAAGGCACACTTAAACATGAGCAAGGGTTGAAATATTTAAAAATACCTTTATAAATACATATATATGGGGATAATAGACAATACTCTTGATAAAAACAGTTGAAAATACTCTCAAGATCCCCCCACTGAAGCAAGCTGCATAATAAAGTCGAAATCTCCCCTATTTTTAACTACACGCTCCATAGAAAAGGCCTAGATGTCTCAGTCAGTCACCACCACACAGTCAGAAGCAGGCAGGAGAGTACAGTAGGGTGTGTCTCTCCGTGGCTACGGCTTGGGGTCTCGAGGAACACTAGCCGGGATAACATGCCGGACGTGTTTCACGCATTTCTCAACGCTTTTACACTAGTGGGTTGAACTTGAGAACGTTTTTAACTGTTTTTATTGTGGGTATTGTTTATTATCCCCATATATATGTATTGATAAAGGGATTTTATTAAATTTTAACACGTTATGTTTGAGTGATCCCTATATCCTCTTTTTTCTTTCATGTCTAATATGATTATGTATTGGAATAGGTGCAGCTCAACCCATTAAGGTTATTTACTGAATGTATAGCTTTGTGCAGATCTCAATGGGTTCGATATAGATAGGTTTCTAGCCGAAATAGAGAAGTCGGTACCACATTTATTCACTCCATATTAAAATTGGGACAGGACACGGTACACTAGGGGGAACAGTATGGTCTGATGCATTTCATGGAACACATTTTGCTGAACTTTCACTTCCAGATCTTACAATATTATCAAAAGGGGTCAGCAGTAAAATGCAGATTAAGTTTGTGTCAAGGCTGGTCCATTCGGGACCTTGTGCTTTCCTGACTCAGATGTGGACAAATTATTTTTGACGTTGGGAGACTGTTAAAAAAATTCTAGGTGCCAATGTACCACTTAGGTAGCCAGCTCTGTTAACATTAGTCACCTGGGGTAGAGTTTTAGATGGATACCTGGCTCCTCGGGTTAGTCCAGCTCTATCATAACCAATAACCTATAATGACTGTAAGCACAGGAATATCAAGGTGGCTTTCCCGTTTAGATGGCTGTTGGGAAATTGCTACACATTATGGAACAAATCCAAAACAAGTTAAATGACTTATTAACTGGATCCCAAAGACTTACGGAGTACGATAAGGTAGGAAGATGCTATCTATTTAAATCAATAATGTTAAATAATCGTTAGAGAATATTGAAGCAGCTTATACACTTTCATTTATTTTAATTAAATCTAGGTTGCATAGAATGTTTTTACTTAACTGTTCCCTTTAAGGTTCCCTGCGGCTAATGCCTCTATGTTAAGGGAATTAAAAGTCTTTGTAAATTAAGGACATAATCCTCCTAAACAATAGTTTCATTTTTGCCAATTCAGATGTTTGACGTCCTATTAAGCTTTTTTCCTTCCACTATTGCATTTTTAACAAATCAAATCATGCTCTGTTGTATCATAGTAGGAATCACTGCCAGATTACAGCATAGGATTCCCTACTTGGAAGCAATGGATGTCGGTGAAACATTATATACATATGGAATTTCCAACACGATGTGTTATAGAAGTTACAATTCAGAACCTGCAAAAATGATGTTCTTAAAGAGAAAGTTCAAATACTGCACATATGCTTTCAAAAATAAAAGGGAGTATTTTGTAATACAATTTAACATTCCTTTTCTTAAAGGATAACTCCACCCTCATAATGACATCTTTTAGAAAGAATGTCTCTAACATATAGCCTATCTTGTCCTCTGTATGCCTGCTATGCTCCCAGATGCCTCATGGAGTAGTGTGTGTTAAAGGGTATCTTTGTTCAGGCCCCTTCAATTTTGTGAGCTGTTCATGAGCTTGAGCATGCTCAGAAGAGGAAGTTAGGGTATTAGAATTCAGTCATTAGCTGTGATGTAATCTGTCAAATCCATGAGTGACAGTTGATAACCAGAACAACCAGGAAGCAGACACAGGGGCAACTGTGCATTGTTGTCAGGTTAGTCTTCTAGATTTGTTTACTTTCTAAAAATTGCAGTTTGGGATATGATTTCCCTATACATCATTTTTATTTTAAGGATGGACCTTTAAATGCACATTTAAGAGCAATCTTAAAAATAGTCTGCAGAGCATAGTTTCCATGTAATTTAATATACGTATCATCAACACTTTTCCTGAGATGAGGTCACACCACAAAGGACTTGTGTGTATATCATATTGTACATCAGGTCCTAGGCACAAATCCCTACTGTGCGAGATACTCGCTATTCACTGCTAATACTGCAAGTTTAAAATGTTCCTCATTAACCACTAAACCAATGGCTTGTAAACATATGTGAACTGTTAAAGGGCATGTCCACCCCTTTTAAAAAAAAACATATGTTGTAGGGCTAGTTCCCAGAGCCCCAACCGCTATATTATATTTGTAAGAAAGTCCCCCATTCGTTACTTACCTTCCCTCTCTCCTCCGCCGCAATGCCCAGCCTTCTGCTTGCACATAACTGCAAGCAGGGGGCCGGCCCGGCAGCCGCGTCTGTGATTGGCTGAGAGGCAGCCAATCAAAGACACAGCTGCCAGCAGTTTAGAATGCCGGAGGAGAGAGGGAAGGTAAGTAAAGATCAGGGAAATTTCTTATAAATATTTTATTGCGGTTGGGGCTGGGGGAACTATCCCTAATATATGTACAAGGGGATTTACACTAGGGGGAGGGAGAGGGAGGGGGGGGGGGGGAGTGAAGGGCTGCTCTGAGCAAGCCAAAAACCTCTGAGAGGACAGCTCAGAGGCAGAAACAATTTCCCTGGTGGCCAGGCTCCTGGTGGACAGTTTTCTGGACTTTGGGGGAACTTTACAGGAGAACCATTTGGAGCTGGGATGTAAGGTAAGGATTTTTATACACTACAGAGTGGGGCCAGTAGTGGGTTTTTATTTAGTTTTTTTCCAGTCAATTGTAAATAGCAGGTTTTAAAACTTTTAGCAGTCTTGCTTCCTAATATAGTAAGGAGTCTCACCACACTGGATTCCAGTGAGACCTCATTCTGTGATTTTAGCTATGTCAGTGTGTCAGTGCTTAAATGGAAAGTTCAGTGGAAATTTTAAATTCTTACAGGGAGATTCAATAAAAGTTCTTATCGTTTAAAATGGTGCTAATTTTGCCACAACCAATCAGATATTAGCTTTAAAATGTTAAATAAGATCTGATTGGTTGGGGCAAAATTAGCACCATTTTAAATAAGAACTTTTATTGAATAACCCTGTTAGTTTATATTATTCATACCTAGTTATTCTAGATATTCTCTTCCACTCTGAAAAATCAACTGCTTTCATACCCCTTGCTGTTCCCTGTTGTTGACATTAGTGAGATTTCAGGTCCTGTACCCGTCCTTCTTCTTCCCAGGATGCACCACATCCTTGGAATGTTCCTAACAGTAATTTCTACTGATTGGCTGTTGGATGGGTCACACATGCTCAGATCTCTACTGAGCAACTGAATTGACCCAGGCGCTGGGTCATGGGCAAGACCATAACGGTCTCTATTAGGGGTCCTGCAAACAGGAAGTCAATATTTCAGTTGCATTTATTTATACACAGACACAATGCTGAATTGGCAGGTTAAGGCCATTGGGAGGAAAAATACTGCTCTTTTTTCTTAAAGGGCATGTCCACCCCCTAAACTAAAATTTAAGTCACTGCTGGCCTCACTGTGTAATAGAACTCTCCTTTGATACCTTCTGTAGTGTAGTGGGGATTTGCTTTAGTGTAGGGTACCCCAGCCCACCCCCATCCGCCATGTTAGTCTGTTAAAAATCCCCCCTGCATGGCCGGCAGTAACGTCTGTAATTGGCTGACTCTCAGCCAATCACAGACACAGCTACCAGTCCGGCCCCTATCTGCTTTTTCTGGCAAAAGGGGCGTAGATAGAAATTACAGGGCCCAATAGCAAGATGGGGCCCCTCCAACCCACATAAAACCAGTTTCCTTAGTTCAGCCTCACAAACCCGTTTTGATTTTACTTACAACTTTCAAAGATGCTCCCAGGCTCAGATATTCTACTTAGAAAAACACAGATCACCTGCTGGCGCAGCAACACCTCCTCTGCTGCTGTTGCAAGCTGGTTAGTAACAATCATGCACAGCAGCAGAGAAGGGTTATTCTGTAATGGCCATCAGCCATTGGCCTTAAAATTACCATCACGGCCATGGCTGATGGCCATTATCATGATGAAGTTAAGAACTACGGTTTTGTAAGTAGAATTGCTAAGCCTGAAATGTTTAAGCAAAACAAGTGAGGGAAATTTTTTTCTTGCAGGGGACCTAGTCGGGCCCCCTTTGGCTCTGGGCCCCATAGCAACTGCTATGGTTGCTATAGTGATCCCTACACCCCTGTCCGGCAAGCAAAGAGCCGGGAACAGAGAGCCAAGGGAACAAACAGTGGTAAGTCTATTTCTGTAGGGATTTTTTACCAAACCAACATGGCGGTTGGAGGTGGGCAGAGGTTCCCGACACTCCATCAAATCTTCGTTTTATAGGTGGAGATACCCTTTTAAAGTATTTGTATTTGCTCTGAATTTCCCCTTTAATTGAGTAATAAACAAAAATGTGGAGGCAGATTAATCATTTACCTTCATATAGTAAGGGCTAGGCCACACCAGGCTGTTTAAGAGCAATCCGATTGCGTGTTAAGAAGCGCACACCAATGTGGCCCAATTTTTGGTGCAATTCGCACAGGGATGACAGGGATCACATCACAAACGCCACGCAAAGCGTGTGCGTCTCTTTTATACAGTATAGTGAAGGTCCATGTTTGACTAGACAATGTGATTTATTTTATTGTTTAATATTCTTTGTAAGTAATAAATCATAGTGTCTTAAGGTGGAACCAGCTACTATTGTTTTTATTTTTGTGCCAGATTGGTAGGAACCCATCTCTGAGGTGTGTGGAATCCTTTCCTTTAATAGTACTGGTGTAATATAGGATCCTGGAGTATTTTATAGGTTATGGAAATAATCCTGGTATTGCTATTTTCTGCGTTTTGATTAAGGTATAAACTAACAAGACGTTATAAAGTATAATACAATAAGTTATAAACTATAATACAATAAGTTATAAAGTATAATACAATAAGTTATAAAGTATAATACAAGTTATAAACTATAATACAATAAGTTATAAAGTATAATACAAGAAGTTATAAACTATAATACAATAAGTTATAAAGTATAATGCAAGAAGTTATAAAGTATAATACAAGTTAGAAACTATAATACAAGAAGTTATAAATTATAATACAATTTATAAACTATAATGCAAGAAGATATAAATAATAATACAAGCTTAAACTATAAAACACCTGGAATGAACATTGCCTTCCTGAATGCAGGACATTTAAAAAATAAACAAAACAATTGCACTAGTAAACAGACTTACATGCAGGGTGATTCTGTAAAAGAAAAGTTTAGATTCACATCTTACTGGTCCTTTCATTGTAATGTAAGCTGTTAAAATAAATGTAACAGGATATCTTCTTTGATGTATAGATTATGTATTATGTTACTTTCAGGAATGCTAATTAAATGTAGAACCAAACACATGTATGTATGTATAGAAATTAGCCAATGAGACACTGTCCAGTAACACACAGTATGAGTAGATATTCTTATTGTTGTAATAGAATTGACGCTGTGTTGGTCATTTTCTGTTGGGATCTTTCCTTATTAATGATTAGAAAAGGACTAAAAGGGACACTCGTTCCAATTCTCCCACTACAATTATACGTAACCAGCAGTAGTACTGAAACTATTTATTTCTCCCATAAGAATAACCTAAGCTGTTCTGAATTGCTCCACATTTCTAATATATCAATAGGAGAGATGGATGACTTACCCAGCCATATAGAATTGTGCAGAACTCCATTCCTAAATCCCCATGCAAAAGTTCCATCCAAGAAAGCTGAAACAAGGAATATTATTATTTTCATGTTCCAACAATTTAAATAGTGAATCTTCCAGGAAAACCAATTCTGCATCTGCCGGAATTCTTCTTGAACATCTGGTCACCAGATCCTTTTAAAGGAATACTTTGTACCCCCCTTCCTACAATGATTTCAGCGAGCGAGCTCCAATTAAATAGGCAGCTGTAGCATTTCACAATTACGGTGACGTCTGAATATGTAAGTTGAGGAGATGATGAAAATATTCTCCACCTGTCTGGCTGGTATTCCAGTTACAGACCACCGCCATCAGTGGGAGGAATTATTCAAGGTAACGTGTATTTTTTCTTGAGTGGAAAAAATGTTGAAGATATAAAAAGCAAAGAAGATGAATAGTAGCCATAGACGCAACAATGTGTTTGTACGATTCAGGGATCGTATTGGCTAGTGGAAAAAATGGCCAATATAAAAACCTGCCCACTATATGATGGTCGGCCAATCGCCCACACTCGAGCTTACAATCATATAATACCTGGGTCATATGACCACAAACATTGTATTCTATTGCCACCTTAAGTCTGAACCCCAGGCTTTCTAGTATTCACAGGGAGGTGGGAATAAGCATTCTCATCTCCCTGTGTATAAAAGAAACAGGTTTATGTACTTAACAGAGTACAAATGGCTCGGGGCATTGCCTTAAGGGGGCAATAAAGAGTGATAGCAGCATTGTTTACATAGCCCTAATAAAGTTCTCCTTTAAATTCACATATGCTTTGGGGAAATAAATACATTTAACTATAAATAAAAGAGAACAAATAACTCTAGTAATTAATTTGGCTTTCTATTTCTTCTTCTATTTCTTCCATTTTATTCTTCCACTTTTTTGGACTGTATCTCCTCCCACAGTTTTTGAGCTAGAGACATGAAATTCATCACAGATGTGTGGGGCATATAAGAGAAGTGTGCTATCTTCAGTTTGTTTCATGGTCATAAACACAAAGGGTGATACCCCCAACCCCTCACACAGACACATGTACACCCACCTACTGACCTACCTTTCCATTCCCATGGAAGCCATACTTAAAGGGTAACTATAGTCAAAAAACTAAATTTGATCAATCATCAATGAAAGTTAGTTATATAGTCATACATGCAAAAACACATACCCCCAACCTCACATGAGTACACACACCTACTGACCTACCCTTTCATTCCTGTGGCAGCCATACTTAAATAAAGTCAAAACTAATTTTGATTTATCCTCAATAAAAGATAGTTTTATGGTTGTAAACACAAAAAAGACATACCCCCTCAACCAGACACAGCTACACACACCTACTGGTCTACTTATCCATTACTGTGGCAGCCATACTTAAAGGGTAACTAAAGTAAAAAAAAATTTTTTTGATCAATAATCAAAAAAGTTTGTTTTTTTTAACCCCCACAGGGCACAGGTACACACACCTACTGCAATCCAGGAAACACTCCAGCACACCACTGTTGGCTTCTAGCCAGACAAATTCGTAGGTGCAATCCCCCTGCCATCCACTCCAGGGGCCAGATAATTCTTATAGCAAAAGAAAATACAGGGGAGCACACTACTATGGTGAATCCAAAATATTTATTTGTGAAAACAACAACAACGACGTTTCGGGATGCCCTGTCCCTTCCTCAGGTATAACCAGAGTGATTCAACCCTCACACATTTAAACCCTAGAAGCCCTACCTACAAGCCATATTTAGTGACAACTATAGTCAAAAATAAATTTTGATCAATAATCAAAAAAGTTTATTTTTTTAACTTCCAACCTGATACAGGTACATACACCAACTGAGGTACCCATTCATTCACGTGGCAAAAAATAAACACATTTTGACCAATCATCAAAAAAGTTAGTCTTTTATATCCCAACCTGACACGGGTTTACACACCAACTGACTTACCTTTAATTCATGTGACAGCCATATTTAACGGGTAAGTAAAAAACAACAATGTCCTCCTCATTGGCATTATTGAGTTTTAAAATCTGCAGCACAAACACACACATTCCCTTCCAAAATGCGGCCTTTCAAGCTAAATTCAAAGTTTAAACTTTCCCTTTCTAGTTAAATAATGTAAATGTAATAATTTAATAAAGTATACATAACTGCCAGAAAAGGGAAATCCCAAATATTGTGATTCATTAATACATTAACTGCCAAAATAGCTTTCCTGGCAGAGATTCTACAAGTCTTGGGAATTTTACATTAACTTTGCAACAACAGATCACATGTCAGATTCAATTGTTGACTTGCCCTTGGTGAGGATAGTTTCTGTCTTCCATTCCATCACAGTTTTGGCCACTGTTCCCCACAGAGCCTTTGCATGTTGAACAGTCGTTCTGTAGCTCCTATTAAACATACCCTATTCCCTCTTTCCAAGCCGCTGAGATTCCTTTGTGCCAAGATAAACTGAATATGAAGAAGCTTAGTTTGCTCAACATTGACCCTACAAACATCTCTATATTTGCTGATTCATTCATTCAGATAAATACCATCCCATGTTTTTATTTTTTTCGTTTACTAATGTTGCCCTTTTCATAGTTTTCCGTCTCCCATCCACACCCTTTGGGTGACAGTATTACAAGATGACGTGTTATCCATACCTTTTCTGAGACAATGTATTAAAAAGGTTCAAACATTTCAATTCTAGATGACAACCCCTAAATGTTCTAAAGGAGGCTGTCAGACAGGTGTAATGTGTATGGTAGCTAAAGGTCAAATCAGACCAAGAAGGTTGGTCATTTTGGTCTTATGGGGGAATTATTCATACGAGCCAATATTATTGTTACAATCAGTACAAAATTTACTTACGGGTATGGGTAAACTTAAATTATCATATGGATCAAACAAACAAGCACACACTTGCGAATGCAGCTGATTGGTGGATCTGTTGTGTGACACCTACTGTAGTTGAAAAAGTATGTATGACTTCCCTGCATGAGAAAGTCAGCATTAGCTAACTTGTATCCTATTGACCTGACAACTACTTGTCATGTTAACTGCTTGATTTATTGAATGATGGACTAAAGTGCTCCTGCTGGATCTGGATCTACCAGAAGTGATTCACGAGAATTTTTTTCATACCTTCACGTACCTGCCTGAAGCCACACCGCCTAGATAGGATGTTAGAGCTGGACATATTTGATTCTAACTCTAGTTTAAGTCTAATTTAAGCTATTTGTTTCCTAATTTGTTCAGTAGATCACAAAATTTCATGACCTGAATTGTTGGCAGAGAACGCAGGGTTAAGTATCTTTTTTAAACCCGAGTTGCCAACTTTGGACTTTTCGAGGTTGCAGCTTTTATATTACTAGACTGGAATATTGCTAAAACAGACCTGTCTGGTTATTCTGTGCCAGAACAAGTATTTAATATAGAGAAATGAATAACTCATGGAAAAGTACCAAGTGCACTTATTTTTTTATGTTTTGCATAAAACATTTTAAAGGATCGAGTTTGAACAGGCAACTTATAGGAGCAAATGTGTCTCTCTTCTGTCTCAGTTTAAATAGGGATTTAAAGGTGCCTTACATTGAATGAAAGCATCTTATTGTGTCTATCTAATGCAGAAGGGTTAAAGGGCACTGAGCTGGTGCTGACAAACGAGGAGGTTTTACCCTCTGCATTATCTTAGCATATTCTTCTTCATTAATTCCAGGAGCCAAGTAGCCAAGGCATCTAGAAATTTTCTCCTGGCTACTAACTTTATATAGGTTTTTCTATTAATGTCCATAGAACTGGCTACCTTAGAAACGTGACTAAAATATTAGTAAATATTGGCTTAGATTAAAGGGCAATTATACCCTTTTATAGTACCCATGGTGAAGACGTAAACCGCAGGGTGTTACCTTAATGTTGAAATCGAGCCCTGCAAAATTGGACTTGTACACGCTTCTTGCAGAGCACGCCTTCCCATTGGTCCAATACTGGGAAGGGGGCAGGGCTAGAATTTGGTAAGAATTTTGGTTAGAATTTGGTAAGAATTTTGGTTAGAATTTGGGGTGAGGACCTGGCATTTTAGGTATATGACCAGGAGAGGTGTGTGTGTGTGTGTAGGTTACTTTATTTCATTATAAACCTATAAGAACCAGACCAGATATCAGCTTTTTTAGGCTTTACTTAAAAACAATTGTAATCTCTCTGGGGCAGGAATTTCCTATATAAGTTATAATTATTTATCTATTGTATCTTATTTACCCCATGTATAAGTTTTATGTTATATACAAAGTGCAGCTACATAAATATAAAAAATAATGTACTTATAAATAAACATTTATAAAATTATATATAGGTAAATCTCTCCCCGACCCCTAAAACTGCAATAGTTTGAAAGTTGAGAGATCTAACCTGAAATGCTGCATGGTGTCCTTTCTGCTTTCTGGTTCTTCCAGTTGACATCACAGCCCTTGACTAAATGCTGTTCCTCTAGCTGCCTCCTCTGAACATGCTTTCTGTAGAGGATACAGAAAGCTTTTTGAGAGGTAGAGGGATTTTGTTGCTGCATAACAAGTTAGTCCATCTTTAGCTTTGTAACTATTGTATCTATATATGTATTACTAGCAAAAGTGTGCCTGTTGGTGCACAATGGAAATTTTGTGCGTGTATATTTTGCTATGTGTGGATATAGTGAATATAGAATCTTTACACGGGTATATTTTAAACTGTTACTCAGACGGTCACCAGCTTCCAGAGGAACCAAATAGGATAATCCGGCAGGTGTGAGAGTAGACCCAGGCAATCCTGCTACACTGTGTGGTTGAAACTAAACATGCTAGGTTAATACTTATTAGTATTCACCACGGCAAGTGCTGATGGTACCTCATATATTATAACAGAAGGTACATCATCACATCATGTTATTATAATAGCATTGCCCTAATAATCTAACGTATAAACAAACATTTCTCATTCCCAGTTTACCTAAAGAAATGGATTTATCCTTTATATACTCTTTTATACAGATCTAATTGAATAAAAATAGCTTCAGAGCAATTTTTAATAACTGATAACTGCTTTTTATTTCAGTATTACAGTAAATCCTTGGTATACCTGCCTGGCTTTACCACTAAGCCCACTTTTCCAGAGCCACACCCACTTTTGAGGTTACACCCATTTTCATGTAACACCCATTTAAGACCCACAAAGACCGCTAATGCCATTTTACATTGTTGAGCCGACTACACCAGCTAATAAAGTAGATGAATCAAAGGTGTGTACCTAGTGTAAAGTGCATTACTAACCAGATATTTAAATATAATAATTCTTCCCGTTCTGGCAGAGTAAGCTAGCCCCTCCAGTCAAGACTGACAATTGACATAACAGCCAATGATTGACTTCTGTTTCACCTGCTGCCTCCTGCACATGCTCAAACTTATAAGCTCTGAGAAGAGGAATAAGGCATAAAGAAATAGAACATTATATAAATCTGATATAAAATCTGCTAATATTAAATATCTGATTAGAAATTCATATAATAAACTGGTAAAAATAGCCGTTGGGGTTGCAGATAACCGACTATTCACCAGTTTTACAGAGTGGACATGCCTTTTAAAGGGCAACTATTCTGAAAAAAATGGCATCCTCGTCTTAATCTATAAATAAGAGTAAGTGCTACTTACACATAGGTGTGTATGTTGCTGCATGACTTTAATCCAGTACTTGTTTGGCTCAGGCTCCCCCTCCCTCTTTTAATCACTGCATCCTATCTGACCAGGGCAAGCATGCTCAGTAATGATTATGAGGCAGCACGGGGCACCTGATTGACATCTGACATGTAAGGTAGTAAAGAATAGGGGACAGATTAAAAAAACAAACTGTGCCAGGCATTTTACCAATCGATGATATATTCGCATAGCGCCTTACCTTTACGGGACTTAGGTAAAACTCCATTTCGTGATGCACGGAGAGGCGCTATGCGAATGTAGCATTACCGGAGTGATTGCACAGGAGAGCCTCTCAGTGCATTGCCCTGTTACTGTTTAAAAATAAAGTCCCAGCCTGAGCTGCCTGACTCCAAGTTTGCTTGCTTCTACATCTACAGCAGACAACCCCAGTAGATCACCAGTTGCTTGAAAACTACTACTTCCAGATTCCTCTATAATTTAACACTCTGCTGACAGGGAATGCTGGGAGTCGTAGTTTCCAACACCCTGGCTGCCATAGAACTGTAGTGTGTGTGATTCTATTTAATACTACCAATAAAAGATCATTAATTAACAAATTTGAAAGTATTGTGGAGTGTGTCACTACACTGGCTCACACTCACTGCTCTAACCCTCCCCTCCCAACCACCCGTCCAGTTTATCTCCTTTAGAAGTCAGTCAGAAGTTCAGAATAGGCAGGCTCTGTCTTTCTGTATCTATCTTATTATCTGTCAGATAGATAGATAGATAGATAGATAGATAGATAGATAGATAGATGAGATAGATAGATAGATACCGATAGATAGATAGATAGATAGATAGATAGATAGATAGATAAATAGATAAATTATAGATAGATAAATAAATAGATAAATTATAGATAAATAGATACAGAGATTATAGATTGATAATCTATCTATCTATCTTATTATCTGTCACATAGATAGGCAGATAGATAGATACATAGATAATAGATACGGTAGATAAATAATAGATAAATATATAGAGATAGATAGATAGATAGATAGATAGATAGATAGATAGATAGATAGATAGATAAATAGATAGATAGATAGATAGATAGATAGATAGATAGATAGATGGATAGTCACGCCCACTTCCAGACTCCCCACCCTGCCCAGAAGCCTGAAGGGGCAGGGTGGGATGTCTGCAGTACACATAAACAGGCATCCTACATAACATGTGCAGTAATCAGGGGTGTCCCTGTCTATAGTGCACTACTTTGAATATTGACCAGGCCTGTATATTGTGTGTCCTTGTAAGTTGGTGTACACTTATCTGTTGCCTCAGAGTTTATATTCAATAAGGTAAATTGTCTGTCCAATAATCTGTCCTCCCAACAGGTGGTAACAGGATCTTATACACAGGGTCTTATACACAGGATCTTATACACAGGGTCTTACACACAGGGTCTTATTCACAGGGTCTTACACACAGGGTCTTATACACAGGGTCTTACACACAGGGTCTTATACACAGGGTCTGGTGTTACATTCAATATCACTCCATAATACACACCACAATCTACTTTCACTTTCTCTCCTCCTACCATAGAGAGCAGGGATATCTTGTCTTTTATCACTCACTGACACCACCTGCAGGCTGGAGATGGTATATAAGGAGCCTTGGTGTATATGTCCATTACAATAAACATCACATCCTGTGTAGCAGACGAAAACTTTTTTTGGATTATACTTCCTTTCACATGGAGCAGACACGGGTTTGGTTTAACCTCCCATTTTGACCATACCATGTTGAAATAGAGATCTCAGCTCTGTTAGTTTATGTATTTTGTATATTTTGTGTTGTACCTAATATAAGTCAGTGCTATTCTTTATATACATTTGCTGACGGTCATTTAGATGGTAATACTTTAGATAGTACACAAATACATATAAACCTTTCCTATATGTAATGTCCTATACCCCCACCACATTGGTAGCTCCTAAAATCTCAATGCAATCTCCTATGAAGATATAAATATATTTATATAAGGGAAGTGATAAGGGATATGTTTAACATACCCTATAAATGCTCTAATTGTCACAATTTGATTCAATTGAATTTTTAATAGATTAAAAAAACCAAAAAAAACAAACACAACATAACACTACTTTAACTGTGTTATTCCCTTTAGCACATTATCAGTTAACACACATCAAATAAATTCAGGCAAAATATATTTCCATATTAGGGAGAATTAGCAGAATCTTATCTGTGAGTAAGTTAATTGCAGACAGAACAGTAAGAAGGAGAAGCAGAGCCAAAACTTTATACATCGGTACGTCTGCAGTTGGATTGCTAGACATTGCCCTTCCGCTATAACCCGTTATGTGAGCAATTTCCATACACACACCCTTGCTAAGATCTTCTAATGTCAGACTGATGGCTAAAATCAAACTGTAGGGGGGTCAGAATTAACCTCTAGTGTGAGGTAATATTCTTTGGAACAAAACAGTCCTTTCACCCGTAGAGATGTGTCATAGACGTGGATTGTTTGGAATAACTATAATCAGACTAATTTGTATAGTCTTACTGAAAAGTTATTACTGTTTACACTGTGAAAATCTAAAATATGGTTTATTTATTGTTCTCTGAAAAATGTATTTCATTATGTTGATGACAATCAGATTTTTCTAAACATTTTACTGTGATTATTTTTGCTGGTTTCCCTTACAAACAGGTCATGAATTACAGTGTACTTAAACATTTATAAATACAGGAGGAGTCAGTGGACAAACATTACGGAATTTCCAAAATCATCTGAACTTCTTGTCTACTGTATAGTTAAAAATCTCTCATCAAAATGCTATTAGGCTTCATTAAAGTGGAACTACAAAGAACACATCCAAACCTGTCACGCTGTCGCAAATTAGATCTGACGTGATGACGTCACGCGCTCGCCCGCGACCGGAACCCAGCAGAGCCCAGGAGGAGGCGGAGCCATCGCGCCAACTACAACTCCCAGCATCCTCGCGGGAGCGGCGCTGCAGGTCAGACGCTCCGGCCCCCTAACTCGGGTCAGAGCTACCAGTGTTAAATGACCCCTATCTTTGCTCCCCTGAAAGGTCTGTGGCATGAGCAGTGGAGTTCTTCCCCCTCCGGATCCCTATTAGTAAACCATCGGTCTCAGCCAAAAAAAATAATTATGAAGGAGAATAGAATCCCCCAACCCTACACGCTAAGTTTAAATTCCCCAAATCGTCTCCTATGTGTACTTACCTGCCTATATCCTCTTGGCTCCCTCTGCTGCTCTACCGCACAAATGCAACAGAAGGGACAGGACCAGCAGCCACCTCAGCCTCAGCCAATCATAGACGCGGCTGCCGGTCCAGACCTTTCTACTGTTCCGTGTGGAAGAGAAGCAGAAGAGGCCGAAATTGAGGGAACGATGGCTGGTAAGTACCTTTAGTGTCTGATTTGGGGACTTTAAACCTGGCGAGGTCTAGGGTTGGGGGGGCATAGCACTGGATGTAGTATATTTAGCTTTTGCTAATTTTTTGCTAGATTTTGATACTGTGCCACACAGACGACATATGTATAAACTAAAGTATGTTTGTCTTGAAAAAAACATTTGTACATGGACAGAGAATAGATTATTAGATTGCGTACAGAGAGTTAGTTGTCAACGGAGCTTCTAAGCGGAGTGCCTCAGGGTTCTGTACTGGGGCCGCTTCTGTTTAATCTGTTTATAAATGACTAAGAAGGGGCATTGAGAGCAAGGTCTCTGTGTTTGCTGATGACACTAAACTATGCAGAGCTTTGGAAACTTCAAATGATGTACAAGTGCTGCAAGCAGACCATAGATTATCAAAATGGGCAGCAGAATGGCAGATGAGATTCAATTTAATAAATGTAAGGTGATGCATTTGAGTAAGTGATATACAAGTCACGAAACGTGTAAGGCAGTGCCTCGTCCTTGCTACACTCCTCTCCTCCTTCATATGATAGAACGCTACTATACAGTGAGTGTTTTTACCTTTTGTATCAATAAAGATACGTTTTTTACCACGTACATTGAAGCACACTGCTTTTGGAAGTTTGCACGTATTATGGACATGGTATCTAGCTGAAGGACCATATCAGTGTAGCTGGGACTAGGGTAGGTGTGTGCTCCCATAAGGGCTTTGTATATCCATACTCGATGTGCTTGTCCATTTGGGGTTTAACAATCCTTTAAATGGCCCTGTGTTAAGTGAGTCTCTGTCGGAAAAAGATTAGGGGGTTCTAGTAGATATAGCAAACAGTGCCAGACAGCAATGGCTAGAGCTAGCAAGATAATGTCTTGTGAGGTATTGAAAATAAAAACGATTTACCCTTCTCCTTTACTCTGGCCCTTATTTGGAATATGTGGTGCAGTTTTGGAATCCTATACGTATAAGGGACATCTTAGAAATGGAAACAGTTCAGACATGTGAAACTAAATTAATAAGGGAAATGGAGGGGCTTGACTATGGAGATAGATTAGACAAGTTAGGGCTGTGTACAATAGTTTTTGTTTTCAGAGGACTCGGGGACATGCTTTAAAATTAGAAGAAAAGAAGTTTCATCTTCTAGCTAGGAAAGGTTTATAGCTGTGGAACTGACTTCCAGTAGATGTGGTAATTGCAAGTTCGTTGAATAGCTTCAATAATGGGCTGGATATGTTTCTAAAATTCATAAATCTTTATAATTATTGCTATTAATACACAAAGTTCTGGTTGATCCGGCGATCCTTTCCAATTGCCATTTGCAGTCAGTAAGGTGTCCCCCCCCACCTTTCTAGCTTTTTATTTTTGCCTTCCTCTTGATCAACTGTTAGCCAGGGTTCATAGTTAGACTAGATGGACTTGGTCTTTATTCTGCCTCCAATACTATGTAATTATGTAACATTTTAGCCTGGCATGTATTTCCCCCTGCACAACTTCTTTCCTGCAATGGGCTAGCACAGACTAGAGCACCTTAAGTATGCAATGTGATGTAATGTCATGTGATGTCATTTGACAGTCAACATTAAACATTTCCTTACCGGGATTTTTTACAGTGTTTATTGGTTCAGCCCCCGCCAATAAACATATATATTTCCTAGCCACAACCTCTCATGTGTCTGAACCATTAAGCGTATGGAAGAGGCGGTATAACCTTCCATTTACTAGAATTTTCTAGAAGTATTTTCTGTTCTTAAAATGGAAAAATAGGAAAATGAGATCAGTAGGACAGGACAGGCTGTACCTCTTTTCTACATCACCACAACCTCCATTATCCCTAATGGAATCAGTTCAGGATTACTAGGTACATTAACTTTGACAGTTTGTATATTTTTGTATGAAATCATTTCAGAGTTATTAACCAAATTGTAGTGTGTGTAGTCCTTCCGGATCAGTTTGAACCTGAATAATTTGTTAGTTTTAGACAATCGGTTAATCCTAATGCTGTCACATGGGAGTATGGTGAATGAAGGTCCAATTTAGAGAGCTCAATCGCTTCTTTGATAGGCACCCTAATTAAAGGGCTGGGAAAGGTATGATCAATCTCAGCTTGAGGTAAAGTGGGACAGGTTTATAGACATAAACTCTCCTTTAATTCAGAGAGATCCCGTGTCTTTTTTTATTTAAAAAAATGTAGCAGAATTCAGAAGGCACATGTGAAAAACGAACTACACCCCATGATTCAGTAGCTTATAGAACTCTAAATTATTGTTTTCTTTATGACTATATCGCTCATTGCTGACATTGAGGTATTTGGGATTTCTTTATGGACAACCCTCTTAAAGGGTATCTATACTCTAAAAAACTAAAATTTAAAAATTTTTAAAAAACAGCAAGACCCCACTACATGGAATTTAAATCTGAGCTGTAGATTCTAGGAAATCATTATTTGAAATTCCAGCATTTATAGGGAAAGACCTGCCACTCCAGAAGCAGAAATTATAATATGTCCCATCCCTGACTTCTTACTAGGAACATTGTCAGCCTGCCAGCACACATTCTGCAACAATTAAAAGAATTAGCAACAATTACCTAACCCGGTCCCTCGCCTCTTCTACTCATAACATAACGCCCAATCACCTGACAGCCACAACCAAGAAGTGAAGCGGCTGTCAGCACAGAAGTCCCCCGCTATTGTTTTGGCTCGAAACATGAGCAGGGGGCGGTGTCTAGACGACGAGGGACTGGGTTAGGTAAGTAAGTTCTGGGGGATCTTAGAATGATAGGAACCTTGCGAAAGTGAGGCTTCTGGGGATAATAAGCATTTTAAAAGCTACTTATTTTTAGGCTGGACTTGCCCTTTAAAATAAAGTTTGTGGTAATGCACCTTTAACATTGCACAGGCTTAATATATGTCTCGTGATCTTAACTCCCTGTTCTCCCTGTTCTGGTTAAGTCAATACTAATTAAGGAGAAACTATTAAAGATTTTTTCTTGTTACTTATTCTCCAAAAACATGCTTTTGGGTAAAGATTATAACTCTTGTTATACAGATTCCTGTACAAGTCATTCTAAATTGGGAAAGTCAGTCAGATGAATATAGAAACATCTTCACAAACTAAGCATCAAGTTGATCTAACTGAATACAACTGAATTGTACCATACCATGACCTGGATGGATGAATATTACAGATATACCATGACCTGGATGGATGAATATTACAGATATACCATGACCTGGATGATGAATATTACAGACATACCGTGACCTGGATGGATGAATATTACAGATATACCATGCCTGGATGAATGAAATTACAGATATACCATGACCTGGATGGATGAATATTACAGATATACCATGACCTAGATGGATGAATATTACAGATATACCATGACCTGGATGAATGAAATTACAGATATACCATGACCTAGTGATGAATATTACAGATATACCATGACCTGGATGGAGATATTACAGATATACCATGACCAGATGATGAATATATGGATATACCAGACCATGATGAATGAATATACAGATATACCATGACCTGGATGAATGAATATACAGATATACCATGCTGGATGAGAATAAAGATATACTGACTGTAAATATACATATACCGTGACCTGGATAATGAATATGACAGATATACCATGACCTGGATGAATGAATATTACAGATATATCATGACTGGATGAAGGATATTACATATATACGACCTGGATGAATGAATATTACAGATATACCGTGACCTGGATGAATAATATTACAGATATACCATGTCCTGGATATGAATGAATATTACAGATATACCATGACCTGGATGAATGAATTACAGATATACCATGACCGGATGAAATATTACAGAATACCATGACCTGGAGGAATATTACATATAACCGTGACCTGGATGAAGGAATATTACAGATATACCGGACCTGGATGAATGAATATTACAGATATACCGTGACCGGATGAATGAATATTACAGATATACCATGACCTGGATGAAGAATATTACGTATACCATGACCTGGATGAAGGAATAGTACAGATATACCAGACTGGATGAGGAACCGTATACAATGACTGATGAATGAATATTACAGATATACCGTGACCTGGATGAATAAATATTACAGATATCCATGACCTGGATGAATGAATATTACAGATATACCATGACCGGGAGAATGAATATTACAGATATACATGACCTGGATGAAGATATTACAGATATACCATGACCTGGATGAATGAATATTACAGATATACCATGACCTGCCGATGAATGATATTACAATATACCGTGACCTGGATGGATGAATTACAATAATGACCTGATGAATGAATATACAGATATACCATGACCTGATGGAATGAATATTACAGATTACCTGACCTGGATGAATGAATATTACAGATATACCGTGACCTGGATGAATGAATATACAGATATACCGTGACCTGGATGAATGAAATTACAGATATACCGTGACCTGGATGAATGAAATATTACAGATATACCTGACCGGATGAATGAATATTACAGAATACCATGACCAGGATGAATGAATTACAGATATACATGATGGATGAAGAAATTAAGATATACCATGACATGGATGGATGAATTTGAGATATACCATGACCTGGATGAATGAATATTACAGATATACCATGACCTGGATGAATGAATATACAGATAACCATGACCTGGATGGATGAATATTACAGATAGACATGACCTGGATGATGAATATACAGATATACCATGACCTGGATGATGAATATTAAGATATACCATGACCTGGATGGATGAATATTACAGATATACCATGATTGGATGAAGAATATTACAGATATTACCAAGACCTGGAGAGAATTACAGAATACCATGACCTGGATGAAGAATATTACAGATATACCATGACCTGGATGAACGAATATTACAGATATACAACTGGATGAGAATATAAAGATATACCATGACCTGGATGGATAATATGACAGAATACCATGACCATGATGAATGAATATTACAGATATACCATGGACCTGGATGGATGAATATTACAGATATACCAGACCTGGATGGGAGAATATTACAATATACCAGACCTGATGAATGAATATTACAGAATACCTGCCGGATGAATGAATATACAGAATTACATGACCTGGATGGATGATATTACAGAATACCATGACCTGGATGGATGAATATTACAGATATACCATGACCTGGTGGATGGATGAATATTATCAGAATACCATGACCTGGATGAATGAATATACAGATATACCAGACCTGGATGGATGAATATTACAGATATTACCATGACCTGATGAATGGATATTACAGATTACCATGACCTGGATGATGAATATTACAGGATATACCATGACCTGGATGAGATGAATATTAAGATATACCAGACTGGATAAAGGATATCGAATATACCATGACCTGGATGGATGAATATTACAGATATACCATGACCTGGATGGATGAATATTACAGATATACCATGACCTGATGAATGAATATTCAGATATACCATGACCTGGATGAATGAAATTACAGATATACCATGACCTGGATGGATGAATATTACAGATATACATGACCTGGATGAATGAATATACAGATATACCATGACCTGGATGGATGAATATTACAGATATTACCATGACTGCGATGGATGAATATAAAGATATACCATAACATGGATGCAGAATATTACAGATATACCATGACCTGGATGAATGAATATTACAGAATACCATGACCTGGATGAATGAATATTACAGATATACCATGACCTGGATGAATGATTATTACAGATACACCATGACCTGGATGAATGAATATTACAGATATACCATGACCTGGATGAATGAATATTACAGAATACCATGACCTGGATGAATGAATATTACAGATATACCATGATCTGGATGAATGAATATTACAGATATACCATGACCTGGATGGAGATATTGACAGATATACCCTGACCGAGATGATGAATATTAGATATACAGACCTGGATGAATGAATATACAGATATTACATGACCTGGATGAATGAATATTACAGAATACCATGGCTGGATGAGAATATTACAGTATATACATGACCTGGATGAGGAATATACATATACCTGACCTGGATGAATGAATTACAGATATACCATGACCCTGGATGAATGAATATTACAGATATTCATGACTGGATGAAGAATATTACATATATACACTGACCTGGATGAATGAATATTACAGATATACCGTGACCTGGATGAATGAATATACAGATATACCATGTCCTGGAATGAATGAATATTACAGATATACCATGACCTGGATGAATGAATTACAGATATACCTGACCGGGATAAGAATATTACAGAATACCATGACCTGGAGGAATATTACATATAACCGTGACCTGGATGAAGGAATATTACAGATATACCGTGCCTGGATGAATGAATATTACAGATATACCGTGACCGGATGAATGAATATTACAGATATACCATGACCTGGATGAAGGAATATTACAGTATACCATGACCTGGATGAAGGAATGTACAGATATACCATGACCTGGATGAAGATTCGTATCAATGACTGATGAATGAAATTACAGATATACCGTGACCTGGATGAATAATATTACAGATATCCATGCCTGGATGAATGAATATTACAGATATACCATGACCGAGGATGAATGAATATTACAGATTACCATGACCTGGAGAAGGAATTACAGATATACCATGACCTGGATGAATGAATATTACAGATATACCATGACCTGGATGAATGAATTACAATATACCGTGACCTGGATGGATGATTTACAATATACGTGCTAGATGAATGATATACAGATATACCATGACCTAGATGAATGAATATTACAGATTACGTGACCTGGATGATGAATATACAGATATACCGTGACCTGGATGAATGAATATACAGATATATACCGTGACCTGGATGAATGAATATTACAGATATACCGTGACCTGGATGGATAAATATTACAGATATACCTGACTGGATGAATGAATATTACAGACTATACCATGACCAGGATGAATGAAATTACAGATATTACATGATGGATGAACGAAGATTAAGATTATACCATGACGGATGGATGAATTTTAGATATACCATGACCGGATGAATGAATATTACAGATATACCAGACCTGGATGAATGAATATACAGATACACCATGACCTGGATGGATGAATATTACAGATAACATGACCTGGATGGAATGAATAGTACAGATATACCATGACCTGGATGGATGAATATTACAGATATACCATGACCTGGATGGATGAATATTACAGATATACCATGATTGGATGAACGAATATTACAGATATACCAGACCTGGAGGATGAAATATACAGAATTACCATGACCTGGATGATCGAATATTAAAGATATACCATGACCTGGATGAACGAATATTACAGATATCACAACTGGATGAGAATATTAAAGATATACCATGACCTGGATGGATAATATTACAGATATACCATGACTGATGAATGAATATTACCGATATACCAGACCTGGATGGATGAATATTACAGATATACCAGACCTGGATGGGAGAATATTACAATATACGACCTGAAGAATGAATATACAGAATACCATGACCAGATGAATGAATATTACAGAATTACATGACCTGGATGAGATGCATATTACAGAATACCATGACCTGGATGATGAATATTACAGATATACCATGACCGGGATGGATGAATATTACAGAATACCATGACCTGGATGAATGAATATTACAGATATACCAGACCTGGGTGAGATGAATATTACAGATATTACCATGACCTGGATGAATGGAATATTACAGATTACCATGACCTGGATGAATGAATATTACAGATATACATGACCTGGATGGATGAATATTAACAGATATACCACAGACCTGGATAAAGGAATGTAATATTACCTGACCTGGATGATGAATATTACAGATATACCATGACCTGGATGGATGAATATTACAGATATACCATGACCTGGATGAATGAATATTCAAGATATACATGACTGGATGATGATTACAGATATACCAGACCTGGATGGATGAATATTACAGATATACATGACCTGGATGAAATGAATATTTCAGATATTACCATGACCTGGATGAGATGAATATTACAGATATACCATGACCTGGATGAGATGAATATAAAGATATACCATGACATGGATGAGAATATTACAGATATACCATGACCTGGATGATGAATATACAGATATACCATGACCTGGATATGAATTTTAATGGTAGATGAATCTTTACAGATATACCATGACCTGGATGGATGAACTATTACAGGATATACCATACCAGGATGAGATGAATATTACAGATAACAATGACCTGGATGGATGAATATTACAGATATACCATGACCTGGATGGATGAAATTACAGATATACCATGACCTGGATGGATGATATTACAGAATACATGACGATGATGAATATTACAGATATACCATGACCGGATGGATGAATATTACAGATATACCATGACCTGGATGAATGAAATACAGACTAGACCATGACCTGGATGGATGAATTATTACGATATACGTGACTGGATGGGCATTGAATATTACAGGATATACCCATGACCTGGATGAATGAATATCTACAGATATACCATGACCTGGATGAATGAATATTACAGATATACCATGACCTGGATGGATGAATATTACAGATATACCATGACCAGGATGAACGAGAACCTTCTCAAGCAAATTCATTTACTGTTTTTTTTTATCAGTTCAGAGCAATTGCTGTAAAGATAATGGAATATTAATATAAAACAAAAATAAATTAGCATTAAGAAAATGTACATTATAATATTATAACATTTCTTGTTGAAGTCCTGCAGCTGAAATCTGAGATGTGAAATATATATATTTCATTTCATGTCTCTCCTAACTTGTTGAAATGATTGGTACACAGGTAAATGTGATGCTTTGACATTTATAAATGAAATCAACCTAAACAAGATATAAACAGAAATCCCCATTTAATTATAATTGTGAAACACCAGGACTGCGGGACAGAATTTGGAGCATTGGGTGCATCAGTGAGGGGATGTTCTATGCCCTATTTGTGGGGGCATTTGGTGACAGATATCTTGTAGGGAAATGCGCCTGTGGTCTTACCTTCTGGCAGAGGATAGTGCTGCATGGGATCTACACACGGCACTACTTGCACAGGTTATATACCGTATATACTCGAGTATAAGCCGAGGTTTTTAGGTTTAAAAATCAACCTAAAAACCCTGCCTCGGCTTATACTCGAGTCAAGAAAAAACTTACCTTAATTCCAGATGCAGCCACGAGTCAGGAAGGAAAGACAGCGCACGCTGGCGGGATGACGTCATCGCGCAGCCGCAAAGCAGTACTGGGAACTGCCGGTTCTGCACAGAGCGAGCGGCAGCCGGCGGAGAGATGAAGACTGTAGACTGGCCAGGTACGGTAAGTGAACTGGGGGGGCTTTAGGGTGGGGGACAGAATGTTCCCGGATGTATAATAAAAAGAAAAAGCAATTTGCCATTAGAGAAATAAAGTGTGTTTCATGGACAGAATACTTTAAAAGGGTGTATTTTAAATGACAGACCCAGGGATAAGTACCTACATAGGAACTTATCCCTATATAGGAATTTAGGGGATCCAACTATACTATGTATAAGTGTATTTAACTAGATGATCACCCAATACCTTTCTACTATAGGTGTTTGGAAACTACAACTCATAGCAACGAAAGCATGCTGGGAGTTGTAGTTTCCAAACATCTACAGTGGAAAGGTATTAGGGTTACTGTATGGGATTACTGTACATTTAAAGGGCAACTATCTACCCTCGGCTTATATTCGAGTCAATCATGGTTTACTGATTTTGGAGGCAAAAATGGGTACCTCGGCTTATACTCGAGTCGGCTTATACTCGAGTATATACGGTAATATGAGAGCAATAGTCAGCTAATCGGTAGTGTAATAATTTGTCTCAGCGTTACCGTTGTGGAATATTGCGACCAGCTTTATAGGATACACCAGAATGTTAGGGTTTATATATATTGCACAGTTACTCCATAGCCACAGACTAAACCACAAAGAAATATTTTATTTTTTCCTTTTCTCAGTTGCCAAACGCTGTATATCCTATATAATAAAATCCTAAGTGCTGCGTCTGTGCCTCCGTGCATGTGTTGTGACACAGCCGATAGCAACTTTATGGACCTATGCTAACACACTAAATTTCCCTCCCCCCGAGTGGGCCGATCCGGTCTGTTACCTTAGCGGTGCCGACATGGCACCTTTTTCACTCTGCGCTGTGCTGAAGAGCAAAGAAGTGTCTGAGAGGGGGAGGGGTCCCTCAGCCTCTGCGCATGCAAGGACCTATGTGCGTGCTCAAATGGGAGCCGACACTGCCAGCAGCAAGTCCTTCAGCTCCCTGACACACACTAGAGGTGCCCATACACTACTTAGACATTAGACAGATGTCCGATCACTCATAAGACAAATGTCCAATCTATCTAGAACCGCCTGGTCCCTTCTTTCATGCAATCAATTTGAGATCACAAAATGAATGTGTCAGATGGGATAATCTCAAGATAAAAACCGCTCCTTGTAAAATGTGGTCTTTAGACAGGGACCTTTCTAGCCATCTTGGTGACCTAGCGTGATCAGATTGCAATCCCATAGCGTTTAAAATAGCAGTAGTGTGGCCTAGCCCTCCAAGGGTATTGGACTCAACACTTTCAGTGCAAGCACTTCCCCATAGTATTAACATTAACCCTTCAGTGCCAGCAGACTTCCCCAGAATATTGTCATTACCTCTTTCAGTGCTAGCAGAGTATTAATCACTGAAACAAGAGTTACTTATGCACACAAACTTGGGTGGGTGCTGGCCTCCTGTAATCTTCCCACTTCCAAGGAATGTAAGTATCAACCCGTTCTGGATATGGAGTCGTACACCTTGATGAATTCAAGTGTTTTATTCAAAACCAAACAGCAAATACAACGTTTCGGGGGAACGTGCCCCCTTCCAGCAGATTATTACCATTAACCCTTCAGTGCCAGCAGACTTTCTTACTAATAATTTCAATGCCAGCACTCCAGAGTACTGCCATTAACCCTTCAGTGCAGCAGACTTTCTTACTATAATTTCAATGGCAGCACTTCCCCGAGTACTGCCATTAACCCTTCAGTGCCAGCACTTTCCCAGAGTATTGGCATTAACACTTTAAGGGCCAACAGTGTATACCTTTAACCCTTTACTGCCAGCATTGACATGATATACAGTATGTACCAGCATGGACATGTATACAGTATGTACCAGCATGACATGATATACCAGTAGTACCAGCATTGACATGATATAAAGTATGTCACAACGACGACAGTATGTACCGCATTGACAGATATACAGTATGTACTGCATTGACATGATATACAGTATTACCTGCATGACAACGATATACAGTATGTACCAGCATTGACACGATATACAGTTATGTACCTGCATGACACGATATTACAGTATGTACCTGCATTGACATGATATACAGTATGTACCAGCATTGACAGATAACAGTATGTACCTGCTGACGAATACAGTATGGACCAGCATTGAACGATACAGTATGTACCAGCATTGACACGATATTACAGTAGTACCAGCATGACACGATATCAGTTGACCTGCATTGACAGATATACAGTATGTACCTGCATTGACATGATATACAGTATGTACTCAGTTGACATGATATTACAGTATGTACCTGCATTGACATGATATACAAGATGTACCAGCATTGACACGATATACAGCTATGTACCTGCATTGACACGATATACAGTAGTACCTGCATTGACATGATAAGTATGTACCTGCATTGACATGATAGACAGTATTACCTGCATGACAGATTACAGTATGTACCTGCATTGACACGATATACAGTATGTACTGCATTGACACGAATACAGTATGTACCTGCTATTGACACGATATACAGTATGTACCATATTGACACGATATACAGTATGTACCTTGCATTGACATGATATACAGTATGTACCGCATTGACATGATATACAGTATGTACCAGCATTGACATGATTATACAGTAGGTACGCATTGACATGATATACAGTATGTACCTGCATTGACATGATATACAGTATGTCCCTGACATAGTCATATGACACATATACATTAATGTACCTGCATTGACATGAATGATACAGTATATGTACCTGCATTGACACTGATTACAGTAATGTACCGCATTGACAGATATACAGATGTACCTGCAGTACATTGATATACATATGTACCTGCATTGACATGATATACAGTATGTACCATGTCATATGACATGAGATCAGTATGTACCACTGCCTTGACACAGATATACAGTATGTACCGTGCAATTGGACATCGTATACAGTATGTACCTGCATTGACATGATATAGTACTGTACCGCATTGACATGATACAGTATGTCCTGCATTGACATGATTACATTATGTACCTGCATTCGACAGATATACAGTATGTACCATTGCATGCACATTGACACGATATAACATTATGGTACCTGCATTACATGAAATATACAGTATGTACCGTGCATTGACATGATATTCAGTAGTACCTGCATTGACATGATATCAGTATTACCGCATTGACATGATATACAGTATGTACCCCACATGACACGATATACAGTATGTACTGCATTGACACGATATACAATAATGTACCAGCATTGACACATATACAGTATGTACCAGCTTGACATGAATATATACAGTATGTATACTCACATTGACCGATATCAGTATGTACCAGCATTGACATGTATACGTATGACCATGCATTGACATGATATCAGTATGTACCAGCATGACACTGATATACAGTATGTACCTGCATCGACATTATACAGTATACCGAGCATTGACATGATATCAGTATGTACTCCGCAGCTTGGAATGATATACAGTATTACCAGCATTGACATGATACAGTATTTACCATGCATTGACATTATATACAGCCATGTAACCAGCATTGACATGATATACAGTATTACCAGCATTGACCATGATATCACAGTATATCGCATGGCATTGGACATGATTATCAGTAATAGTACAGCATTGACATCATTACAGTATGTACCACATGCATTGACAGATTACGAGTATACCTAGCATTGACATGATATCAGTTATACCACATTGACATGATATACAATGAACCCAGCATTGACCTGATTACATATACATGCATTGACATGATATACAGTATGGTACCAGCATTGACATGATATACCAGTATGTACAGTATTGACATGATATACAGTATGTACCACATTACATGATATACAGTATGTACCCGACTTACGCATTGACATGATATACGTCATGTACCAATCATTGACACGATATACAGTATGTACTGACCACTGCATTGACGTGATATACAGAATATGTACCACTGCTTACCATGCCTCCCCATTGAATTGTTCACTCCTCACCTACTCTAGTTCTAATTGGAGAGTTGGATGAAGGAAGAAAGAGGCAGAGATAGCCCCCCTGTAAGTAAATCCCTCTTTCTGCCACCCCCTCTCCATTTCATGGGTAACATTCATGGACCTGAAACTGAATCTAACTGGGATAACAAATCCCGGTGGCAAGAGCATTTTATTAAAAAGGGCATTTGTTATCCCAGTTTAGATTACAGTCCTTGAATTGTACACCCTGAAACGAGAGTGGCTTTGTCGAAGCAGATGGATTCGAAAATTGGATAGCCTTTAACCAAAAGTTTTAAATAGTTTAATGTGATTGTAATGGTATAAAACAAGTGTTTTTAAATGTTTATAAATGTAACTTATTTGTATTTTAATCAAGATGTGGGTAACATATTTAATGATTGTTACTGTTTTTACATTATTTAGCCACTAGATGGCATGCAACTTAGATGTAAAAGGAAATGTGTTTGTTCTTGTTGGCTTGACAAAGTCAAGGTGATCCAAAAAGTAGCAATTTATGTTCTGATGAAATATCCGGGAAAGCCATGTCTATTGGCAGGAAATGTATGTATTTTAAATAGAAACTAATAAAATGGATGTTTTAAGAGTGCTGCTCTTCTGTGTATTGTTTGGAGTATAGAAGGTGAATGTACTGACCTTGAACCCACTCGACCCCAGAGAGACAGTTTTTTTATGTAAAAAATGGTTTGTCTGGTTGAAGGATAATAATTCATTAAGAATTCAAGCTTTATTCCCGGGGCTTCTGGTGAACTTGACGTTTTACATAAGCCAACTGTGTTTCAAAATTCAAAAGCCTTAGCAAAGTTACACATTCACTGCTATGCCAGAAATTCTTACCACACCTCATAAAACATTTTGACAAGATCTATTTCCATGAATCCATGCTGATTACTAATTATAGTTTTGAGACAAAGTCCAGAATATGACAAAGTTCCCAGTATCTTCCCCACCACATGATGTTATATACCTACAGGTCTGTGTTAACAGGCCTGTGAACAAATTCCCACTGTAGGGCCATATTTATACAATACAATAACATTTGTAAAGCGCTTTAATCCTAAGGACTCAAAGCGCATTCTGTATATCATGTCAATGCTGGTACATACTGTATATCATGTCAATGCTGGTACATACTGTATATCATGTCAATGCTGGTACATACTGTATATCATGTCATGCTTGGTACATACTGTAATCATGTCATGCAGGTACATACTGTATACTGTCAATGCTGGAATAGTACTGTAGACAATGTCAATGCTGGTACTACTGTATATCATGTCAATGCTGGTACAACTGTAATATCATGTCAATGCTGGTACATACTGTATATCATGTCAAGCTGGTAATACTGTGTATTCATGTCAATGCTGGTACATACTGTATATCATGTCAATGCTGGTATCATACGTATTCATGTCATGCGGTACATACTGTATAGCATGGTCAATGCTGGTAACATACTGTATATTCATGTCAATGCAGTACACTACTGTATATCATGTCAATGCTGGTACATACTGTATATCATGTCAATGCATGTACATACTGTATATCATGTCAATGCTGGCAGCTGAAAGGGTTAAAGGTAATACACTGTTGGCCCTTAAAGTGTTAATGCCAATACTCTGGGAAAGTGCTGGCACTGAAGGGTTAATGGCAGTACTCTGGGAAAGTGCTGGCATTGAAATTATTAGTAAGAAAGTCTGCTGGCACTGAAGGGTTAATGGTAATAATCTGCTGGAAGGGGGCACGTTCCCCCGAAACGTTGTATTTGCTGTTTGGTTTTGAATAAAACACTTGAATTCATCAAGGTGTAGGTAAACACGTGGCTTCAGTGTTAATCCAAACTCTGGAAGTGCTTGGCCCTGAAGGGTTAATGGCAGTACTCTCGGAAGATGCTGGCATTGAAATTATGTAGAATAAGTCTGCTGGCACTGAAGGGTTAATGGCAGTACTCTGGGAAAGTGCTGGCATTGAAATTATTTAAGAAAGTCTGCCTGGCAACTGAAGGGTTAATGTCATAATCTGCTGGAAGGGGGCAGTTCCCCCGAAACGTTGTATGGTAAACACGTGGCTTCAGTGTTAATGCCAAACTCTGGAAAGTGCTGGCACTGAAGGGTTAATGGCAGTACTCTGGGAAAGTGCTGGCATTGAAATTATGTAAGAAAGTCTGCTGGCACTGAAGGGTTAATGGCAGTACTCTGGAAAGCCTGGCATTGAAATTATTAGTAAGAAAGTCTGCTGGCACTGAAGGGTTAATGGTATAATCTGCTGGAAGGGGGCCAGTTCCCCGAAACGTTGTATAGTTTACTAGGCCAGAACTCTGCAAAAGAAGCTGTAGTGGATTTCCAACATTTGGAGGGCTGCAGGTTGGAAATCCCCATATAACTAGACTAATTCAATCTTACCAAAGCGATCTCGCTCTCTAAAATATATAGAAGTGATAGGCACTGCAAATTAGTAACCTGCCATGCATTTTAATGGCACATGTGAATTATCTCCATTGGCTATATTATGATACAACCGGTTTCATAAACACATACTAAACTTCATTATTACATCATTGTAACTACTAAGAGGTTTGGTATCTTTGCCTCTTTGGGCGATACCCTTAATTAGTAATGTCATACATGTGGCTAGGAAAGGGCCCTTCTAACAAGCAATGACGGGACGTTTTCCAGGAGGGCTAATTCACTACATAACAAATCAAGTGAAGGGACATTCCATGCATAGGGGCAGCTGCCATACATGTTACAGGATTTCTATAAACGTGTTTTATATAGCAGGGATAATTTTAGCAGTAGGCCATAGAACTGTGCCAAATGAAGCACAGATTGTAAACTATAGGATGGCAATGTTACCGATACCAAATACAAATAAAGTGTTATCTTCAGGATTTGGCACAGATACAGTGGTTGTCTCATACCATTCTGCAGTTATTGTACCAGAGACCACCTTTTGCTACTGGATAGGCAAAAGGACTCAAGACACGCGTGTGTTTACCCTTTAACCAGTTGTGTAGCTTGGATCAGAGTCAGGGTGCTACCTTTATGCTAAACTGGAAATGTTTACATGCTACTTGCTGTTGATACAATAAAGTTTGAATCCTAAAAAATAAAAGAGTAAAGTTATACTGTCAAAAACATATATTTTAGTAAAGGGAATGTCACCCCCAAAACTAAATCCCCCCAACTACTGGCCCCACCATGTAGTGTAGTTTAATCCTTACCTCACATCCCAGCTCCATAGGGTTCTCCTGTAAACCCCCCCCCAAAGTTCCAAAAACTGACCACCAGAGGCTAGCAGGGCTCCTCCCCTTGCTCAGGTGAATTTTGCCATGCGCACTAGCCCTTCTCCCCCCCTCCCCCTCCCCCGATTCCCTCTCCCTTGCGTTAATTCTTCATAGGATGCCCAAGGGCCCCAGCCCCAACCGCTATGTTTATATCTTTAAAAAGCTCCCCAAACTTACTTACCTCTCCTCTTTCCTCGGCGAAGTGAGCTGCCGGCAGCCGCGTCCGTGATTGGCTGCCGCTCAGCCAATACAGACGGGCTGCCGGTCCCGCCCCTCTGCTTGCATTTTCTTGCAAGCAGAGGGCCGGGAGCGCGGCGGAGGAAAGAGGAGAGGTAAGTAGAGTTTGGGCTGCTTTTTAAAGATATAAACATAGCGGTTGGGGCTGGGAGCCCTTGGGGAATCTTATGTAAAAAAATTATATTTTGGTCCACACCTCCAATAAAAATTTGTATATCAGATGAACACCCCCCAAAACATAGACCTCATTAGGTTTATTCATTTTAAATTGGCCCCTGGACATACTTACCAGGCCTCTTTGACCTGCTGCCTTCTGTTTCTCTCCCGTGCCTTTTCAGTGGATGGAAGCAAGCAGAAGGTGTGTGACTGGAAGCCACGAAAGTGATTGTCTGAGACATAGGTTTGGGGGGTGTTCAGCTGATATACACATTTTTGTTGGTGTGGACATGCCCTTTATATAACAGCCAATTGTGCAAAGTAAAACAAAGTGAGCTAAGAACCCGGAATTATATATGGATGACAGTCTGCAAATCCCACAAGATGACAGCACACGGCTATTAACCATGTTTCACATATATAGTTCCTGTGTATGGAGTACAATAGTATGAAACCCATTCAGGGGGTGATACTCAGAACTATGGGGAGGTGAGGATATCACAGGCACAAATGTAAATGTCTTTCTAAGGCAGTGACAGCTTCTCATTCACAATAGTCTGCATATAGAAAACTAGTTAACCCTTTACAGACAGCAGAGCAGTGCACGGTTTAAAGTGTTGTACACACGTACAATGTTGCAACCGACCTGCCATAGCGGATCAACGAACGATGCCCTTCCGAACACATACACACGTGCGATTATCGGCCAAAACTCCATTCGCTGCCCATGTGCTTTGTGCTTGGGGGTCGTTCGCCAGGTGCAACATTGTGTGACTTAAGTCGGTATGGGGAATAAAAACAATATATTATTGTAAATAAAACAAGGTTCCAGCACATTCCTGCTTTAAATCAAGTCACCCACCTGCACTTACTGTCTTTAGTGCATGCTTGTATATACTGTATCGTGTGTGTGTATATACTGTATCGTGTATACTTTACATAACGCACTAAATGCACAGACAGAACAGCATACAGACATCTTAACTAAGGCTTATGTGTGTTGGGTCTTTGTATGTGGGGTGGTGCTGGTACATATATGTGATCTGCAGGACTGGGGGGGCTGTGGCCTAAGAATCCCGGCTGGCGCCCCCTGGTAACACAACCTGTGTGGTTGCACAAGTCGCCCATATCAAAGGCCATCCCTGCATACGCTCGTTCAGCTATTCAAAAACAGCTGAAGGTTTGCGCTGGGGAGGTGTGTGTGTCAGGGGCACTGGGGGTGGGCGGGGTGGGGACCGGTTCCCTGCAGTTTCGTGCTGCCTATGACTGTAAAGTTGTTACTGTATATGATTAAGAACCATTAATGGATGGAGCCTTCCAGTTAATTGTTTTGGCGTCGGAATGTTAATATTCAATATTCTACAGGGACCCCTGAGGCCAGAGCAGTCTGTGTTCGTGTTATTAAATGCTAATTAAATACCTTCATTTCAATGCAAGGCAGAGACAAGGCAAGATTTCATTTTGGCTTATTAGAAATTTGACATGAAATATAAATTTCCATTAAAAAAAAAAGTGCTATGAATAGAAGTGGAAATGTGTTTATATTATTAATGGTAAACAATGGACTCTCGCTTACATTTAACGCTATTTTCATCAAACTTTGTTCCAAATATAAAGGTGCCCAGACATTAGAACTTACAGACCAATCCTGCGACATTCAATCACTATGTTGGGTACCGCCTTTCCATATCTTCTTTGTGGCAGACGGGACTGCGAAATCATTCGGCAAATATTGGTTAAATGTCACGGGATCAGTCGGCAAGTAAATTCTAATGAATGGGAAAACAAAAGATCACAATTCTAAAAGTGGTACGGAAAATAAAGCGATTTGCGCTAACAGTCGTCATTAAATGAAGATAATAATTATTATGCCCTGACTAATTGTTAAATTGAATATTTGGTCCTACAGACAATCAAGGCTGTGGCTGCTTACATCACAACCAATGATTGATCCTGCTGCCTCTGCACATGCTCAAGATTCTAAAAGCTCACTGAGCAGGAGAAAAGGCATCAACCTCTGCCAGAAAAGGGGAGAACAAGGGTAATACTTATCATTAAATACCTGTTAGAAATGCATGTAATAAAGTGCTAAGGATGGTGTAAGGGGCAAATAAATTGCAGGCGACCATTTTTTTTGTTTTGAGAGTGGACGTGACCTTAAATTTCTAAAACTCTGTTCAAAAATCGTACCATTTTTTTCCATAGATGATAAACCTTATTAAAGGGTATTTCCCCCTCCGAAATGACCCCCCAAAACCTCAGTAACGTTTTTCTTAAACTTGTCAAATATAATCCTAGAGTGAGAAATTATACGTACAAGTCCGTGACTAACTGCGGTGGCAGGGGGGGTCCCGCATAACATATTACGTTTTTTCCAAAGGGGGTGGACTTATATGTACGTTTTGGAATCTATTATACAGAAGTTGGAATGGATATAATAGAAATGAGAATTAGGGAATGGAGGAGTTAGAAAGATTTTTTAAGGTTTGTTCACTTCGGGGAGAGAGATTTATGGGGAGAGATAACAAAACCTTCTCTAGGGACTTGGAGGACAAGAATGTTCACAAATGGATTGTTTTGAAGTACAATAATTGCAAGAAAAGAGGTTGTTTGAGTGGGGAGAATGTTTTATACAGAATGAGCGATGAAACTGTGGAACTGTCCTCCAGATGATGTTGTACTAGCAGATTCATTAAGTAGAGGAGGCTGGTTCCCTTTAAGGGCTGGTACACACAAGGGTTCGACACCATCTGTCTGCCATGTACAATGCTGTTTTAACACCTTACTCTGGGCGTTCCTATAACACCTCTTAGGCCCCTATGTCTCATCCCATCGCGCCCGCTAGCCCACGGTGAGCGCATATGTGAGTATGTCATGGCTTTCGCCCCCCGGCGTCCATTAATTGCGGCACCAGAACACCAGACGTTCACAAACAGCGACACAGAATGCAGGCAGACGGAGCCGAGGTCCAGCACAGCGCGATCACCCGTTAGGGATAGGTGCGCGGGACTCGGGCCCCACCTGAAGATGGCTGTCGCGGCGAACACGCTTAGCGGGAGAAATACAATTTCAAGGCCACGGGTGCTCTGACAGACCTGGAACAACATACAAAAGAGTATTAGAGTTCCATAGAGTGTATCGACGACGTATGGTTGAAGAAGAGCCAGCGAGGTCTTTACACGTCCAAACGCGGCTTCAAGTGCCAGCTATTGCATAGAATAACGGCATGTACTTGCTTTGCCAATGGCTAGTTTACAGTATGTAGCAGCATTGCCATGAATGTTACAGTGATGTGACAGCGTATTGCCTGATATACAGTATGTACCAGCATGACCATGATAACAGTATGTACCAGCATGACCACGATATAAAGTATGTCCAAAACATGACACATATTACGTAATTACCGCATTGAACGATATACAGTAGTACCAGCCATTGACAAGATATACAGTATGTACCAGCATTGACATGATATACAGTATGTTACCCGCATTGACAATGATGTACAGTATGTACCGCATTGAATGAGATACAGTATGTACCAGCATTGCCAGATATTTACAGTATGTACAGGCACATGGACAATGATATACAGTAGACCGGCAATATTGAAATGAATATACAGTATTGTACGCATTGACATATGGACACAGTATGTACCGCATTGACACGATTACAGTAGTACCAGCATTGACACGATATACAGGTATGTACCAGCATTGACATGATATACAGTAGTACCAGCATTGACATGATATGACAGTAGGTACCAGGCATGACATGATTACAGGAGTCCCAGGCATTGACATGATAGTTACAGATTGTACCAGCATTGACATGATAGACCAGGATGTACCAGCATTGACATGAATACAGTATGTACCAGCATTGACATGATATACAGTATGTACCAGCATGTTTGACATTGATATACAGTACTGTACCAGCATTGACATGATATACAGTATTACCAGCATTGACAGATACACAGTGTGACCAGCATTGACCATGATATACAGTATTGTACAGCATGACATGATTATACAGTATGTACCAGCATTGAAATGATATACAGTTATGTACTGATGACACGATATACAGTTATGTACCAGCATTGACACGATATACAGTATGTAACAGCATTGACACGAGATACAGTATTGTACCTGCATTGACATGATATACAGTATTGTACCAGCTGAATGATTACAGTCTTACCTGAAATCGACATGATATAAGTAGGTCCCTGCATCGAATGATATACAGTATGTACCAGATTGACATATATACAGTACTGTACCAGCATTGACAACGAATACAGTATGTACCGCATTGACCACGATAACAGTATTACCGCATTGACATGATATAACAGTATGTACAGCATGACATGGCTTTACAGTCGTACAGCATGACACGATATACAGTAATGTACCAGCATGACACGATTATACCAGTATGTACCAGCATTGACACGATATACCCAGTATTGTACTGCATTGACACGATATACAGTATGTTCCCAGCTTGACATGAATACAGTATGTACCAAGCATTGACAGTATACAGTAGTACCAGCATTGACCGAATATCCAGTATGTACCACATGGACACGATATACAGTCAGATAAGTACCAGCATTGACATGATATACGACCTATGTACCGCATTGACACATATACAGTATGTACCAGCATGGACACTATATACAGTATGTACCACATCCAGATATACAGAGACCAGAGTACTACATATTACACGTTGCTTATCTCAGAAAATCATTGACACTACCGATGTACTACATAATGATGACAGAATTACCAGATATGCATATACAGTATGTGCCAAGCATTGACACGATCCACAGTATGTACCAGCATGGACATGATATTACAGTAGTACCCATTACGATAACGAGTCTGATCAACGATATACAGTATTACCAGCATTGACACGATATACAGTATGTCCAAGTCAGTTGACCGATATACGTGTTACGCATTGACCACGATTACAGTAATGTACGCAATTGACAATATACAGTATGACCAGCATTGACAGTATATACAGTGTAAAGCACATGACAAGATATACAGTATGTACCAGCATTGACATCGATATACATAGTCTGTACCAGCATGCATCGATTCAGTAGTACCAGCATTGACACGATATACACGTATGTCAGCCATTGACACGATATAACGTATGTACCAGCCTTGAACGATACAGTATTTCAGTACAGTATGTACATTAGTAAGCATTGACATGAAGATACATATGTCCAGCATTGACACGTATACAGTATGTACCAGCATGACACAATTACTATGTACCAGCAGTGACCAACTATACAGTATGTACCAGCAATTGACACGATTACATAGTACCAGCATTGAAGCATATAAGTATGTCCCTGCATTGACACCGATAATACAGTATGTACCCGCATTGACGATGACTACAGTAGTTACCTAGAATTGACACGATTATACAGTAGTTACGCAGCATTGCACACGATTACACAGTATGTACCAGGCATTGGACACGATATACAGTATGTACTGGATGACACGATATACAGTATGTACCAGCATTGACACATTACAGTATGACCAGCATTGCCATATAAACGTATGTACCAGCATTGCACAGATATACAGTATGTACCAGCATTGACACGATGACAGTATGTACCAGCATTGCACACGATATACGTATGTACCAGCATTGACACTGATTATACAGTGATGTACTGCAGTATGTCCGTCACATGATATACAGTATAGTACCAGCATGAGCAGGATATACAGTGTACCAGGCATTGACACGTATCACAGTATGTACCAGAACTTACACGATATTACAGGTATGTACCAGCATTGACATATATACAGTATGTACCGCATTTGACACGATATACAGTATGTACCGGCATTGACACGATATACAGTATGTACCAGCATTGACACAAACAGATTACCGATGGACAAGATTATCAGTATGTCCAGTGCATGACATGAGATACAGTAGGTACCGAGCATTGACAAGTATACAGTAGTACCAGCATTGACACATTATACAGTATGTACCAGCATTGACACGATATACAGTATGTCCCCAGCATTGACACGATATACAGTATGTACCAGCATTGACAGATTACAGTATGTACCAGCATTGCATGATATACAGTATGTACCAGCATTTGACGATATACGCAGACAGTATGTAACCAGCATTGACATGATATACAGTATGTACCAGCATGAACGATATACACAGTATGTACCAGCATTGACACGATATTTACAGCAGTTGTAGCCAGCATTGATAACGATATACAGTATGTACCTGCATTACACACGAATACAGTATGTACCAGCATTGACAGATATAGCAGTATGACCGTAGCGTGACACGATTACAGTATGTACCACGCATTGACATGATATACAGTATGTACCGCATGACACGATATACACAGTATGTACCAGCTTGACTGATTACAGTACTGTACCAGCATTGACACGATGTAACAGTATGTACCAGCATTGAACACGATAACAGTATGTACCAGCATTGACATGTACAGTATGTACCGCCATTGACATGATATACAGTATGTACCAGTCAGTGACAACGATTAACATGTATGTACCAGCCATTGAATGATATACAGATTGTAACAGACATGATATACGAGTATGTACCAGTTATGTGACACATGTAGCAGTATGACATTGGCCGATATACAGTAATGTACCAGCATTGGCATTGAATATTACAGTATGTACCAGCATTGACACAGTTTATACAGTATGTCAGCACTTGACATGAATATACAGTATGTACCAGCTTGACATGATTACAGTATGTACCTGCTTGACAATATGACAGTAGTACCAGCATTAACCATATATACAGTTATGTAACAGCATTGACACGATATACAGTATGGTACCAGCATTGACACGATATACAGTATGTACAGCATTGGATACGATATACAGTATGTACCTTGCATTGACACGATATAACAGTATGTACAGCATGACACGATATACAGTATGTACCAGCATGACACGATATACAGTATGTAACCAGCATTGCACGATATACAGTATGTACCAGCATTGACATGATATACAGTATGTACCTGCATGACATGACCCACATTACCGTATGTAACCAGCATGATATCAAGATATGCCATTATGTACCAGCATTGCACGATATACAGTATGTACCAGTGCATTGACCATCGATATACAGTATGTACCATATTGACAATATACATATGTACCATCATTGACATCGATACAGTATGTACCAGCATTGACACGATATACAGTATGTACCTGCTTGACCACAGGATATACAGTATGTACCCGCATTGACATGATATACAGTTGTACCGCATTGACAGATATACAGTATGTACCAGATTGCACGATATACAGTATGTACCGCATTGACATGATATACAGTATGTACCAGCATTGACATGATATACTATGTACCAGCATTGACACGATATGATTACAGTATGTACCAGCATTGACAGATACAGTATGTACCAGCATTGGACATGCATACAGTATGTACCAGTATTGACACGATATACAGTATGTACCAGCATTGACACGATATACAGTATGTACCAGCATTGACCACATATACAGTATGTACCGCATTGCACGACGATTACAGTATGTACCAGCATTGACATGATATACAGTATGTACTGCATTTGACAATGATAGACAGATTGTACCAGCATCTGACACTGATATACAGTATGTACCAGCATGACATGATATACAGTTGTACAGGGCATTGACATGATATACAGTATGTACCAGCATTGACATGATATACAGTATGTACCAGCATTGACATGAGATACAGTATGTACCAGCATTGACTGTGATATACAGTATGTACCAGCATTGATGATATACAGTATGTACCGCTTGAACGATATACAGTATGTACCGCATTGACAACGATATACAGTACTGTTACCAGGCATTGACTCCGTTATACATATGTACCAGCATGACAGATATACAGTATGTACCAGCATTGCACTGATATACAGTATGTACCAGCATTGACATTATACAGTATGTACAGCATTGACACGTAATACATATGTCCCGCATTGCCGATACAGTATGTACCAGCATTGCATGATATACATATCCAGCATTGCGATAACAGTATGTACCAGCATTGACACGAATACAGTATGTACTGCATTGCCAAGGATATACAGTATGTACCAGCATTGCACGATATACAGATGTACAGTGACACGATATACAGTATGTACCGCATTGACATCGATATACAGTATGTTCCAGCATTGCACGATATACAGTATGTACCAGCAATTGACATGATATACAGAATGTACCAAGCATTGACAGACGTATACACCGTATGTACCAGCAATTGACACGATATACGTATGTACCAGCATTGACCATATACACGTACTGTACCAGCATGACACGTGATATACAGTATGTACAGCATTGCACGATATACAGTATGTACCAGCATTGACGACGATATACAGTATGTACCAGATTGACACGATATACAGGATGTACCAGCATTGACAGAATATACAGTAGTGTACATGCATTGCCACGATATACAGTATGTACCAGCATTGACAGATATACAGTATGTTACCGCATTGACACGATATACAGTATGTACCAGCATTGACACGAACAGTATAATACAGTATTACAGCATGACACGAATATTACAGTACTGTACCAGAATTGACACGACGTATACAGTATGTACCTGCATTGCCGATATACAGTATGTACCAGACAAGTTGACACGATATACAGTATGTACCAGATTGACACGATAGTCAGTACATGTCCAGTATTGAGACACACGATGTACAGTATGTCCATGCAATTGAGAAGCGAACGATATGACAGTTACATGTACCAAGCATGTGACACGATATACAGTATGTACCAGCATTGACACGATATACAGTATGTTACCAGCATTTGACACGATATACAGTATGTACATGCATTGCACGATATACAGTATGTACCAGCATTGACACGATATTACAGTATGTACCAGCATTGACAGATATACAGTATGTACCCAGCATTTGATAGATTACAGTATGTGTACCAGCATTGCACAGATATACAGTATGTACCAGCATTGACCATATACAGTATGTACCAGCATTGACACGATAACAGTATGTACCAGCACATGACACGATATACAGTATGTACCAGCATTGACACGATATACAGTATGTCAGCATTAAGACTGATAACAGTTACAGCATTGACAGATAGTACAGTAGTACCATTGACATGATATACAGTATGTACCAGCATTGAAGATATACAGTATGTACCAGCATTGACCATGATATACAGTATGTACAGCATTGCCACATCAGATGCCAGCATGACACGATTACAGTATGTACCAGCATTCACATGTATCAGTATGTACCAGCATTGACACGAATACAGTATGTACCAGCATTGACACGATATACAGTATGTACCAGCATTGACACGATATACAGTATTACACAGCATTGACACGATATACAGTATGTACCACATTGACATGATATACAGTATGACCGATTGACGCTTGAATATACAGTATGTACCGCCTTGCAGATATACAGTAGTACCAGCATTGACATGATATACAGTATGTACCTGCATTGGCAGATATACAGTATGTACCACGCATTGCACGAATCGATATATACAGTATGTACCAGCATTGAAACGATATACAGTATGTACCAGACATTGACACGATATACAGTATGTACCAGCATTGACCGATATACAGTATGTACCAGCATTGACACGATATACAGTATGTACCCAGCATTTGACACGATATACAGTATGTACCAGCATTGACAGATATACAGATGTACAGCATTGACACGAATATACAGTATGTACCCCCCAAAACAGCATTGACACGATATACAGTATGTACCAGCATTGACACGATATACAGTATGTACCAGCATGACACGATATACAGTATTACCAGCATGACAGATATACAGTATGTACCAGCATCTGATACACAGTATGTACCAGCATTGACCGTGATAACAGTATGTTACCAGCATTGCCGTGATATACAGTAGTACCAGCATTGACACGATATACAGTATGTACCAGCATGGACACGATATACAGTATGTACCAGCATTGACACGATATTACAGATTGACTGCATGACATGATATAGTGTACAGCATTGACGATAATACAGTATGTACCAGCATTGCGGCGTGATAACAGTATGTACCAGCATGACATGATTATACAGTATGTACCAGCATTGACGTGAATACACAGTATGTACCAGCATTGACCGTGATATACAGTATGTACCAGCATTGGACACGATATACAGTATGTACCAGCATTGACACATGACATAAAGTATGTACCAGCATTGACCTGATATACAGTATGTACCAGCATTACACGATATACAGTAGTACCGATTACCAGATACATATGTACGATTGCATGATAGACAGTTGTACCAGCATTGAAAATATATACAGTATGTACCAGCATTGAACGATGAACAGGATGTAACCCTGCATTGACCACCGATATACAGTATGTACCAGCATTGACACGATATACAGTATGTTATACCAGTATTGACACGATACACAGTATGTACCGCATTGACAGATATACAGTATGTACCAGCATTGACACGATATACAGTATGTACCAGCATTGACACGATATACAGTATGTACCAGCATTGACCACGTAGATATACAGTATGTACCAGCATTGACACGATATACAGTATGTACCAGCCATTCACAATGATATACAGTATGTACCAGCATTTCCATGATACAGTATGTACCAGCATTGACACGATATTACAGTAGTCCCAGCATTGACACGATATACAGTATGTAATGCATTGACATGATATACAGCATGTCCACATTGAGTGATAACAGTATGTACCAGCATTGACTGATGATACAATGTATGTACCAGCATTGCACGATATACAGTATGTACCAGCATTGACACGATATACAGTATGTACCTGATTGACACGCAACCAGTATGTACTGCATGACATGTATACAGTGTGTACCAGCATTGACACGATGATACAGTATGTACCAGCATTGACACGATATTACAGTATGTACCAGCATTGACACGTATACAGTATGTACCAGCATTGACACGATATACAGTATGTACCAGCATTGCACAGATATACAGTATGTACCAGCATTGACCATGAGATACAGTATGTACCAGCATTGACACGATATACAGTATGTACAGCATTGACACGATACACAGTATGTACCGCATTGACAGATATACAGTAGTACCCGCATTGACAAGATATACAGTATGTACCAGCATTGACACGATAACAGTATGTACCGCATTGACACAGATATACAGTAGGTACCAGCATTGACACGATAACAGTATGTACCAGCATTGACACGTATACAGTATGTACCAGATTGCATGATATACAGTATGTACCTGCATTGACATGATTACAGTATGTACCAGCATTGACACGATATTACAGTATGTACCAGCATTGACAGATATACAGTATGTACCAGATTGACACGATATTACAGTATGTACAGCATGGACACGATACACAGTATGTACAGACTGCATGATATACAGTATGTACCAGCATTGACACGATATACAGTATGTACCAGCATTGACATGAGATACAGTATGTACAGCATTGACATGATATACAGTATGTACCAGCATTGACACGATATACAGTATGTACCATGCATTACCGATATACAGTATGTACAGCATTGCACACGATATACAGTATGTACCAGCATTGACATGATATACAGTATGTACCAGCATTGACACGATATACAGTATGTACCAGCATTACATGATATACAGTATTGTACCAGCATTGACCATGATATACAGTATGTACCAGCATTGACAGATATACAGTAGTACTGCATTGACATGATATACAGATGTGACCAGCATTGACACGATATTACAGTATGTACCAGCATTGACACGATATACAGTATGTACAGCATTGACACGATATACAGTATGTACCAGCATGACACGATATACAGTATGTACCAGCATTGACACGATATACAGTATGTACCAGCATTGACATGATATCACGTATGTACCAGCATTGACATGATATACAGTATGTACCAGCATTGACACGATATACAGTATGTACCACATACACGATTACAGTATACCACTGACATGATATACAGTAATGTACCAGCATTGACACGATATACAGTATGTACCAGCATTGACACGATATACAGTATGTACCAGCATTCACATGATATAAAGTATGTACCAGCATGCAGATATACAGTAGTACAGCATTGACACGATAACAGTATGTACCGCATTGACAGATATACAGTATGTACCAGCATTGACACGATATACAGTATGTACCAGCATTGAAACGATATACAGTATGTACCAGCATTGACAGATATACAGTATGTACCTCATGACCATGATATACAGTAGTACCAGCATTGACATGATATACAGTATGTACCAGATTGACACGATATACAGTTGTACCAGCATTGACACGATTACACAGTATGTACCAGCATGGCATGATAACAGTAGTACCAGCATTGAACGATATACAGTATGTACCAGCATGACATGATATACAGTATGTACCAGCATTGACATGATATACAGTATGTACCAGCATGACACGATATACAGTATGTACCAGCATTGACACGATATACAGTATGTACCTGCATTGACATGATATTACAGGTATGTTACCAGCATTGACACGATATACAGTATGTACCAGCATTGACATGATATACAGTATTACCAGCATTGCCATGATATCAGTATGTACCAGCATTGACCGATAACAGTATGTACCTGCATTGACATGATATACAGTATGTACCGCATTGACACGATATACAGTATGTACCAGCATTGACACGATATACAGTATGTACCAGCATTGACACGATATATACCGTATGTACCGCATGACACGATAACAGTAGTACAGCATGACACGATATACAGTATGTACCAGCATTGACATGATATACCAGTATGTACCAGCATTGACATGATATACAGTATGTCCGCATTGACGATATAAAGTATGTACCAGATTGACACGAATACAGTATTGTACCAGCATTGACATGATATACAGTATGTACCAGCATTGACCGATATAAAGTATGTACCAGCATTGACAAGATATACAGTATGTACCAGATTCCATGATATACGTATGTACCAGCATTGACATGATATACATATGTACCAGCATTGACATGATAACAGTATGTACCAGCATTGACATGAATACAGTATGTACCAGCATTGATAGTAAGATGTACCAGCATGACAGATATACAGTAGGTACCAGCATTGACACGATTACAGTATGTACCAGCATTGACATGTATATACAGTATGTACCAGCATTGACACGATAACAGTATGTACAGCATTGACATGATATACAGTATGTACCAGCATTGACAAGATATACAGTATGTACCAGCATTGACACGATATACAGTATGTACCAGCATTGACATGATATACAGTATGTACCAGCATGACATGATAACGATGTACCGCATACATGATATACAGTAGTACCAGCATTGACAGATTACAGTAGTACCAGCACATTACATGATTACAGTTGTACCAGCATTGACACGATATTACAGTATGTACCAGCATTGACACGAATTACAGTATGTACCAGCATTGACACGATATACAGTATGTACCAGCATTGACACGATATACAGTATGTACCAGCATTGACACGATATACAGTATGTAACCTGCAGTGACACGATATACAGTATGTACCAGCATGACACGATATACAGTATGTACTGCATTGCATGATATACAGTATGTACCCGCATTGACACGATATACAGTATGTACAGCATTGACACGATATACAGTATGTACCTGCATTGACATGATATACAGTAGTACGATGACATGAAGACAGTAGTACGCTGACCGATATACAGATTGACCGCATTGACACGATATACGTATGTACCAGCATTGACACGTATACAGTATGTACCAGCATTGACACGATATACAGTATGTACCATGACGATAACAGTATGTACCAGCATTGACGATATTACAGTATGTACCAGCATTGACACGATATACAGTATGTACCAGCATTGACACGATATACAGTATGTACCAGCATGACACGATATACAGATGACAGATTGACACGATATACAGTATGTACCAGCATTGACATGATACAGATGTACCAGCTGACATGATATACAGTATGTTACCAGCATTGACACGATATACAGTATGTACCAGCATTGACACGATATACAGTATGTACCAGCATGACACGATATACGTATGTACCAGCATTGACACGTGATATACAGTATGTACCAGCATTGACACGATATACAGTATGTACACGCATTGACACGATATACAGTATGTACCAGCATTGACAGATATACAGTATGTACCAGCATGCCAGATATTACAGTATGTACCAGCATTGACGATATACAGTATGTACCTGCATTGACATGATATACAGTATGTACCAGCATTGACATGATATACAGTATGTACCAGCATGACAGATAACAGTATGTACAGCATGACAGATATACAGTATGTACCAGCATTGACATGATATACAGTATTGGACCAGCATTGACATGTATACAGTATGTACCAGCATTGGACATGTGATATCACGTATGTACCAGCATTGACATGATATACAGTATGTACCAGCATTGACACGATAACGTATGTCCAGCATGACACGATTACAGTATGTACCAGCATTGACACGATATAAAGTATGTACCAGCATGACAGATATACTATGTACAGCATTGGATTACAGTATGTACAGCATTTGCACGATATACAGTATGTACCGCATTGACATGATATACAGTATGTACCAGCATTGACAGATATACAGTATGTACGCATTGACATGATTCAATGTAACCAGCATTGACTGATATACAGTATGTACCAGCCTTGACACGATATACACAGTATGTACCAGCATTGCCAGTTGATATACAGTATGTACCAGCATTGACACTGATATACACAGTAGTACCAGCATTGACACGTGTAACGTATGTACCAGCATTGAAACGATATACAGTATGTACCAGCATTGACACGATATACAGTATGTACCGCATTGAGATATTACAGTATGTACTCATGACATGATATACATGACACTTGACGTGATTACAGTAGTACCAGCATTGCTGTGATACCACAGTATGTAACAGCATTGACATGATATACAGTATGTACCAGCATTGCACTGATATACGTATGTACCAGCATTGACACGTATAACAGTTATGTACCAGCATTGACTGATATACAGTATGTACAAGCATTGACAGATATACAGTATGTACCAGCATTGACAGATATTACAGTATGTACCAGCATTGACAGATATACAGTATGTACCAGCTTGACACGAATACAGTATGTACCAGCATTGACACGAATACAGTATGTACTGCATTGCATGATTACAGTATGTACCAGCATTGGAACTGATATACAGTATGTACCAGCATTGACACGATATACAGTATGTACCCTGCATTGACATGATATACAGTATGTACCAGCATGACACGATATACATATGTAAACAGTATTGACAGAAACAGTATGTACCATGCATTGACATGATATACAGTATGTACCAGCATTGACCACGATTATACAGTATGTACCAGCATTGACACGATATACAGTATGTACAGCATTGACAGATATAAAGTATGTACCTGCATTGACATATATACAGTATGTACCAGCATTGACACGTATACAGTATGTACTGCATTGACATTGATATTACAGTATGTACAGCATGACACGATATACAGTAGTGCCACCAGCATTGACACGATATTACAGTATGTACCAGCATGACACGATATACAGTATGTACCAGTATTGACACGATAACAGTATGTACGCATTGACATGAATACAGTATGTACAGCATTGACACGATATACAGTATGTACCAGCATTGGACACGATATACAGTATGTACCAGCATTGACAACTAACAGTATGTACCAGCTATTGAAAGTATACAGTAGTACCACATTGACATTATACAGTATGTCATCCAGCATTGACGGACGATATACAGTATGTACGACATTGACACGATATAACAGTATGTACCAGCTTGACACAGATATACAGTATGTACCAGCAATTGGACACGATTACAGTATGTACCAGCATGTGACACGATATACGTATTGTACAGCATTGACACTGGATCTACACGTATGTACCCGCATTGACACGATATACAGTATGGACCATGCATATGACACCGATATTACAGTATGTACCAGCATTGACACGATATACAGTATGTACCAGATTGACATGATATACAGTATGTACACATGCGATATGACGGCGATATACAGTATGTACAGCATTGACAGATAACAGTATGTACCAGCATCATTGACACGATATACAGTATGTACAGCATTGAACGATATACAGTATGTACCAGCATTGACACGATATACAGTATGTACCCCAGCATTGCACGAATAACAGTATGTACCAAGCATTGAGCATATATCAGTATGTACCAGCATTGACATGTATACAGTATGTACCAGCATTGACGATATACAGTATGTAACAGCATTGACATGATATACAGATGTACCAGCATTGACACGATATACAGTATGTACCAGCATTGACCGATATACACGTATGTGACCAGCATTGAAACGATATACAGTATGTACCTGATTGGACCCACGAGCTATAACAGTATGTACCAGCATTGACACGATATACAGTAGTGTACCAGCATTGCCACGACATACAGTCATGTACCAGCATTGACACGAGTATACAGTATGTACCGCATGGACATGATATACAGTAGTACCCGCGATTGAATGATATACAGTATGTACCAGCATTGACGATGATATACAGTATGTACCAGCATTGACACGATATACAGTATGTACCAGCATTGACATGTATACAGTATTACCAGCATTGACATGATATACAGTATGTACCAGCATTGACATGATATACAGTATGTACAGCATTGACACGAATACAGATGTACCAGCTTGACACGATAGTACAGTATGTACCAGCATGACGATTATACCATAGTACAGTATGAAGTATGATCAGTAGTACCAAGCATTGACCACGATATAAGTATGTACCAGCATTTGACCACGATCATACAGTATGTACCAGCATGCTCATGGACACGATTTTACCAGTAGTTACCAGCATTGACAGATATACAGTATGTACCAGCATTGCACGATATGACAGTATGTACCACCGCATGCCGATATACAGTATGTACCAGCATTGACAGATATACAGTATGTACCGCATTGCCGTGAGTACCAGTAGTACAAGCATTGCGTGATATACAGTATGTACCCGCATTGCCGTGAGATACACAGTATGTACCAGCATTGCACGTATAGACCGTATGTACCAGGTGCATGACTATACAGTATGTACCAGCATTGACACGATATACAGTATGTACCAGCATTGACTGTAGAACGATATACAGTATGTAACTGCATTGACAGGATATACAGATGTACCAGCAGATTGACGTGATATACAGTATGTACCAGCATTTGCGTGATAACAGTATGTAACCAGCATTGACATGATATTACAGTATGTACCAGCATTGACCGTGATATACAGTATGTACCAGCATTGCACGTGAACACAGTATTGTACCAGCATTGACGTCGAGATAACAGTATGTACCAGCATTGAATACAGAGTCCGATGCAGATGTACCAGCATTGAGCATGATATTACAGTATGTACCAGCATTGACATATAGATACAGTATGTATAGCCATGACAGTTGACACGATATACAGTATGTACAGCATTGACACGAGATACAGTATGTACCTGCAATTGCCATGATATACAGTGTGTACCAGCATTGACCATGATATACAGTATGTACCAGCATTGACACGATGATACAGTTGTACCTGGCATTTGACCATGATATACAGTATGTACAAGCATTGGACACGATATACAGTATGTAACAGTATTGACAGATAACACAGTATGTACCTGCATTGACATGAATTACAGTATGATTACAGTACCAGCTCATTGAGACCGACTATACAGTACCTGTACCAGCATTGACACGTACACGCTACAGATGTACCAGCATTGACCACGATATACAGTTATGTACCAGCATGACACGATATACAGTATGTACCAGTCATTCACCGATAACAGTATGTACCTGCATTATCATGATATACGTATGTACCAGCATTGACACGATATACAGTATGTACATGCAGCATTTGACACGATATTACAGTAGTGAACTGCATGACATGTATACAGCATTGTACCAGCATTGCACGGATATACAGTATGTACCAGCATGCTGGGATACAGTAGTACCAGATTGTGACATACAGTATGTACCAGCATGACCACGATCATAAACAGTATGTAACAGTATTGACACGATAACAGTATGTAACCTGCATTGACAGATATACAGTATGCCGCATGGACATGATATACAGTATGTACCAGCATTGACATGATATACAGTATGTACAGCATTGACACGATAACAGTATGTACCAGCATTGACACGATTATACAGTATGTACCAGCATTACACATGATATACAGTATGTACCAGCATTGCCTGATATACAGTATGTACCAGCATTGACATGATATACAGTATGTACCAGCATTGACACGTATACACAGTATGTACCAGCATTGACATGACAAATACAGTATGTACCAGCCTTGACACGATATACAGTATGTACCAGCATTGCACCGATATACAGTATGTACACCAGCCTTGACGCATGATTATAAGTATGTACCAGCATTGACAGAATACAGTAGTACCAGCATTGACATGATATACAGTATGTACCAGCATGACACGTATAACTAACAGTATGTACCAGCATTGACACGATATACAGTATGTACCAGCATTGACACGATATACAGTATGTACCTGCATGGACAGATATACAGTATGTACCAGCATTGACACGATATACAGTATGTACCATGCATTGCACGATATACAGTATGTACCAGCATTGACCTACGATATCTACAGTATGTACCAGCATGACATGATATCACAGTATGTACCAGCATTGCCTTGATATACAGTATGTACCACTGCATTGACATGATATACAGTATTGTACCAGCGAATTTGACAATGATTATACAGTAGTGTACCAGCATTGACAGAATAGACAGTATGTACCAGCTTGACACGATATACATATGTACAGCATTTGCGATCAGTAGTACCAGCATTGCCAGATAACGTATGTTACCAGCATTGACACGATATACAGTATGTACCAGCATTGACATGATATACAGTATGTGCAGTTACCACTCGAATAATATGTACCAGCATCTGACGACGATAAGTATGTTCCATGACATGAACCTTACAGTAGCCTAGACATGACAGCAATTGACCCGATATACCCGTGTAGGACCAGCATTGGACCCGGAATACAAGTCACTGTATACCAGCATTGATGATATACAATGGTACTGATACCAGACCGACCATGAAAAGACGAAGGATGCCGTATACAGTTATGTAACCAGCATTGATCACAATGCTAGCGCAGTGGGATACAGTGCTGAGTCGGACCAGCATAAGAGAGCACAGATAGTCCCAGTATGAGTACCGCATTGCATCAGAGATGCATTACAGCGATTGCCATTGCAGTACTTACCCGTATGTGAACAATGTGTGACGTAACAGCATGCGCGGCACACCACGTGACGTGCGAACGATGTGCGATGGCGATACTAGTGTGACCAGGCAGATGGATACAGTATGTACAGCATTGACACGATGTATACGCTTGACGCTATACAGCATACGTATAAGTTCCAGCATTGACCACGATATAGCCGTATGTACCGCATTGATGAAACAGAATACAGGTACGCGACGATTCACAGGATACCAGATTAAGACACATGAATACGTAGAGACCTCTGACACAGTAACAGTATGAGCACGTGACCGTGCGAGGAGACTGCAGCTCACAGCGTGGACAGCCAGTAGACCGCGCCACTGGCAAACAAGATGTACCGCCTACGGATACGAGTGGACGAGACGAGGCCGCATGCGACATCAGAAGTACCGCATCATGATAGCCAAGCAGGATTGGATACAGTACGGGAGTACCTACAGTGCGATGTACACGAGTCCAATTGACGCCAATGATTACAGTATGTACCAGCATTGACACGATATACAGTATGTAACAGCATTACACGATATACAGTATGTACCAGCATATACAGAATATACAGTATTGTACCAGACAATGCATATGACTTAGTGATATACACGAAAGAGTGGACCAGCATTGACAGATATAACAGGAGTATACCGATTGAACACCAGACTATACAAGTATATCCCGCGATATACGAGTACCAGCATTCATGATGTACGCCAGCATTGAGCACGATATGTGACACAAGACAGTATGAGTGATAACCAGCATTGACAAGCTGATTCGATATGTAACCGAACGTTGACACATGTACCATGAAGTAACAGTATGTACACAGCCTATGACACGTACAATGTACCAGCATTGAGAAGAGCGCAGTGATAAGTTCGAAGGGATGTACCAGCATGACAGCGATTACTACAGTATGTACCAGCATTGAACCCACATGACACAGATGTTTTACCAGCATTGACAGATATACAGTAGTACCAGCATTGACATGATATACAGTATGTACCAGCATTGACATGATATACAGTATGTACAGCATGGACACGATATAACAGTATGTACCAGATTGACACGATATACAGTATTGTACCAAGCATTGACTCGATGATACAGTATGTACCAGCATGACACGATATACAGTATTGTACTGCAGCCATTGACATCGATATACAGTAGTACCTGCATTGAATGATATACAGTGATGTAACCAGCATGACACGATAACAGTATGTACCGCAGTGACATGATATACAGATGACCAGCATTGACACGATATACAGTACGTACAGCATTGACACGATATAACAGTATGTTACCAGCATTGACATGAATATACAGTATGTACCAGCATTGAACGATGATAGACAGATGTACCAGCATGACACGAATACAGTATGTACCTGCATTGACACGATATACAGTATGTACCAGCATTGACAATGATATACAGTATGTACCAGCTTGACATTGAATATTACAGTATGTACCTGACATGACACTGATATACAGTATGTACCAGCATTGACATGATATACAGTATGCTACCGCATTGTGACACGATATACAGTATGTACCAGCATTGACACGATATACAGTATGTACCAGCATTGACATGATATACAGTATGTACCAGCATTGACAGGATATACACGTATGTGACACAGCATTTGACATGATATACAGTATGTACCAGCATGACATGATATACAGTATGTACCAGCATTGACATGATTATACTAGTATGTACCCAGCATGTGACACGATATACAGTATGTACAGCATTGACATGATATACAGTATGTACCAGCATTGACATGATACACAGTATGGTACCAGATTGACACGATTACACAGTATGTACCAGCATTGACATGATATACAGTATGTACCAGCATTGACAATGATATACAGTATGTTACCAGCATTGACATGATATACAGTATGTACCAGCATTGACACGATACACCAGTGTGTACCTGCATGTGGCCATGATATACAGTATGATACCAGCATTGCACATGATATACAGTATGTACCAGCATTGACACGATATACAGTATTGTACCAGATATTGCACATGATATAGTAATGTACAGATGCACTGACACGATATACAGTAATGATAACAGCATTGACATGATATACAGTATGTACCTGCATTGACCGATATACAGTATGTACCAGCATTGACACGATATATACAGTATGTACCAGCATTGCCATGATATACAGTATGTACCTGCATTGACATGATATACAGTATGTACCGCATTGACAATGATACACAGTAATGGTACCTGCATTGACATGATTACCAGTATGTACCAGCATTGACATGAAATACAGTATGTACCAGCTTGACATGATATACAGTATGTACCAGCATTGACATGATAGTACAAGTGATGTACCAGCAATTGACATGGATATACAGTATTCAGCATGTGATTCACGTATGTTGTGCGACTACTATTGTACCGTGAATTGACATATATACAGTATGTACCTGCATTGGACATGATATACATATGTACCGCATGACTTGATACCGTGTAGCATTGACATGTGATTCATAACAGGAATGTAACGCATTGACTTTGAGAGTAAGTGTGTGTTCCCAGCATGGACAAGAATTACACCAAGTCGTGTAACAAGCGATTGAATGATATTACAAGTACTGTACGGCTTTCCAGGTCTCCTCCATTGAATTGTTCACTCCTCACCTACTCTAAGTTCTAATTAGAGAGTTGGATGGAAGGAAGGAAGAGGCAGGGATAGGGATCTCATGGCTGCTAGTCACAGGGTCACTGTTATAAAGTCTGCAGCAGCTTTTACTTGCCCTTTTAGAACTGTTCTCCTCAGTACTATTAGCTGAGCTCATCCTCCCCTCTCCTTCCTTCACCTTCAGTTCATTTGCAAATTGCAACATTTGTTGCTATATAGAGTGTGTGGAGTTCAGGCTCTGTACTAGATACAATGTTGCAGGTTACAGCTGAACAAGGAGAGCAGATCGAACACAGCAAGTAAAAGCTGATAGGGAGATGCTAGGGAGAGGAACAGGCGCCCTGGATAAACATAGGCACCCTAGTTCTTTGCCTAGGTGGCCTATGCCTAACAACGGCCCTGTTTGGTCCGATTGTAATCTTGTGGCCAATCGGTTTGTGAATCCAACAAACGGCCAATCAGAGGCTTCTGCTGCTAGTCAACCAACTATCACACCACCTGTGATCAGTTAATTGGTCATGTTCATTGGTGGAATATCTGGCCTGTGGTCTGTCCATAAGAACCAGGCTTTAGAAAATTCCTTGTAACTGCTGGTATTAAAGTGGATATTCTGAATAAAGTTCTTCTATATATTCCCTGGGTTCCATTAAATGTAAAAAGAAAAGTGCACACATTTATCATTAATAAACAGCTCTAAAATAATCATTATAATGGGCAGGTGGAGTCGGGACAGACGGCCTCATTAGCCCTGAGCTGTTGGGCAATTTTTCGCGATGATTCAAAGTACGGTTAAGCAAAAGACACCCGTATAGCTTGTGAAACCTCTTTAATATCCCTCCCTCTCCCTCCCGATTAGGATTCACTCCACCTAGTGTAAAACCCTTTAGATATAACATTCCCCCTGTCCCCCCAGCCCCAACCGCTATATTTTTAATTTTAGAAAGTGCCCCAAACATTACTTACCTTCTCTCTTTCCTCCGCCGCGCTGAACTCCCGGCAGCCGCGTCCGTGATTGGCTGCCGTTCAGACAATCACAGTCGCGACTGCCGGTCCCGCCCCTCTGCTTGCATTTTCTCGCAAGCAGAGGGCCTGGCAGCGCGGCGGACGAAAGAGGGAAGGTAAGTAAAGTTTGGGGCACTTTCTAAAATTCAAAATAGGGCGGTTGGGGCTGGGGGGACAGGGGGAATGTTATATCAAAAAATAATTTCAAGGGTGGACATACCCTTTAAGGACTGAATTTTCAGAATTCCTGTCTTCTTTTTACCCAGTTTAACCTAGACATTTGACCAGACGGTATCTGTGAAAGTGACGACTTCCTTTTTTTCTTTTCTAACTAACCATGACTTTTTGTAACGGCTAGCAATCGATAGCTGTATCTAATAGAGCCCTCTAAACAAGGCGAGCCTTATTTTTCTTGCTGCGCCGTCGAATTTAACTGCCTCTGAGCATATGAATTTGTCACAAGAACCTTTTTTAATCAATAGGATCTTCCCTTTAGAAATGGGATTTACATTTACCAGCTAAGACCTGATAATAATTCATGGAATGGTAATTAATCATGGTAGATTAAATGAGAATGTCACTACATAAAACTGCCATGTCTAATGAATTACCTGCTTTAAAAAGAGGAAGGTGTCATTTATCGGGCTGTTTTCTGACTTATAGCCTAGAAACTGCTGATTAAAATGATATATCAATTGCCTTTCTAAGTATTTCCTTTCTAAGTGAAAGGCCTTTAGGCAATTATGACCCCTCCTACTTCCTAAGCCATCGGTTTTGACATGCTCAGTATGCTTTTCTTAAGGAAAGAGAGGAAGTTTGTCCAATGAGCATCAACTTTCTTTAGAGAAAGATTTTGTCTTATTTCACACAAGTACATTTTGGCTTGAAATTACTTGAATCTCAGGGAGATTCAATAAAAGTTCTTTAGGCCTATGTAATAAAAGTTCTTATAATTAAAAATGGTGCTAATTTTTCCCCAACCTATCAGATCTTATTTAACATTTGAAAGCTAACATCTGATTGGTTGGGGTAAAATAAGCCCCATTTTAAGATAAGAACTTTATTACATAGGCCTGCTTATCGTTAAAAATGGTGCTAATTTTGCCCCAACCAATCTGATATAAGCTTTCAAATGTTAAAAAAGTTCTGATTGGTTGGGGCAAAACTAGCACCATTTTTAACGTTAAGAACATTTATTAAATAACCCATAATTCATGGGGAAAATTTGTAGTTAAGCGTCAACTGTAAAATGTTTTCGTAAAAACAAAGCCCATTCATGGAAATGAATGAATTTACGTTCTAAAAAACACAATACGATGTAAAGACAATACCCTGTCATTCTTAAAATGAATTTTGCTGCATTTGGCACCCACCATGGCTCTATGGTTTAGACTGTAATTAGCTGCTGTTTTCTAATTAATCCCCATAGAGAAGATAATTCTAGTTATGACAGAATGTTGCATCTGTCTGCGTCTCTCATCACCGGGGAGGTTTACATTTCATATTAAACAATTATCGGTGCCATACCGGTAATCTGCATGCTTACAATTCATAATTAGGCATCAGTGCATGTTTGTATGAGTATCAGTGTATGGCAGTGTATGGGAATGTTTGTGTTTGCTGGTGGGGATTAGGGTGTTAAAGGGTGTACGATGGGGAAGGGGGATAGGAGTTCAATTTCACCCTAAAATACACCTTATGCCTCATAGCAGTTGGGTAACTACCCCCCCCATCACTCCTGCGACCGCGGGGGGGCCCGGATGGTAAGAGGCCCGTCACAACCTCCGCAATCGGCTGATCACGCATATGAAGGATCATCTGTTTAAAATACCGGACCAGAGCTTCTGGAAACAAATCAGTAGTTTGGGTCCGCTCTTTTTAAACAGCTGATTGTGCTTATGTTTCCTTCATATGCGAGATCATGGTCTGAGGAAGGGAGGGAAGTGGATGGTCAGGGGCCCGACCTCCAATCTCAAGGGGGGGCCGGGCCCCTGCAGTTACGCCCCTGCCTCATAGTCCAGAAAATTCTGATTATGATCTATCCCTTTCCTAACTAGGGATATACCTGTGTTAGTAAGTTCTACAGTCACATCTAGCCCCTCCCCCTCCACAAAACATTGGCTCACAGACATGCTCAGTGTGTTTCATCAATGGAAAGAATCTGTCCAATGAGATAAAGCCAAGTGATATGGGGATTTCTGGGCAATGTGTCCTAATCTGAATTTCCCTAATCTATACCGTACCTTTATATAGCAGATGTCGGGTCCCAAATATCAAAGAAAAATATAAAACACTAAATTTCCCCCATGCATTGATATATATTATTTTACTAAGATAGAAAGAGATCAAAGGTCAACTACAGTTAAAAACTAAGCGTTAAGTTTGGAAACGCAAAGAAATCCAACAGCGCTGGTTTCCTGGCCCGTCGGCTGTGATGTGTTTGGTGCCTTGGGATGTTTAATAAAAAGACGTGTGAGAAATGATTGGAAACAGACAATGTTTTTGTTTTTTTTGTTGCAGTGTCAGCAGGAAACATAATGAGGTGGATTGTCAATCTTAGCCTGGAGGAACACAGGGCAATAAAATACAGGATTCCATAGCCTGGGCAAAGCTAGTTCATCATTACAGATATTGCTGACAACCAGATGTTATTCCGACCCTTTCTATATAAAATAAAGCGATGTAATGTGCAGTACGAGGTTTGGCTATGATGTTGGGAATGAACAGAATCCATGCAGAAAGGGGAAAGTCTTCTGTCTTCTTTCTTCTGCCTTTAGACACAGGCTTACGGTAATTGTCCAAAGTGTATCTACTGTCTCCCCATTGGTCAGTCCAGGGACGAGAGATGTGAGAATAAAAAGTTTTTATTCCGTTTTTGGAATTTCAGAATTCCGGAAAAATTCGAAAATCCGAAAACCGACCTGTCAAATCTATATTTGGTATATTATAAATAATATATATTGGTAACCCTAGAAAGTAGCCTCTACAACCCTCGAAAGTAGCCTCTATAAACCTTGGAAGTAGCTTTGAATATTTGGTAACCCAATTTAGTAGCCTCTATAACCCTTGGAAGTAGCCTCTATAACCCTCGGAACTAGCCTCTATAACCCTCGGAAGTAGCCTCTATAACCCTCAGAAGTAGCCTCTATAACCCTTGGAAGTAGCCTCTTTAACCCTCAGAAGTAGCCTCTATAACCCTTAGAAGTAGCTTTGAATATTTGGTAACCCTTGAAAGTAGCCTCTATAACCCTTGAATGTAGCCTCTATAACCCTCAGAAGTAGCCTGTATAACCCTCAGAAGTAGCCTGTATTACCCTCAGAAGTAGCCTCTATAACCCTCAGAAGTAGCTTTGAATATTTGGTAACCCTTGAAAATAGACTCTATAACCCTTGAATGTAGCCTTTATAACCCTCAGAAGTAGCTTTGAATATAAGGTAACCCTAAAAAGTAGCCTCTAAAACCCTTGAAAGTAGCCTCTATAACCCTTGAAAGTAGCTTTGAATATTTGGTAGCCTCTATAACCCTCGGAAGTAGCCTCTATAACCCTCAGAAGTAGGCTCTATAACCCTCGGAAGTAGTCTCTATAACCCTCGGAAGTAGGCTCTATAACCCTCAGAAATAGGCTCTATAACCCTTGGAAGTTGCCTCTAAAACCCTCGGAAGTAGCTTTGAATATTTGGTAACCCTATAAAGTAGCCTCTATAACCCTCGAAAGTAGCCTCTATAACCCTTGGGAGTAGCCTCTATAACCCTCGGAAGTAGCTTTAAATATTTGGTAACCCTAGAAAGTAGCCTCTATAACACTTGAAAGTAGGCTCTATAACCCTCAAAAGTAGTCCCTATAACCCTCAGAACTAGCCTCTATAACCATCGAAAGTAGCCTCTATAACCCTTGGAAGTAGCTTTGAATATTTGGTAACCCTAGAAAGTAGCCTCTTTAACCCTCAAACGTAGCCTCTATAACCCTTGGAAGTAGCCTCTATAACCCTCGGAAGTAGCTTTGAATATTTGGTAACCCTAGAAAGTAGCCTCTATAACGCACGGAAGTAGCCTCTATAACCCTCAGAAGTAGCTTTGAATATTTGGTAACCCTATTTAGTAGCCTCTATAACCCTCGGAAGTAGCCTCTATAACCCTCAGAAGTAGCTTTGAATATTTGGTAACCCTATTTAGTAGCCTCTATAACCCTCGGAAGTAGCCTCTATAACCCTCAGAAGTAGCTTTGAATATTTGGTAACCCTATTTAGTAGCCTCTATAACCCTCGGGAAGTAGCCACTATAACCCTCGGAAGTAGCTTTGAATATTTGGTAACCCTAGAAAGTAGCCTCTATTACCCTCAAAAGTAGCCTCTATAACCCTTGGAAGTAGCTTTGAATATTTGGTTACCCTAAAAAGTAGCCTCTATAACCCTCAGAAGAAGGCTCTATAACCCTCAGAAGTAGCCTATATAACCCTCGAAAGTAGCCTCTATAACCCTTGGAAGTAGCTTTGAATATTTGGTAACCCTAATTAGTAGCCTCTATAACCCTCGGAAGTAGCCACTATAACCCTCGGAAGTAGCTTTGAATATTTGGTAATCCTATTTAGTAGCCTCTATAACCCTCGGAAGTAGCCTCTATAACCCTTGGAAGTAGCCTCTATAACCCTCGGAAGTAGCTTTGAATATTTGGTAACCCTATTTAGTAGCCTCTATAACCTTCGGAAGTAGCCACTATAACCCTCGGAAGTAGCTTTGAATATTTGGTAACCCAATTTAGTAGCCTCTATAACCCTTGGAAGTAGCCTCTATAACCCTCGGAACTAGCCTCTATAACCCTCGGAAGTAGCTTTGAATATTTGGTAACCCTATTTAGTAGCCTCTATAACCCTCGGAAGTAGCCTCTATAACCCTCAGAAGTAGCCTCTATAATCCTTGGAAGTAGCCTCTATAATCCTCAGAAGTAGCTTTGAATATTTGGTAACCCTATTTAGTAGCCTCTATAACCCTTGGAAGTAGCCTCTATAACCCTCAGAAGTAGCCTCTATAATCCTTGGAAGTAGCCTCTATAACCCTCAGAAGTACCTCCATACTCTGGGAATACGCCTCTATAACCCTTAGAAGTAGCCTCTATAACCCTCGGAAGTAGCTTTGAATATTTGTTAACCCTATTTAGTAGCCTCTATAACCCTCGGAAGTAGCCTCTATAACCCTCAGAAGTAGCCTCTATAATCCTTGGAAGTAGCCTCTATAACCCTCAGAAGTAGCCTCTATAACCCTCGGAAGTAGCTTTGAATATTTGTTAACACCTATAGTAGCCTCCCCCTATAACCTTGGGATAGTAGAGTAGCCACTCTTATAACCCTCGGAAGTAGCTTTGAATATTGGTAACCCAATTTAGTAGCCTCTATAACCCTGGAAGTAGCCTCTATAACCCTCGGAACTAGCCTCTCTAACCTCGGAACGTAGCTTTGAATAGTTGGTAACCCTATTTAGTAGCCTCTATAACCCTCGAAGTAGCTCTATAACCCTCAGAAGTAGCCTCTATATCCTGGAAGTAGCCTCTTATAATCCTCAGAAGTAGCTTTGAATATTCTTTGGTAACCTATTTAGTAGCCTCTATAACCCTTGGAAGTAGCCTCTATAACCCTCAGAAGTAGCCTCTATAATCCTTGGAAGTAGATCTTAACCTGTAGAAGTAGCCTCTAATACTTAATTCATTGGAATAGTAGCCTCTATAACCTCCAGAAGTAGCTCGTATAACCCCGGACAGTAGCTTTGAATATTTGTTAACCCTATTTAGTAGCCTTTGTCTATAACCCTCGAAGTAGCCTCTTATACCCTCTTTTATACCAGCATTGAATGATATACAGTGATATACCAGCATTGAATGATATACAGTATGTACCAGCATTGACATGATATACAGTATAGTACATGCATTGGACAGATATACAGTATGTACCAGCATTGGAACATGATATACAGTATGTACCAGCATTGACATGATATACAGTATGTACCTGCATTGACATGATATACAGTATGTACCAGCATTGACACGATATACAGTATGTACCTGCATTGACGTGATATACAGTATGTACCTGCTTTCCATGCCTCCTCCATTGAATTGTTCACTCCTCACCTACTCTAAGTTCTAATTGGAGAGTTGGATGGAAGGAAGAAAGAGGCAGAGATAGCCCCCCTGTAAGTAAATCCCTCTTTCTGCCACCCCCTCTCCATTTCATGGGTACACATTCATGGACCTGAAATCTAAACTGGGATAACAAATGCCCGGTGGCAGAGCATTTTATTAAAGAAGGGCATTTGTTATCCCAGTTTAGATTACAGGTCCTTGAATGTGTACCCATGAAACGGAGAGTGGCTTTTGTGAAGCAAGATGGATTCGAAAATTGGATAGCCTTTAACCAAAAGGTTTAAATAGTTTAATGTGATTGTAATGGTATAAAACAAGTGTTTTTAAATGTTTATAAATGTAACTTATTTGTATTTTAATCAAGATGTGGTAACATATTTAATGATTGTTACTGTGTTACATTATTTAGCCACTAGATGGCATGCAACTTAAGATGATAAAAGGAAATGTGTTTGTTCTTGTTGGCTTGACAAAGGATCAAGGTGATCCAAAAAGTAGCAATTTATGTTCTGATGAAATACCGGGGAAGCCATGTCTAGTGGCAGGAAATGTAATGTATTTTAATAGAAACTAATAAAAGTGGATGTTTTAAGAGTGCTGCTCTTCTGTGTATTGTTTGGAGTATAGAAGGTGAATGTACTGACCTTGAACCCACTCGACCCCAGAGAGACGAGTTTTTTATGTAAAAAATGTGTTTGTCTGGTGTAAGGATAATAATTCATTAAGAATTCAAGCTTTATTCCCGGGGCTTCTGGTGAACTTGACGTTTATACATAAGCCAACTGTGTTTCAAAATTCAAAAGCCTTAGCAAAGTATACGACATTCACTGCTATGCCAGAAATTCTTACTCACCTCATAAAACAGTTTGACAAGATCTATTTCCAATGAATCCATGCTGATTACTAATTATAGTTTTTGAGACAAAGTCCAGAATATGACAAAGTTCCCAGTATCTTCCCCACCACTGATGTTATATACCTACAGGTCTGTAGTTAACAGGCCGTGAACAAATTCCCACTGTAGGGCCATATTTATACAATACAATAACATTTGTAAAGCGCTTTAATCCTAAGGGACTCAAAGCGCATTTATTCATAATGAGCATTGTAAGTATAACAGTTTCTAGGTTTTTGGGGTTGTTCTGGCTGCATACAATATTTGATTTTGGGGGTGGACATGCTCATTAAAACTTGAACAGAGTTTTAAAATCCAAATCTCAGTGATGTAGGAAATACTTTTCCTACCCCACTGGGTCGCCAGGGGTCCCTATTTGGACAGGATTACCCCGACTGCAGGGACAAAATCCCGAGTCCCACAGTCAGGGCTGAAATCCTGTCCAAAGACCGGCCCTGGCAGCCACGCCCAGCTATGCTTACTCCCTGCCCAGTTACACCCCTAACTTTGCCTCAGATCATGGCACCACCCCCTAGACCCACCCTTGCCATGCCCCCAACCCACCCACCGTGACATCACTGTGACGTTACGGCCCCTCCCGCTTGAGGGTGGCCAAGGTCTGGCAACCCTGGATGCCGCATGCCAAAAGTTCTGTTCATGCAGCAGCTGTCCCCCCTAGACCCACCCTTGCCATGCCCCCAACTCACCCACCGTGACTTCACTGTAACGTCACGGCCCCTCCCGCTCGGGGGTGGCCAAGATCTGCCAATTCTGGTTGCTGCATGTCAAAGGTTATGTTCATAGTAACATAGTAATTAAGGTTGAATAAAGACATACGTCCATCAAGTCCAACCTATTCACTCTTTTTTTTTTTTAATAACCCTACATAACAGTTGATCCAGAGGAAGGCAAAATAAAAAAACAGCTAAAAAGGGGGGGGAATTCTTCCTGACTACAAACGGCAATCGGAAAATCCCTGGATCAACCAGCTCTATATGCATTAATACCAGTAATTCTCATATTTTTTAGTTTAGAAACTTATCCAGGCCTTTTTTAAAGCTATTCAATGAACTGGCCATTACCACCTCTGCTGGAAGACAGTTCCACAGTTTTCACCTTCTCACTGTGAAAGAAACTCTCCTAACCTGAAGATGAAACTTCTTTTCTTCCAACCTTGAAGGATGTCCACGTGTCCTCGATATGACCTATTAGTGAACAATGCACCAGATAGTTCATTGTATGGGCCATTAATATATTTGTATTATATGTCCCCACGCAAAACGCCGCTTCTAACTTGTCTAATCTGCCTGCATATTCAAGCCCCTCCATTCCGCTTATTATTTTAGTTGCCCTTCTCTGAACTGCCTCAATTTCCAAGATGTCCCTTTGTTATGGGATTCCAAAACTGCACCGCATATTCCAAATGGGCCTACCAGTGCCTGTAAAGAGGGAGAAAATATTTTTCTCCTTTGATGTATCCCTTTTATACAAGGCAATATCTTGCTAGCTCTAGCCGTTGCTACCTAGCATCATGCAGCAGCTGACAGCTCACCACTTGCTGCAATGCACATAGATCATGACTATCTCCCCTGTCTCTAACATTCAGGGAGATAGATGCGCATCTGCATTGCAGCGAGCAGAGAGATGTCAGCTTTAGCAGAAATTTGACAGCTCTCTTCTTGTGCATGTTGCCACCCTCTCTGTCCATCTACTGTCCAACTCCTTTGGAGCAGCTGTGGTGAAAATCCAAATATGAAAAAATATAATTCAGATGTGTTTTGAGGAACTCACATATCTATTAAGATAAAAGCAAAAAAAAAAAAACAGATTTGGATCAATTTTGGCTGCATTGTGATCCAGGCAGTGAGGCCTCAATGCAATGCACAAGAAATGCATTGCAATTTTTTTTATTAACCCTGCTTTTGCATTTCCTATTATAGTTCTTAATTGCAACACATGCGATCCGCACCAAAATGGTGATTGCTTGCATTTTAATTTTGCACAGGAACACAATACAGGCAGTGAGGCTGGCTACATTGCTTCCCACTGGCAAGCAAAATGTGAACCTAAGTGGGACCTAAGGGCTAGACCACACTGAAAGCGCTTTTAAGCGTGATCCAAACGCGATTGTTGATGTGGCCACACTAGTGCGCTAGGGAGCGCTGGGTTGCGATTCGTAAATCACATTCACAACCCATACTTTCTGCATTTTTGTGTGCAATCACATGCGCTCGGATTGCGAATCACTGGGTGCACGCACAAGCGCAGTATAGTGTGGCCTCAGCCTAAGTCTGAGAAACACTTCAGGTTCACCTGATGTAGGGGGCCAGTACGTACCCCAGAAACGTTGTACTCATGTTTGGTTTTCAATAAATTCACAATTTGGAATGTGACTACAAGTATCTGTTTCTTATGACTATATTGCTTCCATTGGAGTAGGAAGCCTCCTTGTAGTCTGCACCCACGCAGGCGGTGTGCACCTGGACATTTTTGTATATCTCATGTTCCAGTCCTATCACATGCTCTGCTTTATACTGGCTATGGTATTCCAAAAGCAAAGCAAGGGGTTTCCTATCCTGTGGCTGACAATTGGAGATCTCCCATCCCCCGCCCCCCCTCCATTACTTACCATAGCCAATATGAAGTCTATTTGTTAAATCAAACACATAGTTTGGATATAGAGACACCTCTGTGTTTGAATATAGGAATGACTTCTAAATACAGACTCAACAGTCAAAAACAGACTTAATGAAAGAGGATGAAATCCAAGATGGCTGCTGGAACACAAACAGCCTGCTAATGGAACACAAATGTCACTTCCTGTTACAGAAAACAGGAAGTGATGTGAATCTCGGTTTTAAAAGGCAGAGAGAGGGTTCACACACTGTCCCTGTGTCCCTGATGAAGCTGGAAGGATTTAAATGGTGAAACGCGTAGGAACTGACAGAGCCATCACCATGTGGATTAAACCTTACCACATCACCACCACGGTTTAAAGGGGCCACACCGTAGTTGAGAGGTGCAACTACAACAATCTGCTATTGGACTGTTCCTGCTTTTTATTGCTGTAATAATGTTTGTGAGCAGCCGTATTCCTGTGCGCAGAGGATTCTGGGGGTTATACAGACCAAGCGAGCATCAGAACAGCACAGAATAAACCTGTAGCGGTGGGTAATAACGTGAGGATTTCATGGTTTTTAATATATGGAAATGCCATTTTAAACTGATATTAACATATTTTATTAAGTAGAGAGGTAAAGTTTTACTGGATCCTGAATTAAATTAATATGATAGACAACAAACTGCTTGTTTCTCACGCAATAGATGAAACCTGTGCTTATTGAGTGAAAGCAGGCAGAGTTGGACTGGCCCACAGGGTTACAGGGGAATCACCCAGTGGGCCCACAGTCCATTCACCCAAAGACCAGAGAAAATTGCTAAACTTTAAATACAGAGCCTAAAGCTAGGTACACACCTAGCGATTTTTCCTCCTGACCGACCGTTCGATACTTTCGAACGGTCGGCCAGGAGGAAGGACTGTCGGTCACGGCAAAAGCAGCAGCGTCCAATAGTCACCGCGACCGATCGTGCGGTCCATAGAGGACCGCACGATCGGACGAGGCTTTCCACCCTGTCCGATCGTCCGTTCGTCCGATTCGGACGAACGGTCGATCGGACATGGGCACATTCGGATTCGATAATTTCGGTCCGATCGACCGATACACTGAACTATCGGTCGATCGGACCGAAATATCTAATCGTGTGTACCCAGCTTAAGGGACAGTACGAAATGCATTTTAATAAACAATGGAAGTCAGTAGGATTACGATAGATATGTAAATGTGTGATAATAGAGATATAAAATGTTAGGTGGGCCCCTGTTCTCAGATATTCTGGTGGGCCCCAACAGTCCAGCCCGACACTGTAAAATGTAATTTTAAGGTTACCTAAAGATTGATAAAGAATAAGGCTAGAAACTATTTAATCTACCACTATAAAGATTTGTTAAGTAAACTCAATGTAAAAAAGGTTTTTGTTTTTTTTTCCAATTTGTGGTCTTCTTAATCTAATATATTGCCTAACTGTGGTAGTCATTTGCAGCAATGTGAAATCAGCGTGCATGTGCATATCTAGAGGGTGCAGAATTTTATTACAGATTGCTGTTAACCTGTACATTATTTTCTTTGAAAAAAGTCGGATTTCTAGCCATTATTTTAAAGAATAACAATAAAATGAAAAGTACTTGGGACAGGGAGGTAGGATTGGTAATTTCTACCTCCTAATGTCCTTTCTGTGAGGGTACCAAGAAAACTGTCTGCCAGATTTCTCCTGGCTTCAGCAGTATCTTTAATACAGATATGTCAAGGACACTAACCTGTCAGATGAAAACTGTAAATGCTCCACAAAATGATGATAATCTATTATCCCAGCTCCAGGTATTTTTTTTATTTAATCTGACATGAATTGTCTTAGGTCATTTTGTCTACAGCAATACTTTCTTCTGTGACTGCAAAATTCTGAGCCCCACAAAACATGAAACAAGTTTTGCTGATTTGTGAAAATAACTGCTGATATATTGTGTATTGTACAAAACTGTCATTTGGGAGCAGTTAATTATTTTTCCTTTTTTGTTTTGTCCTAATAGGCCTCAAAAGAATGTTTGGTTGTCTATGAAAACCAGATCCCTGTGCCTCATTTGCCTTGGCCTTCAACCACAAGTACCTTTTAATGTGTAATAGTTGCCATGGAAAGTGGGCAAAGCTGCCAAGAAAATGACCCCAGAACAAAGCCAACATACCCCTCTCCCTGTGAGAAACCTAATGGAATTTCCAATGTTGAAGTTTCTGGAAAAGTAGAAGTATGTGAAGAGTCTGTAACATGTCTTAAAGCACAAACTCCAGGGAAGCCAAAGAAATCTCCATTCAAGTTTTTTGGGGGAAGAAAGAGTATATGCACCTTGCCCAGCTTTTTTGGTGGAAAGCACAAAAGTATTGGCAAGGAAACGTTCGAAAAGGATTGAGCAAAAGAAAACCCATGATTGCATCAGTGATGTGCAGGTGAGAAGATGGGAAGAGATTCATCTCAGATAATTCAAACGTTAACATACATGGCCTTGAGCTGTCAAATATTAGAAACTGTTTGAGCAGCTCTCACAGTGCAGGTTAAATAATCTTCCCCAGATAAGCCGGATTTCACTTTTCCTGATTCCTCTCCTGTTGGCAGCACAGAATGCTTTGAGAGAAAATAAATGGTGATAATCTTTATCACTCCCTAGACCAAAGAAAGGTTTGATGGGACTGTTTAATAGCATCCGTCGCCATAAGAAAATTAAAACCCCTGACGTAGAAAAGCCAGAGCATGATACTAATGTTTCTCCTTGTGTTATCAGAGCATATTGATAAAAACGAAGAGGAGGAGCTTAAAGTAGGTGAGGAGCAACCCAAATTGAATGTTCTCCCTCGAACTATCACAAGAGCCCCTTTTGGATAGAAACGTGACAGGAACAGACTCTATAGAATGCTGTCTGGTGCTGCCTCCACCTCTCTGTGTAGACATCTCCTGAAGAGAGGATCAGCTTGGTTCTCTAAACCAAACCATCCTGGATTCAAAGACTGATTTAGCTACTGCTTATTTAAACCCAGTTGGTGTGCTTTCTGAGGATACTAATGCAGATGACCTTGACCAGCCAACTTTACCGTCTGGTGACCAAATCAGCCTTATATTAGAAGATGTATCTTCACTTAAGAGGTTTTGACTCTTTCACGGGTTGTGGGGATTATTGCAGACCAGGACGTTGACCGGTCAGTGAAAAAATGCAATATCTTTGGATCAAAGTAGGGAAACCACAAAGAGAAGTCCTGTCTTGTTACCTACCAAGGAGGTGGGGAGAAATGGCAACACCTGATGAATGGAGGAAGAATACTTCACAGCTATTGAGGAAACAAATGAAGCTGAAGGATGCTATACCTAAAGAATGAAAATGAAACATATAAAATAGCAAAAGATATGGGTCATTTGGATCATACTGCTATTCCTTATGTACCCAAGTCTCCAATATTGACAATGTTAATAAGGACAACACAGAGTTGTAACCCCACGAGTGATCAACAAGAATCCAATAGCGATGAGGGTTATTATGACTCCACCACACCAGGCCCAGAGACGATGCAGGTGAAGACTTGAGCATAAAGAACGTCTTCCTAGAGACAGCTACAGTGGAGATGCATTGTATGAGTTCTATGAGCAAGATGATAGCTTATGAGTCCCTTAACTGGAGGAGAGGCGCTTTATGAAAGGAAAACACCAGGCTTGATATTTGAGCAGTTTTTTAACTTTGATCTTCCCACTGAGAATGGATTAATTCAAGGTCATAGCATAAAGAATGTGGGACCAAACAAGAAGAAGAAAGACTAGCAGTTATTCAGAAACAATTATTATTCTGGGAAAGGCAAAGAGTGGCAGCTGTAAAGGGGAATGCAACATAAAGAGACATTTTCCAAAGAAAAACAAAATATTGACCTTGAAAAACACTGCAGAACGATTCTGTAATCGTCATCAAAGTGTGAGCAAAGTTTCCATAGTAGCTGAAAATGTAGAATCTGAGAAACAAAGATTGAAAGGTTACAGGAAAACTTTATGTGAGACTCTTATTGCAAAGACAGTTTCTTTGGAACCAAGAGGGTAACAGCCTATCAATGCCCGTTTTGAGTTGAATGTACCTTGCCTTGGAACTCAAGACATAAGTGACAAAACAATAAATATTAATACATTTTTCAAGCCCAAAACCTAATCCTATACACTCACAAGCAGAATGTTTTGTCACTGATGAAGACTATGATCAAGATTATAAATGTGAGCCAGCCGTTACTTCTCTCAAAACCTTGCCAAGTTTTCAATAAAGGCACATTATTTTCCAGCATCTCTGAACGCCTTGGTAAAGCTGGATCTAGCGGTTCATTCCATCACAATCTTGATTCTCTACCCACCATGGTTACATTTGATGTTGTTGATTTTGAAATGAAGGTGAAGTGAACAACAAATTGATCTTTAGCCCAGATGAGGAGGTAGTTGAATCATTGAGACTTTTGACCATAAGCTGTGTACAGGAGTCTCTGGCAGACTGTGAGCAGTTATTTCAGACAGACTTACCAAACCCACTTGAAAGTAATTGGGAGTTACCAGTCTTCCCCGTCACTTTGGCCACTACAGGTTTTAACTCCTCTATTCAGAACCACTGTTGGTCCATAGACGGAGCAGGTCCTCGACACAGAACATTTGGAGATTGAACTTGGTGATTGTGTTTGTCAAAAAGTGGTCTAAAATCCTACGATTTTCTGGATCCTTGGGAAGGTGGAAAGACTCTTGGCGACTGAAAATAATGCTTCCAGGAATATGAGGGAGAATGGGGAGGAAGCACTTTCTTGGAGCAAAATATGAAAGTATGGAAAGCTAAATCGAGCACAACTATTTCATCTCACGAACAGAGTTACAATAGAGTTATAATCCCAAATAAACAGCTGCTGCAGGATGGAAGACAGATGGCAAAACATGAATCTGCCCCTGCAGTGTAACACAAGGCAGTCCCAAGAGGTTTCAATATGGTTGGACCACTTACTAAAAAACTGCTCTGGTGTACCTCTTAAAGATAGGAGGGAATGGGTGTGCACCAAAGCTCTGGTAAACCCATTGGTATTCCCAGGCTATGCCACAACAAAACAGAAATAAAGATGGCACCATAAACCCCAGAAGATTACCAAGAACAATGTGAATCCTCAAAGACAGAGGCACTGGAACAAGAGTTTGCTTCTATGAATTGGAGTAAGAATACACAGATGTACTGGTAGCTAATTAAAGTACTGTTGGAGTAACAGTGACTACAAATGTCAAAAACCCTAACAAACTTATTCAAACCTTGCTGTATGTGATAATGTGGGGTGGGGCTTTTAAATGTTTAAATGAATTTACATAAACAAAGAGACACCTACCCCCTACAGCCTGTAAATGGGCAGATGCAGTAATTCAGAGTTACATTTTTCTGACATGGAGCAGAGCATTTGATTGGATTTAGTTGGCTCTGTAAACTGTATGGAAACAGTTTTACTTGAGAATGTGATATCAGTTGAACTCTTCATTACGTTATTGGCTCCTTTTCTTAATTGTGCCCAGTACTAATTGTACAAATAACCAATTTACAGATCTTGTTGTGGGGTTGTTTTTATAAAATTAATTGTGTGGATGTCTACCGATAGCAGGACAATGTGCTGGAACCTTGTTTATTTACAATACTATATTGTTTTTATTTCCGGTAGCATCTAAACAGGAGATTGCTCTGCTGTCTGTAAAGGGTTAACTAGTTTTCTATATGTAGACTATTGTGAATGAGAAGCGTCAATGCCTGGAAAGACATTTACATTTGTGCCTGTGATGTCATACCTCCCCATAGTTCTGAGTATAATCCCTGAAGGGTTTCATACTATTGACTCCATACACAGGAACTAATATGTGAAACATGGTTAATAGCCGTGGCTGTCATCTTGTGGTATTGGCAGACTGTCATTCCATATATTTCCGGGTTCTTAGCTCATTTGTTTTACTTTGCAACAAGCTGTTTTTAAGTTGAAAATATGTGCTGACAGATATAACTTATGGGATTCCAGCTTTAATGTTTCAAGTAGCACTAAAATTCCAGTTTAGCATAAAGGTAGCCCCTGACTCTGATCCAAGCTACACAACTGGTTAAAGGGTAAACACAGTCCTTTAAGGTTCGTACACACGTGCGATTGTGACAATCCCCGAACGTCCGTTTCGGGCCGATAAAGTGCCCATACATGGACAGATTATCGCCCACAATGGCCGTTCATTGCATAATGCATGCGGATTGGCACTGGCGATAGCATGTGTGTACACAGTGGTCTCGTACAATAACTGCAGAATTGTATGAGACGACCACTGGATCTGTGCCAAATCCTGAAGATAACACTTTTTTGTATTGTGTATCGGTAACATTGCCGTCCTATAGTTTACAATCTGTGCTTCATTTGCACAGTTTATGGCCTACTGCTAAAATTCCTCCTGCTATATAAAACATGTGTTTTATGAAATCCTGTAAAATGTATGGCAGCTGCCCCATGCAGGAATGTCCCTTCACTTGATTTGTTATGTAGTGAATTAGCCTCCTGGAAAACAGGTCCCGTCATTGCTTGTTAGAGGGCCCTTTCCTCGCACAGTATGGACATTACTAATTAAGGGTATCGACCAAAGAGGCAAAAGATGACCAAACCTCTTAGTAGTTACAATGATGTATAATGAATAGTTTAGGATGTGTGGACGAGGTGTATACATAATTAAGCATCAGGAGATTAGATTCACATGTGCCATTAAAATGCATGGCGGTGCTAGTTGCAGTGCCTGATCACTTCTATATATTTATAGAGAGCGAGATCGCTTGTGTATTAGATTTAATAGTCTAGTTATATGGGGATTTCCAACCTGCAGCCCTCCAAATGTTGGAAACCACTACAGACTTCTTTTGCAGAGTTCTGGCCTAGTAAACTCTGGTGGGAAGAACACACCAAACCGCTTACTGCATCCATGCAGAGATGTGACTTGCTTCTGCACACATTGCCATCTTTCTATTTAGCAGCGATCATTTGTATTAGCACTGATGCCATCCACATTTAAGAAGTAGAATTTCATTTTTCCACTGTAGATATTAAAGTGTAATTTATTTACTGGCTATTTTTAAAGAAAGGAAGAAGTGAAAATAAACTTCCATAAAATCACTTGTCTTTTGTTCATGTTTATTAAGTTTCTTAGGTGTCATTATCACGTTATATGTCTTTTATCTCTGCACGTCTGTGTGCGTGACGAAAGTATTAGCTGAACATCGTGTGCAGTGCTGGTGGGGAGCTGAGATCTATTGTGGATGTTAAGGATCGGATCCGATTAATGTGGATTTACTGGGTAGTATTTTGTTTTATTAACCATGTTTTTGCAGGTTACAGCTTTACTAGTAATTTGCACTAAATGGAAGTTTGCATTTTTATAGATAACAATTAAGCCTGTTTTTTAGTCTTTAACCTGATTCCAGTTATACTAGTAAAGCTAGGTACACACAGTACAGATTTCTGAAAAGATGACAGACAGGATCTGCAAGATCTGCATACACACAGTCCCCGAGTGTCTCGCTATAGGGAGAACGCTCGGGACTGTGTGTTTCCATCTGCGCGCTAGACTCCTATAGGGAGTCAGCGCGGCCGATGGAAATTTTCGGCCTTTCCCGAACGCAGCGTACGGCGACCCAGATATTTGGCGGCCGCCGGCGCTCGTTCGGGAAACGAAAGTACACACAGTAACGATAAAGCCCCGATACCGTCGTTATCGTTTACTGGTGTGTACCCGCTTAAAGGCAGGACTTGGCTCAAAATCATTGTTTCCGCATGGGGAGATATCGGACTGATTGATTGCATGGATGTGAAATTTTATATTTGATTGACCAAAATATTCCGGCAATTACCAATAACAACAATACTTTTCGTAACGATTTTGGATAAAGTCCATCAAAAAATGTTCTTCAATGGGTAATTTTTAGACTGATTGTGTCTTTCTATAGCAGAATTGGTTGAGGCCGAACATAAATTTCCTTTCCTACAAACAGATCGACACAATTGATCAGTAGATCTGTCAATATAAAGACTGGTTGGGATTGCCCAATGTGTGCATATGCAATTATTTATTCATTCTCTTTAACCAATCTGTAGTAATCAAAACTGGTGCGAAGACCTAAATAATATTGATGCGTCAATATCTATACCATGTAAATGATAAAATACTGATCCAATCTAAAGTATGTAGAGTGGGTATTAACATCTTCTATATAATACAATTCTAGACATTTGATTGCTGTGTATATAATCTTCTTCTGTGGGTGATAATTAACAACAGATCTTTCATAGAAACCTTAGTTCTAGGTCTAGAATTGAACATTCCACAATTACAACAATGCTCTTAAAGAAATAGCGTATCCAAGCAGGTTAGAGAAACAAACCTTTCCTATAAATGTGACTTTCCACAAATATATATTTTTCCATTTCTAAGTTGATAAAGAGGCATTTTTAGATCAGTAAATCAGAATAAAGAAATGCTTTAGATAAGTTACTTAAAAGAAAGAGATCAGGATGCAATCCATAGTACGTGTTTGCTTGGGCGGTTTTGAATGGCTAATTAAAATGTTTACCACCTCTACAAACCCAGAAGTTAATCCATTACTAATAAGTGAGATAAGAAGCCTCTAGGGGTGGAAGAGCCACCCCTGGTCTAGTCAGATTAAGGTAATTCAAATTTGGGGAAGGAAACCACCAGAAGCACAGGAATAAAGGGGAGGTTAAAGATCATCCCCCACCCTATGAAAGATTTAACTGGTGCGATTAATTGTGCGAAGGGAAACAAAGGATAGAAATTGTAAGAGCAAATAAAGTGATGTTCTTGTGCTATGTTACGAATAGGGATGATTAGGGTCACTATACATACAGCAATAGGAGGAGGACTTGGAGATAATCATTACCGTAATTACCTTGATTTAGGTATGTGTAAGCTTTGGTTTCTTTAGAGGCATGTCTCGGCCATTCAGTTGTAGATTTTATTCCAAAATGTTATACTCCAAGGTTGTCACTACAGGAAATCATGAGCTAAAAATAATAACATTACATGATGATACCAAGCCCTTTGGGTACACGAACCAGCCAATAAAGCTCGTGTAGTATGTATAATTTTATTTTATAAGCGCCACTTGGGTAGCAATGCTGTACTTAAGAATACGGTATACAAACAAGGGAATAAGTGCAAGTCATTATACAGATAAATAAAAATTAAATTAGACAATTTCATACATCGGTTAACGAAAGCATATACCGATATAAATTATCTATACATTGATATAGTGCACACAAGCCTTGACACCATTAGGAATGAAGATCCCTAGCAAGAGCTTACAAATCTAGTCTGAGTGTAGGTTTTCATGGTGTAGCCTTTAGCTAGGTAATCACAGTACGATCGGGGCTTTCGGCACTGTTGTGTGGGCGCTTTCAAACGAGCGCCCGGCCGTCAAATATTCGGGTTGGCTGAGCACTCGTTTTCAGAACAGTCATAGTAAAAAAGGGACACAAGTCTGAGTTTTCTATAGGGAGAGCGCTCAGGATCGTGTGTGTATGCAGATCTTGAAAATGACAGGACAGAATCTGCAACATCCTGTCTGTCATCTTTGTACTGTGTGTACCCAGCTTATAGTTATGTGATGGGATAGCGTGCATGACGTTGCTATTTATTTATCATATAGAAATCATTGGGTTGTATTAAAAGCAAAATTTACTAGTTCACATCTAATGTGTTTATAAATAGTCTGTAGTAAGCTATGGCAAATAGAAATTAATGAAACGCCTATAAGATGAGCGAGATCTTAAACAGAGATAAAAAAGTACACATGTCTAAAGATGTGCACACAATGGGCAGATTTTATGGCCTGGCTGAATATTCAATGAGTCGACCTGGTAGCTGATCCAAAACATCATGGCTGTGATGTACTTAGCCAATTCCAATCATTCGGCACGGACCGATTAGTGTGGTCCAATTGGAGGATTGCACGATCGGTCATGATTTTCCATTATGTCCAATCGGTATTCTGTCCATCGCCCGGAAAACCGATCGGACCATTGCAGGCCCATAAAAACAAACAGATATTTTAAGCGCCCATCCAAATTTCTGAAAAACATTGGTACATATGCTATCTGCTCCTGTGTAAGGCTTAAAGGGCATGTCCAACCCCCAAAACTATAATCCCCCAACTACTGGCCCCACCATGTAGTGTAGTTTAATCCTTACCTCACATCCCATCTCCATAGGGGTCTCCTGTAAACCCCCCCCAAAGTCCAAAATAACCACCAGGAGGATTAGCAGGGCTCTGCCATGATATCTTGCCTCGGTAGATATTTGCCATGCGCACTGCAGCACCTTCTCCCCCTCCCTCCCTCTCCCTCCCGTTTATATCCCTCCCCTAGCTTCAATCCCACCTTAATATGCTGCTCCCCCATGTCCCCCAACGCACTTTTTTTTTTTTTTTCAAAAAGCTCCCCAAAACGCTACTTCTCGCTTTCCTCCGCTGCACTGAATGATCGGCAGCCGCGTCCGTGATTGGCTGCCGCTCAGCCAATCACAGCCACGACTGCCGGTCCCGCCCTCTGCTTGCATTCTCGCAAGCAGAGGCCGGCAGTGCGGCGGAGGAACGAGGGGAGGTAAGTAAGAGTTTGGGGGGCTTTCTGAAAAAAATTTTGTTGCGGGTGGGTGGGGACCAGGGGGAGCAGCATATTAAAAATAAGTGTATGGGTGGAGGACATACCCTTTAAAGCTTGTTCAGGTTTTTTTACTTAGTCCAGGTAATTACCATATTAATAGCCCAGTGTGATTGCCTAACAGAAAAAAAAACTATTAGCTTGATTGCACTTATGTGTAAATTACATTTAGCATAATAGCACATTCACCTTTATGTTCTGTTTAGCAGCAATGAAGCACACTATATATCGCAATACACAAACTATCCTAATTAATCCAGCGTGACCCGACTTAATGGAAAACACTGGCATCTTTTAGAATTCATTTTAAAAAAAAGTTCTTATCGTGTTAAAATGGTGCTAATTTTGCCCAAATCAATCAGATCTTATTTAACATTTGAAAGCAACATCTGATTGGTTGGGGGCAAAATTAGCACCATTTTAAACGATAAATAAAACTTTTATTGAATCTCTATGAATGTTTGCAAAAGGAAGAGGGGAAATCATGATAGTGTTATAACTAGGGCAAAACACAACAGACAAATATTATTAAAGGGAAATTCTACGGTCTGCTTTATGGTTCCCCACACAGTCCCACACATGGGGACTGTTGGGAGGACCAAGGGAGGGTACACTAGATAAAGCAGAAAGTAACAGTCCGATGTACGATCGGATTGATGTTAAGCAAAAAAACTTTCAACTAGCCATACGAAAAATTCATGGACGATCCATACACAATCCAATGATCGTGCGTCCATTTCAACCATTACTGCAGATTGTCCCTTTAACCCTATAGTGTCCTTTAAGAAACAGCCAATACATAAAGGGTATGTCCACCCCCAGAAGAAAGAAGGTGGTAAGTTACTGTTAGAAGCATCTTTGGAATTTACAACCTCGGGAGTTAGAGGTTTTGGGAGCGCCAACGCAATAATATAAAAGTTTTTTTGGGGCGCGTGGTGGACATGCCCTTTAAAAGGATTTAAAACACCACACATCTGGTTTGAAATAGTTTAAAATAGTTTTTGATAGGGAAAAAAATTCTACATACATCTATCTGTTATGTATATTGGTGCATAGAATAGTATCAGGTATACTATAGAAGTATATACTATACAATATTATATAGGTATAGAATAAGGTTGCAGGTTCTTGATTGTATTTTGCAAATGCTGGGTAACAACGCATTTCACTTGCTTTGCAGCTTCCTCAGAGGGTTAAGATAATGTTATAAAATATGCATAAACAGGACTTTTTAAACCTTTGGACTAATTAATACTGATGGCACAAATCTATGAGGTTTACGGTGGTATATTTCAGACAATCTGTTTAATGAACAAGATGTCAATTACCAAAGAATGCACTGAAGTGCAAAGAAGTAGACCTTTGTCTGTCAATGATATAAACCAGATGTCGGGAAAAATCCCCATAGTGATCAGGCAATATGGTACATAGTGACACAGTGTTGGACAACAGTAATTTAGGGAAATATACTAGAGTTGTTGTTTCAAACTGTTTCTTGAAAAGGTGTGGCACTACATTTTTAATAATAAAAACTTTCAATGAGGTATTTTACCTTTTTTTTTTTAAACTATTTTATAATTGAATAAAATCAATGAGTGTAACCATACAAATGGCTAAAGGTGATGAACATTTCTTCGGCAATATGAATACAGGTGTTTGGACCCGGTTACCCTACTACTAATCTCATGCTGTAACGAATAAAGTTTTGGCTTAGTGAGGGGGGGAACATTATTATATCAATTATTAATATACGAGATACCCTGGGTCTTTTGAAAAATCTATTTCATACAGTTCTGTGCTGTGGTAGTAGTCAGCGGCCATTTCCATTTTGCAATGATTCTTGGATGTATACACCATGAAGGTATCCATACACTTAGACGTATTTGATAAAACCTGGGAACATGTATGCATAGGTCACAATGCTGACCAACTGCCGCCTTTGGAATGGTATGCGGGCAAACAACAATCGTTCCGTATAAAGTATACTGTATATGGAACGATCATTTTTATGTATGCCTGCATTGGGATCGCAATTGTGAGTTGGCGAACAAGGTCACATATGTATGGACACTTACTTGGAATGTTTCTAAAAGTAATTCAGTAATTCCATCTGTTAATTACACATTTGCATTGTGTAAATGGTGAATGTTTCTATTACACTGTGTTCTTGATTGTGAACATATACAATATCCTAAAAGGGTAGGTCCACTCAAAACACACATAACTGGTCAGTCACCGGCCTCAACCCCAACTGATATATTTTGCACTTATTACTGCATTACTAACCAGATATTTAGGATAATTATTGTCCCCATTCTGGCAGAGTAAGCTGGCTCCTCCCTCATGCAGTCAATCAAAGGCCTGAAACTGACATCACAGCAATGATTTTCACCTGCTTGCATCCTCTGCACATGCTCAGCTTATAAAAAAAATACACCAGAGCGATTGCTCATGTGTTAAAGATCACGCTTGTGATCCATTAGCATGTGAGAATCAACAGCTCAAAACCACTGCTCTGCTATGCTGCTCTCATACATCGCGCCTGGACTATTACCTACTACTTTCTGGTCTCTGCTCCCACCTCTCTCCCCTCAGTCGATATTACTCTGCCACACATATTATTTGCTTCTATAAACCGGATCCTAAATTCTCTCTGTACCGGACAATAACCGGCTCCCCGTTAAAACAGCGCATGTATAAAAATCTTCTAACTTTTAAAATCCCTTGCTCTGCTGCACCTTCTTATATTTCTTCTCTAGTGTCACCATATGTTCCTACATGATCTTACATCCTACATATCCTGTAAACCAGCCACAGTATATGATTGTTTTATATGTATATGTCTCACCCCGGTCCTTATACCCAATTCCTTGTATCTGTATGGTACCCACCTAACTAGATTGTAAGCTCTACGGAGCAGGGACTTCCATTACTCTACTCTACTATACTCTAGCACTTCTTTTATATATTTCAGTACTGAAACTATCGATGTATTTATCCCCCTTGGACTATGTATTGTATTATGTACAGCGCTGTGGTCCCCATTTTTTTTTTTGTTGTGGCCGCTTATGTATAAATAAACTATAAATACATACATACGATACAAAAGGAAGGGTAACGTGCCCCATGACAATGCGTTGCCCTCTGTCATAGTGTGCCTCAGCCTAAATATTAGAGTGTTATTTTTTACATTTTTGTATAGAGAAGTAGAACTCTAGTGGAAGACATTAAAGGGCATTGTGTTTTTCACTGTAGATTTCTAGAACATTAGGTCAGTGTGTTATGTAATTTTTCTTTTAATCATAAGTCGACATTTGAGTGATCCGATTCAAATTTTACAATCGTTCAAAATATAGAAAAAATAAGCGGTTTTATTGGGAAAGGCAAGATCACGCCAAGCGGAAAATCGCGCCTACCCCAGGTCCCCATGTCTCCACTTGAAAGGTCCAAAGATCGGAGCCTCAGGTGGGAGGCTTGAGCGATTCTTCCGAAGGATTTCCAATTGTTGCACTGGATTCAGGAAAACCGGATCTCATGGCTAGTTTAATCTGGAAAATTGACCGTTTAATTTATTAATTTGGCTTGAAAAAGCCAAAATTCCTGTTCTTCTTATTTCTTCTTTTCTTCTTCTGCTTTTTGGGACCGTATCTCTCCACAGTTTTTGAGCTAGAGACATGTAATTGCGGTACAGACGTCGGGGCATTATAGGGAAGGTATGCGTTTCTAGCTAAGGAATCCGCAGAAGCGTTACGGGCATTATCGGGAATTACTGGACTTTTGTCCCCATAGACTATAATGGTAACAATCCTCAAATGTGGATATTTCAAAACAGTTTGTTTCGTGGTCATAAATACAAACGGTGATACCCCCAACCCCCCACACAGGCCCAGGTACACCCACCTACTGACTTACCTTTCCATTCCAATGGAAGCCATATTTAAAGGGTAACTATAGACAAAAAACTAATTTAGATTTATCCTCAATAAAAGATAGTTTTATGGTTGTAAACACAAAAAAGACATACCCCCTCAACCAGACCCAGGTACACACACCTACTAATCTACTTATCCATTACTGTGGCAGCCATACTTAAAGGGTAACTAAAGTCAAAAAAACTAATTTTGATCAATAATCAAAAGTTTGTTTTTTTAACTTCCAACCTGATCCAGGCACACACACCTACTGACCCACCCTTCCATTTCCATGGCAGCCATATTTTAAAGGGTAACTATAGTCAAAAAAACACATTTTGACCAAACATCAAAAAAGTTAGTATTTTATCCCCCAACCTGATATGAATACACCACACCAACTGACCTACCTTTAATGCATGTGACATATTTAAAGGGTAAGTAAAAAATAACAATGTTCTCTTCATTTGCATTATTGAGTTTTAAAATCTGCAGCACAAACACACAAATTCCCTTCCAAAATGCGGTCTTTCAAGGCAAATTCAAAGTTTATGCTTAAACTTTCCCTTTCTAGTTTACAATGTATTTCTGTTTTTGTTTAAACTACTGCACATTTATCGCCCCCATGTGGCCATTGTGTCTGTTGAATCCACCGCAACACGGATAAGAACATTTTAGCTTTCAGACCATTCACTACAACTCCACATTTCTTGTCATGGTTGTTAGGGTTAATGGCTCTACTTGCATTTAAAAACAGAATATAATAAATCTATATGTACAGCTGTTGCACTACGTAAAGCTCAAGAATCTTCTAGCCCCTGCAGTGGAGGCCAGAGGGATTGCACTGGAGTGCTGGAGTGCAGCACCAGGCTTACAATGTAATACATGTTATTGTGACTGCCTTTTCCTCACAGCCACCACGAGTGATGCAAATAACACCACTTTTGCACAAGTCTTTTTTTTCTTAAAGTTTTGGTCTAAAATACACCCTGACTAGTGCAGATTAAAGGATAACTTTCGTGTGTATAAAGTTTTTTAAAAATACAGATGAAAAGTACTTGGGACACAGATGTAGGACTGGTAATTCCTACCTCCCAATATTGTTTCTGTGAGGAGCATCAGCCCAAGAAAAACTGATTCTGCCAGTCTTCCTCCTGGCTTCAGCACGATCTTTAATACAGGAATAGTCCAGGACTAACCTGGCAAATGAAAACATGCTGTAGCTCCACAATAGAATGATATTGGCAGGTAGGAATAATCAGTCCAACCTCCCTACCACAGGTACTTTCCATTTGAAAAAATTGACATTTTAGAGTATAGTTATCCTTTAAAATAGTGTTTCACTATTAATTTAAGCCTGAAGTGTCAAACCTGACCAGTGCCCAGCCAGCTGCACCCCTGGCATTGATGGGAACTCTTGAGTGGCTGTGGCTTGCCGAAGCTGTATGCAGTAAGAATATATGTAAGTGGTATGAGTCAGATAATCCATATACCAGCCGTCTCCTCGCTGGTGTATAAACAATATTCCCAAACTAATGACACAGAAGTCCAAAGAAATATTGAAGGGTGATCCTATGTCTTGTTAGCAATTGAGAAAGGCCCTTGGGCTGAAACGTCATGCTGTGTTGCTCTGTGTTGCTCTTGCTGTGTTGCTCTGCACCTTATTGGCTTAATCATTATTTGATTGGACTTCCGTATCATTTGCTCGTGAACAAGCTGTATTCAGGCCAGGACAAGCAGGTCTGTGGGTCATAAGTTGGGCACCTATACCATAAGCTATTCCTAACCAAAGATATGCCTGTATGAAATAAGTAAAATTTCCCCCTTTTTAGCCGCCCAGCGAGACTGACATGCTCAGTCTGCTTCATCCCCCCCAATGAAGCAGACTGAGCATATGATGGAGCTTGTTTAATTAGCTACTTTATATATTTTCGTAATAAGATTAGGAATGGGTTAATGTAATAATTATTATTTAATACGTTTTTCTTTTGTTAGGAAACACTTAGAAAAGCAAGTGATGTGTCATTTTAATCAGCCGTTCCTGGACTGTTAATGTGCATCCACAATCTAACAACAAAAAGCAAAACATTCACACGGGATGCAACTGGTATTTCAGTTCAAGGGTTTTATGTTTTTATTTGGCTTCCTTTATTAAAATATCTCCAAAGAAGTCCGCTGTTCCTTCCAATGATCAGAGGGACAAAAGACACCACCGTGTGACTGCTGTTTAGCAGAACATTAGGTCTATCAGCTGTCACCTATATAAATCATGACTTCAAATTCAGAGGCAGAAAGAAGAATAAAACTCCAGAACATTAAATGCTGAAAGACACAAAAATGACCCCCGGAATACACTTAACGCTAATTTTTTGTCCAATGAAACAGATTGCACACTTTGTCGATTCCCTCTGGACAAGGCTGAGAGGAGGCTAACTGACCCGCATCCACTTCCACACCATGCATTATTAATCAGCATTAGGACAGCAGGTGGCATAAGCCTGGCAGAGCCTAAACTACAGATGGGACATACAATAACCCACTTCTAATTCATAAAGATGGGGGGTGCAGCACATTAATTAATAGATCTGTAACTACATCAGATAAAGGGGAACTAAACCCTACAGGTTGTTATTATGTTAAACCACTCTATGACTCATTTTATTGGATCTGATCTTGTTAAAACGGTCCTATAATGGAGTGTGAGAGTTTTGCTGGGGTGTAACGTTAATTCTGCAGAAGATACGACCCAAGTTGTATTAGGCTATGTTTACCTGTTTACCTTACTCCTCTAGGCCTCATTAGAGGATCACCCAATAGTTCTTTTTCCTCTCGGTAGATGCGTGTGGGCCTCATGTCTTATAAGGAAAACAGTACAGGTGGCGCAGTGTCTGGGTCCTTAGCACAAACCTGCACTGTTACTAAAAAGCCTCCATCACGTCTATATTAAACCAAAGGTTCTATCTTCTCTGTAAAATTAGATCGTAATCCTATGATATCGCTATCGTAAAATACAGATCGTTATCGTAGAATAATGGTCGATATCGCCGAATACCGATCATTATCGTAGATATCGACTGTTATTCTACAATAATGATCGCTATTTTACGATAACGATAATGATCTTTTATAAATAGGGCCCAAGGAGTTTAATATTGGGGCACTGATACTCTTTAAACATGATTTAACTCTATCTACCCAAATTTTCAGCTCACTCATTTTTGTTCTACCTACTAGTAGGTACTCATTACTCAACACAGCACTGCACCCTGAAGAGATAAGACTATATTAAGCTATATTGTATTCTACCTACTAGTAGGTACTCATTACTCAGCACTGCACCGATGAGATAAGACTATATTAAACTATATTGTATTCTAGTTTGGGGGGCTTTCTGAAAAAATATTTGTTGCGGGTGGGTGGGGACCAGGGGGAGCAGCATATTAAAAATAAGTTATGGGTGGAGGACATACCCTTTAAAGCTTGTTCAGGTTTTTTTTACTTACGTCCAGAGTAATTACCATATTATAGCCCATGCTGTGATTGCCTAACAGAAAAAAAAACTATTAGCTTGATTGCACTTATGTGTAAATTACATTTAGCATAATAGCACATTCACCTTTAGGTTCTGTTTAGCAGCAATGAAGCACACTATATATCGCAATACACAAACTATCCTAATTAATCAGCGTGACCGACTTAATGGAAAACACTGGCATCTTTAGAATTCATTTTAAAAAAAAGTTCTTATCGGTTAAAATGGTGCTAATTTTGCCCAATCAATCAGATCTTATTTAACATTGAAAGCTAACATCTGATTGGTTGGGGCAAAATTAGCACCATTTTAAACGATAAAAACTTTTATTGAATCTCTATGAATGTTTGCGAAAGAGGGGAAATCATGATAGTGTATAACTAGGGCAAACACAACAGACAAATATTATTAAAGGGAAATTATACGTCTGCTTTATGGTTCCCCCACAGTCCCACACATGGGTGACGTTGGGAGGACCAAGGGGAGGGTACACTAGATTAAAAGCCAGAAAGTAACCAGTCCGTTGTACGATCGGATTGATGTTAAGCAAAAAAACTTTCAACTAGCCCTATACGAAAAATTCATGGACGATCCATACACAATCCAATGATCGTGGTCCATTTCAACCATTACTGCAGTATTGTCCCTTTAACCCTATAGTGCTCCTTTAAGAAACAGCCAAACATAAAGGGTATGTCCACCCCCCAGAAGAAGAAGGTGGTAAGTACTGTTTAGAAGCATCTTTGGAATTTACCAACTGGGAGTTAGAGGTTTTGGGAGCTGCCAACGCAAAATATAAAAGTTTTTTTGGGGCGCGTGGTGGAAATGCCCTTTAAAAGGATTTAAAACACCACACATCTGGTTGAAATTAGTTTAAAATAGTTTTTGATAGGGATAAAAAAATCTACATACATCCTAATCTGTTATGTATATTGGTGCATAGAAGTAATCAGGTATACTATAGAAGTATATACTATACATATATATAGGTATAGAATAAGGTGCAGGTTCTGTGATTGTATTTTGCAAACTGCTGGTAACAACGCATTTCACTGCTCTTTGCAGCTTCCTCAGAGGGTTAAGATATGTTATAAATATGCATAACAGGACTTTTTAAACCTTTGGACTCAATTAACTACTGAGCTACAAATCTATGAGTTTAGGGTGGTATATTTCAGACAATCTGTTTAATGAACAGATGTCAATTAAAAGAATGCATGAAGTGCAAAGAACGTAGACCTTTGTCTGTCAATGATATAAACCAGATGTCGGAAAATATCCCCAATAGTGATCAGGCAATATGGTACATTAGTGACACAGTTGTTGAAACAGTAATTAGGGAAAATACTAGAGTTGTTGTTTTCAAACTGTTTCTTGAAAGGTGTGGCACTACATTTTAATAATAAAAACTTTCAATGAGGTTTTTACCTTTTTTTTTAAATCTATTTTATAATTGAATAAAATCAATGTAGTGAACCATACAAACTGGCTAAAGCGTTGATGAACATTTCTTCGGCAATATGAATACAGGTGTTTTGGACCCGGTTACCCTACTACTAATCTCATTGCTGTAACAGAATAAATTTGGCTAGTGAGGGGGAACATTATTATATCAATTATAATATTACAGATACCCTGGTGTCTTTTGAAAAATCTATTTATACCAGTCTCTGTGCTGTGGTTAGTAGTCAGCGGCCATTCCATTTTGCAATGATTCTTGGATGTATACACCATGAAGGTATCCATACACTTAGACGTATTGATAAACCTGGGACATGTATGCATAGGTCACAATGCTGACCAACTGCCGCCTTTGGCATGGGATGCGGGCAAACAACAATCGTTCCGTATAAAGTATACGTATAGGAACGATCATTTTTATGTATTGCCTGCATTGGGATCGCATTGTGAGTTGGCGAACAAGGTCACATATGTATGGACACTTACTTGGAATGTTCTAAAAGTAATTTCCAGTAATTCCATCTGTTAATTACACATTTGCATTGTGTAAATGGTGAATGTTTTCTATTACACTGTGTTCTGATTGTGAACATATAACAATATCCTAAAAGGTAGGTCCACTCAAAACACATAACTGGTCAGTACCTGCCTCCAACCCCAACTGATATATTTTGCACTTATACCGCATACTAACCAGATATTTAGGATATATTGTCCCCATTCTGGCAGAGTAAGCTGGCCCTCCCTCCATGCAGTCAATCAAGGTGACAACTGACATCACAGCCAATGATTTTCACCTGCTGCTCCTCTGCACATGCTCAGCTTATAAAAAAATACACCAGAGCGATTTCTCATGTGTTAAAGTCACGCTTGTGATCATTAGCATGTGAGAATCACAGCTCAAAACCACTGCTCTGCTTATGCGTGCTCTCATCCTATCGCGCATGGATATTAACACCTGTCTGCTCCACTTCCTCAGTCGTATACCTGCCACACAATTATTGCTATCACTAAACCGGTCTAAATTCTCTCTGTACCGGACAAATACCTGGCTCCCGTTAAACAGCGCATGTATACAAAATCTTCTAACTTTAAATCCCTTTGCTCTGCTGCACCTTCTTATATTTTTCTCTAGTGTACCATATGTTCCTTACATGATCTTACATCCTACATATCTGTAAACCAGCCACAGTATATGATTGTTTTATATGTATATGTCTCACCCCGGTCTTATACCCATTCCGTGATCTGTATGTACCCACCTAACTAGATTGTAAGCTCTACGGAGCAGGGACTCATTATCTACCTCTACTATTACTCTAGCACTTCTATTTATATATTCAGTACTGAACTATCGATGTATGTATTTATCCCCCTTGATGACTTTATTGTATTGTATTACTGTACACGCGTCCCCATGTGGCGCTGTATAAATAAACTATAAATCATACATACATACAAAGGAAGGTAACGTGCCCCAATGCACAATGCGTTGCCCTCTGTCATAGTGTGCCTCAGCCTAAATATTAGAGTGTATTTTTTACTTTTTGTATAGAGAAGTAGAACTCTAGTGGAAGACATTTAAAGGGCATTTGTGTTTTTTTCACTGTAGATTTCTAGAACATTAGGTCTATGTTTTATGATTCTTTTAATCATAAGTCGACATTTTGAGTGATCCGATCAAATTTCAATCGTTCAAAATATAGAAAATTAAGCGGTTTATTGGGAAAGGCAAGATCACGCCAAGGGAAAATCTGCCGCCTACCCCATGTCCCCATGTCTCCACTTGAAAGGGCAAAGATCGGAGCCTCAAGGTGGGAGGCTTTGAGCGATTCTTCCGAGGATTTCCAATTGTTGCACTGGATCAGAAAACCGATCTCATGGCTAGCTTTATCTGGATTGACCGTTTAATTTATTAATTTGGCTTGAAAAAGCCAAATTCCTGTTCTTTCTATTTCTTCTTTTCTTCTTCTGCTTTTTGGGACCGTATCTCCTCCCACAGTTTTTGAGCTAGAGACATGTAATTCGGTACAGACGTGCGGGGCATATAGGGAAGATGCTGATTTCTAGCTAAGGAATCCGCAGAAGCGTTACGGCATTATCGGTGAATTACTGGACTTTTTCCCCATAGACTATAATGGTAACAATCCTCAAATGTGGATATTTCAAAACAGTTGTTTCGTGGTCAAAAATACAAACGGTGATACCCCCAACCCCCACACAGGCCCAGGTACACCCACCTACTGACTTCCTTTCCATTCAATGGAAGCCATATTTAAAGGGTAACTATAGACAAAAAACTAATTTAGATTTATCCTCAATAAAAGATAGTTTTATGGTTGTAAACACAAAAAAAGACATACCCCCTCAACAGACCCAGGTACACACCACCTACTAATCTACTTATCCATTACTGTGGCAGCCATACTAAAGGGTAACTAAGTCAAAAAAAACTAATTTTGATCAATAATCAAAAGTTTGTTTTTTTAACTCCAACTGATCCAGGCAACACACACCTAATGACCCACCCTTCCATTTCCATGGCAGCCATATTTTAAAGGGTAACTATAGTCAAAAAAACACATTTTGACCAAACATCAAAAAAGTTAGTATTTTATCCCCAACCTGATATGAATACACACACCAACTGACCTACCTTTATGCATGTGACATATTTAAAGGGTAAGTAAAAAATAACAATGTTCTTTCATTTGCATTATTGAGTTTTAAAATTGCAGACAAAACACACAAATTCCCTTCCAAAATGCGGTCTTTCAAGGCAAATTCAAAGTTTTGCTTAAACTTTCCCTTTCTAGTTTACAATGTATTTCTGTTTTTGTTTTTTAAACTACTGCACATTATCGCCCCCATGTGGCATTGTGTGTTGAATCCACCGCAACACGGATAAGAACATTTTAGCTTTCAGACCATTCACTACAATCCACATTTCTTGTCATGGTTGGTAGGGTAATGGCTCTACTTGCATTTTAAAAACAGAAATAATAAATCTATATGTACAGTGTTGCACTACGTAAAGCTCAAGAATCTTCTAGCCCCTGCAGTGGAGGCCAGAGGGATTGCACTGGAGTGTGGAGTGCAGCACCAGGCTTACTCCTCCGCCGTTCTGAACTGCCGTCAGTTGCGTCCGTGATTGGCTTTCTCTCAGCCAATCACAGACGCAGCTGCCGGTCCGGCCCCCTGCTTGCAATTCCATGCAAGCAGAAGGCCGGGCAGTGCGGCGGAGGATAGAGGGAAGGTAAGTAAAGATCGGGGGAGTTTTTTAAAGGGTGGACATGCCCTTTAACTTTACACCAGCGTCATTTCTTGAATATGGGGGAACGAATATTCCACAGATTGTATAAATTCTATCCTGTTTGTGTATGCAATGTAAACACCAGTGTTAGCCATCTGACTTCACTGGGCTTCAAAAGTATTTGGATGTCCAAGTCTGTAGAGGCAGTGGTTCGAAAGACTTTTTAAAACATTTTTACCTAATTAAAAGGTATCATTATTGTTCACTATTGTACATGGATTGTTTTGAACATTTTTCTAAACGTGTTGATTTACTGGTTTTCATTCACACCCATCTGTTACAGTATGAAATTTGAACTGGGCTTGGCTTAGGAACTATTATTCAGTTATACCACCTTCTTATATATCCTGAGATACTGCAAAGTGTCTTCATGTTGGTCAGCCCTGCCATGGTCCAGGGCTTCACAAAGTTGACTTTGCAGGGCTTTTCATAAGTTAAGAATCAGGGGTGATAACCTCATGGTTTAGGTCCTCACCTTGGGTGATATTAAAGGGAAAGTCCAGCCCTAAAATGAAAACTTACATACAGGTAAATCACCCCCCAAAACCCTAAACTGTAATAGTTTGAAATGTGAAATATATAAGTCTAACCTGAAATCCTGCACAATGTCTTGTTGCCCCAGTTTCTGCTTCCTGGTTCTTCCAGTTAGTAATTGTCAGTTATAGATTTGACAGTTGACATCACAGCCAATGACTGAATGTTAATCCCCTAGCTGCCCCTTCTGAGCATGCCCAGGCTCAGTACAGGTCACTAAATTGCTCAGTTTCCATGAGGCATCCAGAAGCATAGCAGGCATACAGTAATGAATTCATAGGACAAACTATGATATATCAACATATTTTAAATAGGCCGTTCTTTCTAAAAGATGTTCTTATGAGGGTGGAGTTGTCCTTTAACTGAGGGTGTCACTTACAAGGGTTTAATTTCCCATTAACTTCTCCCCTTTATTCTTTGTCTTCTGATGGTTTTCCTCAAATTGAATTATACCTAATAGGCACATACCTAGGCAATGGTGGTCTTTACACCCTAGAGGCTCGCTTAGTTATGGATTCATTTGTGGGTCTGTAGCAGGTACTAACTTCCATTTAATAAGCCAGTCAAATCTGTCTCAAAGCAAGCAAGGGTGCTCCCTGCCCATCTATCTGTTAAAGGGTATCTGTGGATTCTCATACCTTTCAAACATGCCTAGGATTATGTCTCAATGTTATAGGCTATAGCATTGTTTCCGTGACAGGCATGTATTATAAGCGGTCAAAAATCAACCTTTTCGGAAGCTAGTTACAGGCTGCCAATTAATATCTGTGCGATCCTCTGCCTATGGGCATTTTCAGACTAGACTGTTGGGGTTCACCAGGAAATCGGAGACCAAGGAGCATTTCTTACTTACTTACTTACTTAGACTCTATATTGAAATTTTAGCAGTTTTCTGTTTTCTTGGGTTAATGGGCTGTGGATCCATGGGAGATTCCCCTGCAACACTGAGGGTCACTCCAAAACTGTCTATGGGCACCTTATAGGGAGAAAGAAACATTTATTTTCAGGGTTGTGGCTAGCTTTAAAAATGAAGTTTTGGAAAGGCTTATGATGAGCTGATGATACAAGTGGGCATGCTCAAGCCAATGGCTTGCTGGTGATGTCACAACTTACTGTAAAAGCAGGAAGCACCCCCTTTTATACTGCTGTAGGTCTGGATAGACTGCAGCTAGAAGTCTTATAGTCATTTTAAAAGGTAAGAGTGTGCTCTTTTTAAAAGAGGAGACTTGTATGGAGACCACAGTCTCCCTTTAAGGAACTATAAAAACAAGACCACTTCTGCTTTTATTACAATGATTCTGAAAATTCCTATTTATCAGCTCAGAAGTGGAAAAATATTATATTGTTTGGAGAATATCCAAAGAGGATGGGTACATTTCACAGAAAAAAAGTTTCCTTTTAAACAGTCTGGATACTTTCTTTCTTTAAGAGCGTTGTTTAATTGTTGAATAAAGGTGATTCTAGCCTAGAAAAGGAAGTATTCTATGTCAGATTATTTGTATTTGCATTACAAACAGTCTGACAATTCTTCCAAATTTCATAATTGTCACCCATGATAAGAGGAAAATATATAAATTAGCCATGCAGGCCGAATGGAAATAATACATAGCGAATGTTAATACTTTTGTTTTAATGTTAAACATACCTTTACATTGATAATTATATGATAATTATCAATGTAATGATAATTATAATTTAAATGGTATAGATATTGAACAACATCCATAATATATTTTAGGTCTCCTGCACCAGTTATTATTACTACAGATTGGTTAAACAGACAGAATGAAACAAATTGCATACACACGGCCAACCCCAGTCCAATCTTTACTACTGACAGATCTACTGATCAAAATGTTAATTAGCAGTTTACAGAAAATGGAAGTTTAAAGTCAATATTCTGTCCCAAACAACCAATTCTGCTATGAAAACACACAGAATCAGCTTAAAATTACCCACGTGACTGATTATTATCCTAGGGGATTTTATTGGAGAAAAAAACAAATTGGTTAAAAAAAGTAATGTTGTTTTGGCAATTGCAGGCGATATTTTGGTCCAATAAACTGCAATCAATTAGCGCAATATATCCAGTGTGCAATAATGATTTGTGTAAATCGTGTCTTACTAATATAGCCGTAATCAGGCCAAAGACTATAAACTAGGCTTAAAGGGAATCTATTGTGTAAAAAATACATTGCCCCATTGCAAACCCGAATTAATGTACTCTGTGCTACCTTTCTCCTACCTCTGTCAGTGACTCTGTTTTTCCATGGTGTCAGATATCTCTGCAGCCCACTTCCCCCTCCCCCCTCTGTTACCTCCTCCATGTCTAGACGTCTGCTGCCTGACAAGCTTCTCATGTGCAGTTGAAAGCTCAACCTCCTGAAAATTACAACCACACACAGTGGGCAATAGAAATCAAGCTGTCCTGGACAGACAAGGAAGAAGAATAGAATAGTTTACTGCTACAACATGATCGCCCTCTCCGTGACCCATCATCAAACAGTGAAAGCTATCAAGATGGGGGGTCAATGCAGCCTTATCTCTGCAGTCAAAGCTTCCTCTCTCCCCATGCTAATATTATCTCTGTGTTTGTGCAGAGCTTCAAACAGAGCAGGGAGGGACTTGAACATGGAAGAGGGTCACATCACAGGGATTTGATTGTCAGTGCAAGTAGGAGTAGAGGAGAGAAACCATGTCTTCTTCTAATTTGTGTATCTCAGGACAAAGGAGGAAACTGAAGTAAAGACACTCTGGGGGTTGGGGGAGAATTATAGAACACATGGAAAGAAAAAAAAAAAAAGTAAATTTTCCCACTATAGGTGCCCTTTCAAGGAGAATTATACTTGTGCAGAAGCAGACAATTTTCATGCTCCTCCCCTCCTTCATTAACATATGTTCTCTTCTGTCAGAGATGAGAGAATCGTCTGTGACAATGACTGTGGGAGGAGCCAGAAAGAAGTCAGTAAGTGCATGAGTATAATTCTCCTTTAATTGTAGAGTAATTCACTAGTAAAGCTGTAACCTGTAGAAAGTATGGTTAATAAAAATAAAATGAAGAGTATTTAAATCATGGCTTAAAAAAAACAAAATACTACCCAGTAAATCCACATTAATCTGGATCCAGATCCGTAACAATCCACAATAGAATCTCAGCTCCCCACCAGCACTGCACACGATGTTCAGCTAATACGTTTCGTCACAGCACACAGACAGTGCAGAGATAAAAGGCAATAAAGTGATAATGACACCTAAAGAACATTATAAACATGAACAAAGACAAGTGATTTTATGGAAGTTTATTTTCACTTTCTTCCTTTCTTTAAAAATAGCCAGTAATAAATTACACTTTAATATCTACAGTGAAAAATGAAATTCTACTTCTTAAATGTGGATGGCATCAGTGCTAATAACAAATGATCGCTGCTAAAATAGAAAGATGGCAATGTGTGCAGAAAGCAAGTCACATCTCTGCAATGGATGCAGTAAGCGGTTTGGTGTGTTCTTCCCACCAGGAGTTTACTAGGCCAGAACTCTGCAAAAGAAGCTGTAGTGGATTTCCAACATTTGGAGGGCTGCAGGTTGGAAATCCCCATATAACTAGACTAATTCAATCTTACACAAAGCGATCTCGCTCTCTATAAATATATAGAAGTGATCAGGCACTGCAACTTAGTAACCTGCCATGCATTTTAATGGCACATGTGAATCTAATCTCCTTGATGCTATATTATGTATACAACCGGTTCTCATAAACACATACTAAACTTCATTATTACATCATTGTAACTACTAAGAGGTTTGGTCATCTTTTGCCTCTTTGGTCGATACCCTTAATTAGTAATGTCCATACATGTGGCTAGGAAAGGGCCCTTCTAACAAGCAATGACGGGACCTGTTTTCCAGGAGGGCTAATTCACTACATAACAAATCAAGTGAAGGGACATTCCATGCATAGGGGCAGCTGCCATACATGTATACAGGATTTCTATAAACACATGTTTTATATAGCAGGGGAATTTTAGCAGTAGGCCATAAAACTGTGCCAAATGAAGCACAGATTGTAAACTATAGGACGGCAATGTTACCGATACACAATACAAATAAAGTGTTATCTTCAGGATTTGGCACAGATACAGTGGTCGTCTCATACCATTCTGCAGTTATTGTACCAGAGACCACCTGTGTGTACACACATGCGATCGCCAGTGCCAATCCGCGATGCACTATGCAAATGAACGGCCATTTTGGGCGATAATCTGTCCATGTACGGGCACTTTATCGGCCGAAACGGACGTTCGGGGATTGTCACAATCGCACGTGTGTACGAACCTTAAAGGACTGTGTTTACCCTTTAACCAGTTGTGTAGCTTGGATCAGAGTCAGGGTGCTACCTTTATGCTAAACTGGAAATGTTTATGTGCTACTTGAAACATTAAAGCTGGAATCCCATAAGTTATACTGTCAAGCACATATTTTACTTAAAATAACAGCTGTGCAAAGTAAAACAAAGTGAGCTAAGAACCCGGAAATATATATGGATGACAGTCTGCCAATACCACAAGATGACAGCACACGGCTATTAACCATGTTTCACATATATAGTTCCTGTGTATGGAGTACAATAGTATGAAACCCATTCAGGGAATGATACTCAGAACTATGGGGAGGTGATGACATCACAGGCACAAATGTAAATGTCTTTCCAAGGCAGTGACAGCTTCTCATTCACAATAGTCTACATATAGAAAACTAGTTAACCCTTTACAGACAGCAGAGCAATCTGCTGTTTAAGATGCTACCGGAAATAAAAACAATATATTATTGTAAATAAAACAAGGTTCCAGCACATTGTCCTGCTATCTGTAAAGACATCCACACAATTATATTTATATAAAACAAACCCCACAACAAAGAACTGTAAATTGGTTATTTGTACAATTAGTACTGGGCACAATTAGAAAAGGAGCCAATAACGTAATGAAGAGTTAACATGGATATCACATTCTCAAGTAAAACTGTTTCATACAGTTTACAGACCAACTAAATACAATCAAAATGCTCTGCTCCATGTCAGGAAAATGTAACTCTGAATTACTGCATCGCCCATTTACAGGCTGTAGGGGGTAGGATGCTCTTTGTTATGTAAATTCATTTAAACAGTTTAAAAGCCCCACCCCACATTATCACATACAGCAAGGTTTGAAATTAAGTTTGTTAGGGTTTTTGACATTTGTAGTCACTGTTACATCCAACAGTAGCTTTAAATTAGCTACCAGTACATTCTGTGTAATTTACTCCAATTCATAGAAGCAAACTCTTGTTCAGTGCCTCTGTCTTTGAGGATTCACATTGTTCTTGGTAATCTTCTGGTGGTTTAATGGTGCCATCTTTATTTCTGTTTTGTTGTGGATAGCCTGGGTAATACCAATGGTTTACCAGAGCTTTGGTGCACACCCAATTCCCTCCTATCTTTAAGAGGTAACACCAGAGCAAGTTTTTTAGTAGAGTGTCAACCAATTGAAAACCTCTTGGGACTGCCTTGTGTTACACTGCAGGGGCAGATCAGGTTTTGCCATCTGTCTTCCTCCTGCAGCAGCTGTTATTTGGGATTATACTCTATTGTAACTCTGTTCGGAGGATGAAATAGTTGTGCTCGATTTAGTTTCTATTTCAATATTTTGCTCAAGAAAGTGCTTCCTCCCCATTCTCCCTCATATTCCTGGAAGCATTTATTTTCAGGTCGCCAAGAGTTCTTTCCACCTTCCAAGGACCAGAAAATCGTAGGATTTTAGACCACTTTTTGACAAAACACAATCACCAAGTTCAATCTCCAAATGTTCTGTGTCGAGGGACCTGCCCGTCTATGGACCAACAGTGGTTCTGACATAGAGGAGTTAAACCTGTAGTGGCCAAAGTGACGGGGAAGACTGGTAACTCCCCAATACTTTAAGTGGGTTTGGTAAGTCTGTCTGAATAACTGCTCACAGTCTGCCAGAGACTCCTGTACACAGCTATGGTCAAAAGTCTAAATGATTCAACTACCTCCTCATCTGGGCTAAGATCAATTTGTTGTTCACATTCACCTTCATTTTCAAAATCAACAACATCAAATGTAACCATGGTGGGTAGAGAATCAAGATTGTGATGGAATGAACCGCTAGACCAGCTTTACCAAGGCGTTCAGAGATGCTGGAAAATAATGTGCCGTTATTGGAAAACTTGGCAAGGGTTTGAGAGAAGTTACGGCTGGCTCACATTATAATCTTGATCATAGTCTTCATCAGTGACAAATACATTTGCTTGTGATGTATAGGATTAGGTTGGGCTTGAAAATGATTAATATTTATTGTTTTGTCACTTATCTTGAGTTCCAAGGCAAGGTACATTCAACTCAAACTGGCATTGATAAGGCTGTTACCCTCTTGGTTCTCAAAGAAACTGTCTTTGCAATAAGAGTCTCTACAAAAGTTTCCTGTAAACTTTCAATCTTTGTTTCTCAGATTCTACATTTTCAGCTACTATGGAAACTTTGCTCACACTTTGATGACGATTACAGAATCGTTCGCAGTGTTTTCAAGGTCAATATTTTGTTTTTCTTTGGAAAATGTCTCTTTATGTTGCATTCCCTTTACAGCTGCCACTCTTTGCCTTTCCCAGAATAATAATTGTTTCTGAATAACTGCTAGTCTTTCTCTTCTGTTTCTGTCCCACCTTCTTTATGCTATGACCTTGATTAATCCATTCTCAGTGGGAGACAAGTTAAAAAAACTGTCAAAAATATCAGAGCCTGGTGTTTTCCTTTCATAAAGGACTCTCCTCCAGGTAAGGGACTCATAAGGCTATCATCTTGCTCATAGAACATACAATGCATCTCCACTGTAGCTGTCTCTAGGAAGACGTTCTTTATGGCTCAAGTCTTCACTGCATCGTCTCTGGGCCTGGTGTGGTGGAGTATAATAACCCTCACGCTATTTGGAGCAGATTCTTGTTGATCACTCTGTGGGGTTAACAACTCTGTGTGTCCTTATTAACATTGTCAATATTGGAGACTTGGGTACATAAGGAATAGGCAGTATGATCACGATGAACCATATCTTTTGCTATTTATATGTTTCATTTTCATTCTTTAGGTCATAGCATCCTTCAGCTTCATTTGTTTCCTCCAATAGCTGCTGAAGGTATTCTCCTCCATGTCATCAGGTGTTGCCATTTCTTCCCCACCTCCTTGGTAGGTACAAGACAGGAGCTTCTCTTGTGGTTTCCTACTTGATCCAAAGATATTGCATTTTCACTGACCGGGTCAACGTCCTGGTCTGCAATAATATCCCCACAACCCGTGAAAGAGTCAAAACTCTTAAGTGAAGTACATCTTCTAATATAAGGCTGATTTGGTCACCAGACGGTAAAGTTGGCTGGTCAAGGTCATCTGCATTAGTATCCTCAGAAAGCACACCAACTGGGTTAAATAAGCAGTAGCTAAATCAGTCTGTGAATCCAAGGAATGGTTTGGGTTAAGAGAACCAAGCTGATCACTCTCTTCAGGAATGTCTACACAGAGAGGTGGAGCAGCACCAGACAAGCATTCTAGAGTCTGTTCCTGTTCAGCGTTTCTATCCAAAAGGGGCTTTGTGATAGTTCAGAGGGAGAAACATTCAATTTTGGGTTGCTCCTCACCTACTTTAAGCTCCTCCTCTTGTTTTATCAATTATTGCTCTGATAACACAAGGAGAAACATTAGTATACTGCTTGGCTTTTCTACAGGGGTTTTAATTTTCTTATGGCGACGGATGCTATTAAACAGTCCCATCAAACCTTTCTTTGGTCTAGGGAGTGATAAAGATTTATCACCATTATTTTCTTCTCAAAGCATTCGTGCTGCCAACAGGAGAGGAATCAGGAAAAGTGAAATCCGGCTTATCTGGGGAAGATATATTTAAACCTGCACTGTGAGAGCTGCTCAAACAGTTTCATATTTGACAGCTCAAGGCCATGTATGTTAACGTTTGAATTATCTGAGATAATCTCTTCCCCATCTTCTACCTGCACATCACTGATGCAACATGGGTTTTGCTTTTGCTCAATCCTTTTCGAACGTTTCCTTTGCCAATACTTTTGTGCTTTCCACCAAAAAAGCTGGGCAAGGTGATCATCTACCTTTCTTCCCCAAAAAACTTGAATGGAGATTTCTTTGGCTTCCCGGAGTTGTGCCTTAAGACATGTTACAGACTCTTCCATACTTCACCTTTTCAGAAACTAACATAGGAAATTCATTAGGGTTCTTGCAGGGAGAGGGTATGTTGGCTTTGTTCTGGGGTATTTTCTTGGCAGCTTTGCCCACTTTCCATGGCAACTATCTATCCATAAAGGTAATTGTGGTTGAAGGCCAGGCAAATGAGGCACAGGGATCTGGTTTCATAGACAACCAAAATTCTTTTGAGCCTATTAGGACAAAACAAAAAAGGAAAAATAAGAATAAAAATCTCTCCCAAATACAGTTTTGTACAATAACAATATATCGCAGTTATTTTCACAAATCAGCAAAACTTGTTTCGTTTTGTGGGGCTCAGAATTTTGCAGCACAGAAGAAAGTATTGCTGTAGACAAATGACCTAAGACAATTCATGTCGTTAAATAAAAAAAATACCTGGAGCGGGATAATAGATTATCATCATTTTGTGGAGCATTTACAGTTTTCATCTGACAGGTAGTGTCCTTGACATATCTGTATAAGAAGAATTATAGAACACATGGAAAGAAAAAAAAAAAAAAAGTAAATTTTCCCACATAGGTGCCCTTTCAAGGAGAATTATACTTGTGCAGAAGCAGACAATTTTCATGCTCCTCCCCTCCTCATTAACATATGTTCTCTTCTGTCAGAGATGAGAGAATCGTCTGTGACAATGACTGGGGGAGGCCAGAAAGAAGTCAGTAAGTGCAGAGTATAATTCCCTTTAATTGTAGAGTAATTCACTAGTAAAGCTGTAACCTGTAGAAAGTATGGTTAATAAAAATAAAAGAAGGTATTTAAATCATGGCTTAAAAAAAAAAAATACTACCCAGTAAATCCAATTAATCTGGATCCAGATCCGTAACAATCCACAATAGAATCTCAGCTCCCACCAGCACTGCACACGATGTTCAGCTAATATTTCGTCACAGCACACAGACAGTGCAGAGATAAAAGACAATAAAGTGATAATGACACCTAAAGAACATTATAAACATGAACAAAGACAAGTGATTTTATGGAAGTTTATTTTCACTTTCTTCCTTTCTTAAAAATAGCCAGTAATAAATTACACTTTAATATCTACAGTGAAAAATGAAATTCTACTTCTTAAATGTGGATGGCATCAGTGCTAATAACAAATGATCGCTGCTAAAATAGAAAGATGGCAATGTGTGCAGAAGCAAGTCACACATCTTGCAATGGATGCAGTAAGCGGTTTGGTGTGTTCTTCCCACCAGGAGTTTACTAGGCCAGAACTCTGCAAAAGAAGCTGTAGTGGATTTCCAACACTTGGAGGGCGCAGGTTGGAATCCCCATATAACTAGACTAATTCAATCTTACACAAAGCGATCTCGCTCTCTATAAATATATAGAAGTGATCAGGCACGCAACTTAGAACCTGCCATGCATTTTAATGGCACATGTGAATCTAATCTCCTTGATGCTATATTATGTATACAACCGGTTCTCATAAACACATACTAAACTTCATTATTACATCATTGTAACTACTAAGAGGTTTGGTCATCTTTTGCCTCTTTGGTCGATACCCTTAATTAGTAATGTCCATACATGTGGCTAGGAAAGGGCCCTTCTAACAAGCAATGACGGGACTGTTTTCCAGGAGGGCTAATTCACTACATAACAAATCAAGTGAAGGGACATTCCATGCATAGGGGCAGCTGCCATACAGTATACAGGATTTCTATAAAACACAGTGTTTATATAGCAGGGGATTTTAGCAGTAGGCCATAGAACTGTGCAAATGAAGCACAGATTGTAAACTATAGGACTGCAATGTTACCGATACACATACAAAAAAGTGTTATCTTCAGGATTTGGCACAGATACAGTGGTTGTCTCATACCATTCTGCCGTTATTGTACCAGAGACCAACTTTTGCTAAGGATAGGCAAAGGACTCAAGACACGCGTTGGTACCCTAACCAGTTGTGTAGCTTGGATCAGAGTCAGGGTGCTACCTTTATGCTAAACTGGAAATGTTTACATGCTACTTGCTGTTGATACAATAAAGTTTGAATCCTATAAAAATAAAAGGTAAAGTTATACTGTCAAAAACATATATTTTAGTTAAAGGGAATGTCCACCCCCAAAACTATAATCCCCCCAACTACTGGCCCCACCATGTAGTGTAGTTTAATCCTTACCTCACATCCCAGCTCCATAGGGTTCTCCGTAAACCCCCCCCCAAAGTTCCAAAAACTGACCACCAGGAGAATTTTGCCATGCGCAACTGCAGCCCTTCTCCCCCCCCCTCCCCCTCCCCGATTCCCTCTCCTTGCGTTAATTCTTCATATGTATGATTCCCCAAGGGCTCCCAGCCCCAACGCTATGTTTATATCTTTAAAAAGCTCCCAAACTTTACTTACCCCCTCCCTCTTTCCTCCGGCGAAGTGAGCTGCCGGCAGCCGCGTCCGTGATTGGCTGCCGTCAGCCAATCACAGACGCGGCTGCCGGTCCGCCCCTTGCTTGCATTTTCTTGCAAGCAGAGGGCCGGGAGCGCGGCGAGGAAAGAGGAGAGGTAAGTAGGTTGGGCTGCTTTTTAAAGATATAAACATAGCGGTTGGGGTGGGAGCCCTTGGGGAATCTATGTAAAAAAAATTTATTTTGGTCCACACCTCCAATAAAAATTTGTATATCAGATGAAACACCCCCAAAACATAGACCTCATTAGGTTTATTCATTTTAAATTGGCCCCTGGACATACTTACCAGGCCTCTTGACCTGCGCCTTCTGTTTCTCTCCCGTGCTTTTCAGTGGATGGAAGCAAGCAGAAGGTGTGTGATGGAAGCCACGAAAGTGATGTCTGAGACATAGGTTTGGGGGGGTGTTCAGCTGATATACACATTTTTGTTGGTGTGGACATGCCCTTATATAACAGCCAATTGTGCAAAGTAAACAAAGTGAGCTAAGAACCGGAATTATATATGGATGACAGTCTGCAAATCCCACCCACAAGATGACAGCACACGGCTATTAACCATGTTTCACATATATAGTTCCTGTGTATGGAGTACAATAGTATGAAACCCATTCAGGGGGTGATACTCAGAACTATGGGGAGGTGAGGATATCACAGGCACAAATGTAAATGTCTTTCTAAGGCAGTGACAGCTTCTCATTCACAATAGTCTACATATAGAAAACTAGTTAACCCTTTACAGACAGCAGAGCAGTGCACGGTTTAAAGTGTTGTACACACGTACAATGTTGCAACCGACCTGCCACGATGCCCTTCCGAACACATACACACGTGCGATTATCGGCCAAAACTCCATTCGCTGCCCATGTGCTTTGTGCTTGGGGGTCGTTCGCCAGGTGCAACATTGTGTGACTTAAGTCGGTATGGGGAATAAAAACAATATATTATTGTAAATAAAACAAGGTTCCAGCACATTGTCCTGCTATCTGTAAAGACATCCACACAATTATATTTATATAAAACAAACCCCACAACAACGATCTGTAAATTGGTTATTTGTACAATTAGTACTGGGCACAATTAGAAAAGGAGCCAATAACGTAATGAAGAGTTAACATGGATATCACATTCTCAAGTAAAACTGTTCTCATACAGTTTACAGAGCCAACTAAATACAATCAAAATGCTCTGCTCCATGTCAGGATAATGTAACTCTGAATTACTGCATCTGCCCATTTACAGGCTGTAGGGGGTAGGATGCTCTTTGTTATGTAAATTCATTTAAACAGTTTAAAAGCCCCACCCCACATTATCACATACAGCAAGGTTTGAAATTAAGTTTGTTAGGGTTTTTGACATTTGTAGTCACTGTTACATCCAACAGTAGCTTTAAATTAGCTACCAGTACATTCTGTGTAATTCTTACTCCAATTCATAGAAGCAAACTCTTGTTCCAGTGCCTCTGTCTTTGAGGATTCACATTGTTCTTGGTAATCTTCTGGTGGTTTAATGGTGCCATCTTTATTTCTGTTTTGTTGTGGCATAGCCTGGGTAATACCAATAGGTTTACCAGAGCTTTGGTGCACACCCAATTCCCTCCTATCTTTAAGAGGTAACACCAGAGCAAGTTTTTTAGTAGAGTGTCCAACCATATTGAAAACCTCTTGGGACTGCCTTGTGTTACACTGCAGGGGCAGATCAGGTTTTGCCATCTGTCTTCCATCCTGCAGCAGCTGTTTATTTGGGATTATAACTCTATTGTAACTCTGTTCGGAGGATGAAATAGTTGTGCTCGATTTAGCTTTCCTACTTTCAATATTTTGCTCCAAGAAAGTGCTTCCTCCCCATTCTCCCTCATATTCCTGGAAGCATTTATTTTCAGGTCGCCAAGAGTTCTTTCCACCTTCCCAAGGATCCAGAAAATCGTAGGATTTTAGACCACTTTTTGACAAACACAAGTCACCAAGTTCAATCTCCAAATGTTCTGTGTCGAGGGACCTGCTCCGTCTATGGACCAACAGTGGTTCTGACATAGAGGAGTTAAACCTGTAGTGGCCAAAGTGACGGGGAAGACTGGTAACTCCCCAATTACTTTTAAGTGGGTTTGGTAAGTCTGTCTGAAATAACTGCTCACAGTCTGCCAGAGACTCCTGTACACAGCTATGGTCAAAAGTCTCAAATGATTCAACTACCTCCTCATCTGGGCTAAGATCAATTTGTTGTTCACATTCACCTTCATTTTCAAAATCAACAACATCAAATGTAACCATGGTGGGTAGAGAATCAAGATTGTGATGGAATGAACCGCTAGATCCAGCTTTACCAAGGCGTTCAGAGATGCTGGAAAATAATGTGCTGTTATTGGAAAACTTGGCAAGGGTTTGAGAGAAGTTAACGGCTGGCTCACATTTATAATCTTGATCATAGTCTTCATCAGTGACAAATACATTCTGCTTGTGATGTATAGGATTAGGTTTTGGGCTTGAAAATGTATTAATATTTATTGTTTTGTCACTTATGTCTTGAGTTCCAAGGCAAGGTACATTCAACTCAAAACTGGCATTGATAAGGCTGTTACCCTCTTGGTTCTCAAAGAAACTGTCTTTGCAATAAGAGTCTCTACATGAAGTTTCCTGTAAATCTTTCAATCTTTGTTTCTCAGATTCTACATTTTCAGCTACTATGGAAACTTTGCTCACACTTTGATGACGATTACAGAATCGTTCTGCAGTGTTTTCAAGGTCAATATTTTGTTTTTCTTTGGAAAATGTCTCTTTATGTTGCATTCCCTTTACAGCTGCCACTCTTTGCCTTTCCCAGAATAATAATTGTTTCTGAATAACTGCTAGTCTTTCTTCTTCTGTTTCTGTCCCACATTCTTTATGTCTATGACCTTGAATTAATCCATTCTCAGTGGGAAGATCAAAGTTAAAAAACTGCTCAAAAATATCAGAGCCTGGTGTTTTCCTTTCATAAAGCGACTCTCCTCCAGGTAAGGGACTCATAAGGCTATCATCTTGCTCATAGAACTCATACAATGCATCTCCACTGTAGCTGTCTCTAGGAAGACGTTCTTTATGGCTCAAGTCTTCACCTGCATCGTCGTCTGGGCCTGGTGTGGTGGAGTCATAATAACCCTCATCGCTATTTGGAGCAGATTCTTGTTGATCACTCTGTGGGGTTAACAACTCTGTGTTGTCCTTATTAACATTGTCAATATTGGAGACTTGGGTACATAAGGAATAGGCAGTATGATCCAGATGACCCATATCTTTTGCTATTTTATATGTTTCATTTTCATTCTTTAGGTCATAGCATCCTTCAGCTTCATTTGTTTCCTCCAATAGCTGCTGAAGGTATTCTTCCTCCATGTCATCAGGTGTTGCCATTTCTTCCCCACCTCCTTGGTAGGTAACAAGACAGGAGCTTCTCTTTGTGGTTTCCCTACTTTGATCCAAAGATATTGCATTTTCACTGACCGTGTCAACGTCCTGGTCTGCAATAATATCCCCACAACCCGTGAAAGAGTCAAAACTCTTAAGTGAAGATACATCTTCTAATATAAGGCTGATTTGGTCACCAGACGGTAAAGTTGGCTGGTCAAGGTCATCTGCATTAGTATCCTCAGAAAGCACACCAACTGGGTTTAAATAAGCAGTAGCTAAATCAGTCTGTGAATCCAAGGAATGGTTTGGGTTAAGAGAACCAAGCTGATCACTCTCTTCAGGAATGTCTACACAGAGAGGTGGAGCAGCACCAGACAAGCATTCTAGAGTCTGTTCCTGTTCAGCGTTTCTATCCAAAAGGGGCTCTTGTGATAGTTCAGAGGGAGAACATTCAATTTTGGGTTGCTCCTCACCTACTTTAAGCTCCTCCTCTTCGTTTTTATCAATTATTGCTCTGATAACACAAGGAGAAACATTAGTATACTGCTCTGGCTTTTCTACGTCAGGGGTTTTAATTTTCTTATGGCGACGGATGCTATTAAACAGTCCCATCAAACCTTTCTTTGGTCTAGGGAGTGATAAAGATTTATCACCATTTATTTTCTTCTCAAAGCATTCTGTGCTGCCAACAGGAGAGGAATCAGGAAAAGTGAAATCCGGCTTATCTGGGGAAGATATATTTAAACCTGCACTGTGAGAGCTGCTCAAACAGTTTCTAATATTTGACAGCTCAAGGCCATGTATGTTAACGTTTGAATTATCTGAGATGAATCTCTTCCCATCTTCTACCTGCACATCACTGATGCAATCATGGGTTTTGCTTTTGCTCAATCCTTTTCGAACGTTTCCTTTGCCAATACTTTTGTGCTTTCCACCAAAAAAGCTGGGCAAGGTGCATATACTCTTTCTTCCCCCAAAAAACTTGAATGGAGATTTCTTTGGCTTCCCAGGAGATTGTGCCTTAAGACATGTTACAGACTCTTCGCATACTTCCACCTTTTCAGAATCTACAACATAGGAAATGACTTTAGGTTTCTTGCAGAGAGAGGGGTATGTTGGCTTTGTTCTGGGGTAATTTTCTTGGCAGCTTTGCCCACTTTCCATGGCAACTAATCCACATTAAAAAGGTACTTGTGGTTGAAGGCCGAGGCAAATAAGGCACAGGGATCTGGTCATCATAGACAATCAAATATTCATTTTAGGTCTATAAGGACAAAACAGAAAAGAAAATTAGCCATAGGTAGATGAAAATAATTAAACTACAGTTCCCAAATAACAGTTTTGTACAATAAACAATATATCGGCAGTTAATTTCACAAATTAGCGAATCTCGTAACGTCAAGTGGTTTCGTGTTTGTGAGGCTCAGAATTTTGCAGACATACAAGGAGGTATTACTGTAAATGAAAGGGAATTCATGTCTGATTTAAGGACAGTATGTAAAAACATTTTAAAAATGAAAGAACATGGAGGGAGGAGGTTGGTTGATTTTTATTATCTCCCAATATCATTTATTGAGGAGCACCAGCACATAATTTTCATCTGCCAGGTTAATGTCCAGGATTTTTCTGTATTAAAGGCCATGTCCACCATTTGAAACAACTTTCCATATTGCTTCCACAGCCCCAACCGCTATAATCATATTAGCAGAAAGTCCCCCGATAGCTACTTACCTTACCTCTCTCCTTCGCCGCACTTCCCCGGCCCTCTGCTTGCACGGAACTGCAAGCATGGGGCCAGACCGGCAGCCGCGTCTGTTATTGGCTGAGAGGCCAGTTCAGAACGGCAGAGGAGGGAGGTAAGGTAAGTAACTATCGGACTTTCTGCTAATATGATTATAGCGGTTGGTGCTGGGGAAGCAATACCTATAATATATTGAAAGGGTTTAACACTAGGGGGAGGGAGACCAAATTGGGTGGGAGAGGGAGGGAAAGAAGGCCTGCAGTGCACATGCCAAACTTCTCCCAGAGGGGAGACAGGAGGCAGAGTCCTACATGGACTCTGCTATCCTCCTGGTGGCCAGTTTTTTGGACTTTAGGAGGGGGATTACAGGAGAACCATTTGGAGCTGGGATGTAAGGAAAGGATTTTATTACACCACAGAGTGGGGCCAGTAGTGGGGGGGGGGATTATAGTTTTGGGGATGGACATGCCCTTTAAAGATATAATTCTTCTATAAGACAATTGCTAGAAACTGATTTCACATTGCATCTAGCCTAATTCTTTTCAATTCCTAGCTAACCTTTAAATTGTGGCTTGGAAACAAAGTGCAGGTTTCAATATATATTGTGTGAACAGCTTCGGACTGTTATCTTAAGATAGGTACACACAGTCACACAGCACTAATGAAGCCCTGATAGCATCGGATCCAATGAGAACGTTCGGGACTGTATCGTGATTTTTTAAAAATGACAGGTAGGATCTTGCAGCTTAAAGTTGGATAAAGGACTTGACATGAAAGCTAATGTGGCAGGGAATCTGCCAAATGCTAAATACATTTCTATCTGCAGCAGGCCCAGGTAAAATAATATTACACAAGCAACAGGCTACATACAGTGCAAGATGTCCAAGTGGTAGGAAAGTTCAGCCCATGATACGGTATCCTCATCTGGGGCATAGTGCATCCTCTTTGAGATCAAAGGTAAATGCTGCATACAGCAATTCATATCTATGATAAAAAAATATATATAATATTATAAAACACATACAAGTCCAAAGGTAGATGGGAAGAAACTAAATAATTCTACAGACTAAGCTGTGATAACTGTGTGAAATAAACACAGTTTTCACAGCTTAGTCTGGAATTATTTGTGTTTTTCCCATCTACATGTGGACTTTTTATGTGCATTGAAGATCTTTGAAATGCTATTGATAGAGGTTTGAGACCAGGAAAAGTAATCTAGCTAGAGTTTAAAGGGCATGTCCACCCCCAAAACTATAATCCCCCCACTAATGGCCCCACCATGTAGGGTAGTTTAATACTTACCTCACATCCCAGCTCCATAAGGTTCTCCTGTGGTCCCCCCCCCCCCCAAAGTCCCCAAAACTGCCCACCAGGAGGGGGACTCTCTGCCTCCTACCTGTCTGCCTCCTACCTGTCCTCTGGGAAAAGTTTGGCATGCATACTGCAGCCCTTCTCCCCCTCCCTCTCCCTCCCATTTTGCTATCCCTCCCCCTAGCATAAAACCCCTGGGCCATGTAATAGAACAACTTCCCCCAGCCCCAACCGCATAAAAATTATTTTTAGAAAGTGACCAGAACTGTACTTACCTTCCCTCGCTCCCCCGGCATTCTGAGAAGCCGGCAGCCACGTCCGTGATTGGCTCTCAGCCAATCATGGACGCGGCTGCCGGTCCCGCCCCCTGCTTGCAGTGTCTTGCAAGCAGAAGGCCGGCGCAGGCGTCGGAGGAGAGAGGGAAGGTAAGTGAAGAACTGGGGACTTTCTGAAATTAATTTTATAGCGGTTGGGGCTGGGGGAGGGTACTCTATCATATGGGAAAATTTCATATTAAGGGTGGACATGCCCTTTAAGGTTCGTACACACGTCCAATTTGGCACCGAGCCACAACGCCGATACATTTGCGTGATGAACGGCAGTTTCAACCGAGAATCGCGAGTGTGTATTCATTTGTTCGGGGCTCATTTGTCGATCCCCCTGTTGAATGTACCGGCGTCGGGGGTTGTGGCTCAGTGCACAAATGGACGTGTGTGATCTATTGGCAATGCAGGAAATCTGAATCTTAGAATAAAATAAACATATAAAGAATTGGGAACACTTAAAACAATTAAATGCTGAGGTCCAGATAGAATGTGGTTTGTTTCCAGCTGCAACTGTTTCTGCCTACCTGGGATTCGTCCTGCCTAAATACAGATGAATTATATGTGGATATTACAGTAATCATGCCCCACAAAGGCAATAAAATTAAGCATTTTAAATTAATTCTAATGAAACCAACAATGCAGTACAAAAGGGTTCAGAGAAGGGCAACTAAATTAATAAGGGGATTGAGGGGAGCTTGAATATGAAGAGAGACTGGATAAGTTACAATTATGTATGCTTGCGTGGGGATATGATTACTGTGTATAAATACATTAACGGGCCATACAATAAACTATCTGGGGCATTGTTCACCAATAGAACATGTCAGAGGACACGAGGACATCCCTTAAGACTTGAAGAAAAAAGGTTTAGGCTTCAAGTTCGGAAAGGGTTTTTCACTGTGAGAAAGGTAAAGCTATGGAACTGTCTTCCAGTGGACGTTGTTATAGCAGGTTCATTGGTCAGTTTAATAAAAAGCTGGATGAGTTTCTGCAAACAAGGAATGTTACAAGTTACTGGTATTGATACATAAAGTAGAGTTGGGAAAGGGTTTGTAACTGTGAGAACGGTAAAGCTATGGAACTGTCTTCCAGTGGACGTTGTTATGGCAGGTTCATTGGTCAGTTTAATAAAAAGCTGGATGAGTTTGTACAAACAAGGAATGTTACAAGTTACTGGTATTGATACATAAAGTAGAGTTGGGAAAAGGTTTGTCACTGTGAGAACGGTAAAGCTATGGAACGGTCTTCCAGTGGACGTTGTTATGGCAGGTTCATTGGTCAGTTTAATAAAAAGCTGGATGAGTTTCTGCAAACAAGGAATGTTGCAAGTTACTGGTATTGATACATAAAGTTGAACTTAGAGCAACAAGTACACACCTGCACGTATTGGGAGAGTCCTCCCACACCAGAGCTCCAGTACTGCAATCACCTCCTTATGAATCCCATCTCCCAATAGGTTGAATAATGAGCAGTAGCGGGGTATTCCCCCAACGTGGGGGAACGCAGGGGGTCTGAGGAAGTGGAAGCTGTTCCACGAAACGCGTAGGGCAGAGCTCTGTTTGTGTCTCCCAGTTAGACCCGATGTCTGTGTTCTTTTGTTCATATGTTTTTAACTTATCACAATAAAGTATTCAGATTTTTAACCTACTACTAAGGTGTCCGGTAGCCTACCTCCACGTTGGGGGAATGCCCCGTTACTGCTCATTATACATAAAGTTGAGTTGATTCAGGGAAATTTCCAATTGCCACAAGGAATCAGGAAGGAATTTTTCTCCCCTTAATAAATTTTGTGGGTTTTTTGCCTTCCTCTGGATCAACAGTTAGGCAGGAAATGAGGCTATTGCAAGATAGGTTAGACTGGATGGACATGTCTTTATTCAACCTCAAATACTATACAATATATACTGAAGACTTCACAAGAAAAATATCATCATTATGGCTTGGCTTACAAAGCAATAACTTTTTAACTACACAACAGTTGTCCTACAGTTAAAGATACTAAAACACATTCAGGGTTATTTAATAAAAGTTCTTATCGTTTAAAATGGTGCTAATTTTGCCCCAACCACTCAGATGTTAGCTTTCAAATGTTAAATAAGATCTGATTGGTTAGGGCAAAATTAGCACCATTTTAAGCGATAAGAACTTTTATTGAATCTCCCTGATTAAGTTAAGGATTCACATGTGGGTGGTTTAGGGCGGTCATATTTTGTTATACTTAAAACTTACCTTTGTCCCTGGCTCCTGGTCAATTGATTAAAGAAGGGGAGGTAAGGCATAGCTCCTTAACCTCCAGAGCATCGCACTTGCGCATAGAGTACAGATTCCGTCGGGGCCAGTCAGAGTATATGGCGAAGGAGCGAGAGATCAAGTAAGTACCTTCCCTCGTTCCCGACTCCTGAACATTTTATTAAAGAACGGGAGGTAGGACACAGTTCCTTTATCTCTAATCTTCAATAAAAATGAATACCAATTTCTTTTTTACCAGCGGAGATACCCTTTAAAGGTATAGTTCACTTTTTGAGTGAATTATTCCTTAAAACGTTAATCGCTTGCACTCTGGGTTAAGGATCGGGGTAAAGATAAAAAACAATAAAATAGTTTAAGATAAAGATATTTTCATATATTAAAACCCATGAAATACTCACGTTATTATCCAGCACTACAGGCTATATTCTGTGCTGTTCTGATGCTCGCTTGGTCTGTATAACCCCCAGAATCCTCTGCACACTGGAATACGGCTGCTCACAAACATTATTACAGCAATAAAAAGCAGGAACTGTCCAATAGCAGTATGTTGTAGTTCCACCCCTCTTCTACGGTGTGGCCCCTTTAAATCATGATGGTGATGGCTCTGTGAGGTAATTCCTATGTGTTTTGCAGTTTAAGCCCTTACCTCTTCAGCAGGGACAAAGTCTGAAACATCTCTCTGCCTCTTTAAACCGAGATCCACAGCACTTCCTGTTTTCTGTAACAGGAAGTGACATTTGTGTTCCATTTGCCTTCCTGTTTGTGTTCCAGCAGCCATCTTGGATGTCATCCTCACTAATAAAGTCAGTTTTGTATATTTAACCTTGAAAAGGAGATGGATTTCTAAACTAGACAAACTGACACCCTCAACAAGGTGATTGATTTATGGAGCTTCCTATAAAAAACTAATTTATAAAGCATCTAAAACTTGTCCACATGTACGATTTCACGGCCACAGAACGACCCCCGAGCTACAAGGTGCCCGATAATCGCACGTGGGTATGTGTTCGGTCAGGCATCGTTTATTGATTCACCATGATAGATCTATGAACGATGCCCTAGGGAACACATACCTACGTGATTATAGGGCACCTTCAGGGAGATTCAATAAAAGTTCTTATCGTTAAAAACAGTGCTAACATTTTATTATTTAACATTTAAAGGGCAGGGCCACATCCCCAACTATAATCCCCCCCCAACTACTGGCCCCACCATGTAGTGTAGTTTAATCCTTACCTCACATCCCAGCTCCATGGTTCTCCTGTAGTCCCCCCTCCAAAAACTGCCACCAGGAGGCTAGCAGGGTCCTATCACTGCCTGCCTAGCTGGCCTCAGGATTTTTTGCCATGCGTACTGCAGCCCTTCTCCCCCCCTCCCTCCCCTCCCTCTCCCTCCCGTTCCTACTCTCCTCCCCTAGCTCAATCCCTTAATATTGTGCCCCCATGTCCCCCAGCCCCAACCGCGTTTTTTTTTTTTTAAAAAGCTCCCCAAACTCTTACTACCTCTCCGCTTTCCTCCGCTGCATTGAATGACCGGCAGCCGCTCCGTGATTGGCTGCCGCTCAGCCAATCACAGACGCGCTCCGGTCCCGCCCCTCTGCTTGCATTCTCGCAAGCGAGGGCAGCAGTGCAGCGAGGATCAAGAGGTAAGTAGAGTTTGGGGGCTGTTTAAAAAACAAACCATCGGTTGGGGCGGGGGACATGGGGGAGCATAATATTAAAAGTCTAATTTAGGGGTGGACATAGCCTTAAAAAAGCTAACATCTGATTGGTTGGTGCAAAATTAGCACCATTTTTAACGATATGAACTTTTATTGAATAACCCTACTTGTACCTTTCGCTCGGGGATCGTTCGGTGGATGTAAAATTATTTGCAAGGCTTTACCGTCTAGGGTTACCAGATCAGTGAAACCCTATCTCTATCTATCTATCTATCATCTGTCTGTCTGTCTGTCTATCTATCATATCTATCTATCTGTCTATCTGTCTATCTATCTATCTATCTATCTATCTATCTATCTATCTATCTATCTATCTACCTATCATCTATCTGTCTATCATCTATCTATTTGTCTATCGGTCTGTCTGTCTATCTATCATCTATCTATCTATCTGTCTATATCAAATCAAATCAAAAAGAGCTTTATTGGCAGGATCAATTTACATTTTGACATTGCCAAAGCAAACAAAAAATAATAAAATAATAAAACATGTTAGTATGGGGGCTATCATCTATCTGTCTGTCTATCTATCTATCTATCATCTATCTGTCTATCTATCATCTATCTATCTGTCTGTCTATCTATCTATCATCTATCTATCTATCATCTATATTAAATCAAATCAAAACGAGCTTTATTGGCAGGATCAATTTACATTTTGACATTGCCAAAGCAAACAAAAAATAATAAAATAATAAAACATGTTAGTATTAGAGGTTCACGGTAGGGGGACATGGGTATCAATGGATAATTAATATATGGACAGTACTATAAAGGGTATATTGGGTTTTAGTCTTTAAGTCGATTGGGGAAGGATAAAGGGATAATTGGGCAAGTAATCCTTGGACATGAGTTCATTATGTTCCTCTCAGTCTGTGACATGCCGTACATAGTGTACCCCAATATTTACTGTGTATATATCTATCTCAGCTGTGACATGCCGTACATAGTGTCCCCAATATTTACTGTGGTATATCTATCTCAGTCTGTGACATGCCGTTACATAGGTACCCCAATATTTATGTGTATATATCTATCCAGTCTGTGACATGCCGTTACATAGGTACCCCAATATTTACTGTGTATATCTATCTCAGTCTGTGACATGCCGGTACATAGTGTCCCCAATATTTACTGTGTATATCTATCTCAGTCTGTGACATGCCGTTACATAGTGTACCCAATATTTACTGTGTATATCTATCTCAGTCTGTGACATGCGTTACATAGTGTACCCAATATTTACTGGTATATATCTATCTCGTCTGTGACATGCCGTTACAATGGGTACCCCAATATTTACTGTGTATATCTATTTCAGTCTGTGACATGCCGTTCATAGTGTCCCCCATATTTACTGTGTATATCATATCAGTCTGTGACATGCCGTTACATAGTGTACCCCAATATTTACTGTGTATATATCTCAGTCTGTGACATGCCGTTACATAGTGTACCCCAATATTTAGTGTTATATATCTATCTCAGTTGTGACATGCCGTTACATAGTGTCCCAATATTTACTGTGTAATATTCTATCTCAGTCTGTGACATGCCGTTCATAGTGGGCCCCAATATTACTGTGTATATATCATCTCAGTCTGTGTGACATGCCGTTACATAGTGTGCCCAATATTTACTGTGTATATATCTATCTCAGTCTGTGACATGCCGTTACACAGTGTGCCCCAATATTTACTGTGTATATATCTATCTATCTCAGTCTGTGACATGCCGTTACATAGTGTGCCCCAATATTTACTGTGTATATATCTATCTCAGTCTGTGACATGCCGTTACATAGTGTCCCCAATATTTACTGTGTATATATCTATCTCAGTCTGTGACATGCGTTACTAGTGTCCCCAATATTTACTGTGTATATATCTATCTCAGTCTGTGACATGCCGTTACATAGTGTACCCCAATATTTACTGTGTATATATCTATCTCAGTCTGTGACATGCCGTTACATAGTGTGCCCCAATATTTACTGTGTATATATCTATCTCAGTCTGTGACATGCCGTTACATAGTGTCCCCAATATTTACTGTGTATATATCTATCTCAGTCTGTGACATGCATTACAAGTGTCCCCAATATTTACTGTGTATATCTATCTCAGTCTGTGACATGCCGTTACATAGTGTGCCCCAATATTTATCGTGTATATATCTATCTCAGTCTGTGACATGCCGTTACATAGTGTGCCCCAATATTTACTGTGTATATCTATCTCAGTCTGTGACATGCCGTTACATAGTGTCCCCAATATTTACTGTGTATATATCTATCTCAGTCTGTGACATGCCGTTACATAGTGTGCCCCAATATTTACTGTGTATATCTATCTCAGTCTGTGACATGCCGTTACATAGTGTCCCCAATATTTACTGTGTATATATCTATCTCAGTCTGTGACATTGCCGTTACATAGTGTCCCAATATTAACTGTGTATATCTATCTCAGTCTGTGACATGGCGTTACATAGTGTCCCCAATATTTACTGTGTATAATCTTCTCAGTCTGGTGACATGCCGTTACATAGTGTGCCCCAATATTTACTGTGTATATCTACTAGTCTGTGACATGCCGTTACATAGTGTCCCCAATATTACTGTGTTATATACTATCTCCAGTCTGGACATGCCGTTAAATAGTGTCCCCAATATTTACTGTGTATCTATCTATCTCAGTCTGTGACATGCCGTTCATAGTGTCCCCAATATTACTGTGTATATCTATCTCCGTCTGTGACATGCCGTTACATAGTGTCCCCATATTACTGGATATATCTATCTCAGTCTTGACATGCCGTTACATAGTGTCCCCAAAATTTACTGTGTATATATCTATCTCAGTCTGTGACATGCCGTTACATAGTGTCCCCAATATTTACGTGTATATCTATCTCAGTCTGTGACATGCGTACATAGTGTCCCCAATATTACTGTGTATATATCTATCTCAGTCGTGACATGCCGTTACATAGTGTCCCCAATATTTACTGTGTATATCTATTCAGTCTGTGACATGCCGTTACATAGTGTCCCCAAATATTTACTGGTTATATCTATCTCGTCTGTGACATGCCGTTATAGTGTACCCCAATATTTACTGTGTATAATCTATCTCAGTCTGTGACATGCCGTTCAAATGTGGCCCATATTTACTGTGTATCTATCCTCTGTCTATCTCAGTCTGTGAACATGCCGTTACATAGTGTCCCCAATATTTACTGTGTATATATCTATCTCAGTCTGTGACATGCCGTTACATAGTGTGCCCCAATATTTACTTTGTATTATATCTATCTCAGTCTGTGACATGCCGTTACATAGTGGTCCCAATATTTACTGTGTATATATCTATCTCACGTCTGTGAACATGCCGTTACATAGTGTGCCCCAATATTACTGTGTATATATCTATCTCAGTCTGTGACATGGCCGTTACATAGTGTCCCCAATATTTACTGTGTATATATCATCTCAGTCTGTGACATGCCGTACATAGTGTGCCCCATATTTACTGTGTATATCTATCTCAGAGCTGTGACATGGTTAAATAGTGTGCCCCAATATTTACTGTGTATATATCTATCTCAGTCTGTGACATGCCGTTACATAGTGTCCCCAATATTTACTGTGTATATACTATCTCCGTTGTGACATGCCGTTACATAGTGCCCCATATTACTGTGTATATATCTATCTCAGTCTGTGACATGCCGTTACATAGTGTACCAATATGTACTGTGTATTATCTATCTCAGTTGTGAGCCGTTACATAGTGTCCCAATATTTATGTGTATATATCTATCTCAGTTTGTGACATGCCGTTACATAGTGTCCCCAATATTTATGTGTTTTAATCTATCTCAGTCTGTGACATGCCGTTACATAGTGTCCCCAATATTGACTGGTATATCTATCTCAGTCTGTTGACATGCCGTTAATAGTGTCCCCAATATTTGTTATGTATATATCTATCTCAGTCTGTGACATGCCGTTACATAGTGTACCCAATATTTACTGTGTGTATATCTATATCCGTCTGTGACATGCCGTTACATAGTGTCCCCAATATTTTACTGTGTAATATCTATCTCAGTCTGTGACATGCGCGTACATAGTGTACCCCATATTTACTGTGTATATATCTATCTCAGTCGGTGAATGCTTGTGTACAACATAGTGTCCCCACTATTCAATATTTCTGTGTATTGTATCTTATCTCAGTCTGTGACATGCCGTTACATAGTGTCCCAATATTTACTGTGTATAATCTATCTCAGTCTGTGACATGCCTGTTACATAGTTAGTCCCCAATTTACTGTGTATATATCTATCTCAGTCTGTGACATGCCGTTACATAGTGTCCCCAATATTTACTGTGTATATATCTATCTCAGTCTGTGACATGCCGTTACATAGTGTCCCCAATATTTACTGTGTATATATCTATACTCGTCTGTGTGACCGTTACATAGGTTCAGTCTGTGACATGCCGTTACATAGTGTGCCCCAATATTTACTGTGTATATATCTATCTCAGTCTGTGACATGCCGTTACATAGTGTGCCCCAATATTTACTGTGTAGATATCTATCCTCAGTCTGTGACATGCCGTTACATAGTTGTCCCCAATATTTACTGTTATTATCTATCTCAGTCTGTGACATGCCGTTACATAGTGTACCCCCATATTTACTGTGTATATATCTATCTCAGTCTGTGACATGCCGTTACATATTGTCCCCAATATTTACTGTGTATATATCTATCTCAGTCTGTGACATCCGTTACATAGTGTCCCCAATATTACTGTGTATTATCTATCATTCTGTGACATGCCGTTACATAGTGTACCCCAATATTTACTGTGTATTATCTATCTCAGTCTGTGACATGCCGTTACATAGTGTCCCAATATTACTGTGTATATATCTATCTCAGTCTGTGACATGCCGTTACATAGTGTCCCCAATATTACTGTGTATATATCTATCTCAGTCTGTGACATGCGTTACATAGTGTCCCCAATATTTACTGTGTATATCTATCTCAGTCCTGTGACATGCCGTTACATAGTGTCCCCAAATTTACTGGCTTCTCCTCTCCCAGCAGGATATAGAGTTTTCTCTCTCCATCTAAGCAGTTGAAGTCTGGGTAAAGTCCGACAGCATCTTGAAATGGGGTCAGGCCGTATTGCTTTGTGTGGGCAGTGTAGAAGGAAGTGGGTCTCATCTTCTAAGGTTCCCTGGTCACAGTGCTGGCACAGTCTGTTCTCTCTGTTTATATGTCTGTCTGTGTCGCCAGATTCTATTTCTAGGCTGTTGGGCACTCAATCTGTAGAGACTCAGGACTTGTCTCTCTTTAGGGTTGGTGATATTCTCCAGGTAGGGGCCAGTTTGTAGTCTCTGTCAGTGCCTGGTATATAGTTAGTTTCTGGGACTTTTTTTTTCTTTCTTCCATTCATCCACGTAATCCAATTGGCTCTTGGTTATGCGGCGTGGATTGGAGGTTTGATGACAGGCTGTGTGGATGTGGGTTTTGATGTTAGTAGGGAGCTGATGTATTGTTTCAGTGCACATGATCTTTGTTTTGTATGAGGCTTTATAATGGTAAGTTGGGGCTACTTTTCTGTAGCTGAGCCCATAATGATAGGGCCCTTTAATTTGTAATCTGAAGCATAAGGGAATCTACCAGCTCAGCCCTACAAGCACTTTTGATGTACTGCGATGGACCTGGTGAGGTGCTTACAAATTCGAGATGGAGTATTTCTGGTGGGCCAGATTCCCATTCTGATGTCTGGATAGGAGACGGGCCCCCAACTTCACTGCCATAAGCTGGGTACACACAGTAACGATAAACCCCGCAACCGTTGGATCCGACGGTATCGGGGCTTATCGTTACTGTGTGTACATTCGTTTCCTCCGAACTGACGTCGCGGCGCCAACTATCGGGTCTCCATATCGCTCGTTCGGTAAAGCCGAAATGTCCATCGGCCGGCGCGTAGTCTCCCTATAGAGAAGTCTAGTGCGGCCGATGGAACACACAGTCCGAGCGTCTACCCTAATAGGGAGAAACACTCCGGGACTGTGTGTATTCAGATCTTGAAAGATTGGTGCAGACAGATCTTGCAGAAACTCTGTACTGCTGTGTACCAGCCAGCTATAGAGTAGGATTGGGGAGATGACACTGTCGAGACTTTACCGGTGGTTTGAGGTGATCTTGTTTCCCTATAGTCATAGAAGGTTCGGAGCTTTTCTTCCAGAGTCTCTATAGCTGCCTAAAGCTCCCCGATGCATTGGCGAGATAAGTAGATTCTCTGTTCTGCTGAGTATCTCGTTAGGTCGCAAGTGAGTTGGTTTTTTGGTTTTTCTTCGTGAAAGTCCTAATTTTAGTTTTTATTTGGATTATTAGGTTGTACTTGATGGACCGAATGTCTTTATCAACCGTAATTACTAGTTACTATGTTCTAAATTTCTGTGGAATGCCCAGGTGGTGTGCTTGTACATGTATTATGTCTCTAGAGTTTGTTATCAGTGTATACATTGATTTACCTGTGTATATGTGTATGTCTCTATACCTGTGTATTTGTGTACACATTGATACTACTGTTGTATATCTTTCTATCTACCGGTTTGAAGATGTGGTATAACAATGCATACCGTGTGTATAGTTATCAATGCTACCTGTGTATGTGTGTAACAGTGCATACCTGTGTATGTTTATACCGGGCTATACCTGTGTATTGTGTTATACCTATACGTATACATCATACCTGTGTATATTGTATACAATGGCTATACCTGTGTATATGTGTATACAATGCTATAAACCTGTGTATATTGGTATACAATGGCTATACCTTGTGTATATGTGTATACAATGCTATACCTGTGTATTGTGTTATACATGCCAGAGCCTGTGTCATATGTGTATACATTAGACGGTGGATGGTGACAATCTAACCTGGTGGATATGTGTATACATGCTATACCTGTGTATATGTGTATACCATGATGCTATCACTGTGTATATGTGGTGGATACAATGCTAACCTGTGTAGATTTGTTACAATGCTATACCTGTGGTATATGTGTATACAATCAATACCTATGTACTGTGTATCAGCTACGTGTATGTATACACTTGCTATACTGTGTATATGTGTACACAGTGCTATAAACCTGTTGATATGTGTACACAGTGTCTATAACCTGTGTAATTGTGCCACATGCTATAACTGTGTAATATGTGTCATCAGATGCTATAACCTTTATATGTGTATACAAGCGATGACCTTTATTACTGCTCCGATTGTGTATAATGTCACGTGTATAGTACAAATGCTATACCTGTGTATATTTGTATACAATGCTATAACCTGGTTATTGTGTATACAATGCTATACCTGTGTATGATGTTTATACAATGTATAACGGTGTCATGTGTTACAATGCTATACTGATATGTGTATCAATGCTATAACCTGTGTATATGTGTATACAATGCTATAACCTGTGATATTGTATATCAATACTATACCTTGTATATGTTGTAACAATGCTATACTGTGTATATGTTATACAATACTACTACTGTGTATGTGTATACAATACTCATACCTGTGTAATAGGTGTATCACAGTCTAGACGTGTATATGTGTATACAATCTATACCTGTGTATATGTGTTACAATGCTTCCGTGTATATGTGTAATCCAGTGCTATACCTGTGTATATGTGTATACAGTGCTATAACCTGTGTATATGTGTATACAATGGCTATCCCTGTGTATATTGTGTATACGCTATCGTGTTTGGTACATATACCTGTGTATATGTGTCAATCATGATTCTGTATATTGCTCAGTGCTATACTGTATATGTGATACAGTGCTATACCTGTGTATAGTGTATACAGAGCTATACCGTGTAGTGATACAAGCTGTTATATTTGATCATACCTTTGTATGCATATACCTGTGTATATGTGTATACAAATGCATATACCTGTGTGTGTATACTGTGATATTATCTATGTAAAGACTATACCCTGTGTATATGTGTATACAATGCTATACTGTGTATATTGGTGTGAACAGCTATACTACGGTGTAGTGTGTAATACAATGCTATACACTGTGTAGATGTGTTAAAATCATACGTTGTATATTACAATGCTATAACCTGTGTAATGTGTTACTAATGCTATACCTGTGTATATGTTGTATACAATGCTATTACCCTGGATTTGATCAGCTAGCTTTATATCTGTACAAGTGCTATACCTGTGTATATGTGTATACAATGCATACCTTGTTGTGTGTATACTGCCTAGTATACCGTGTAATGTTACATACATACTGTTGTATATGTGTATACAATGCTATACCTGTGTATGGTGTATACAATTGCTATAACTGTCGTATTGGTATAAACAATGCTATCCTGTTAATTGATATTCCTGTTATACATACATGCTATACCTGTGTATATAGTGTAATACAATGTCTAATACCTGTGTAATGTATAAATGTGTATAGGCAATGCTATACCTTGTATATGTGTATACTTATGTGATTGACATGTATACTGACAATACTATCCTGTGTATATGTGTAACAGCTATACCAGTATGTGACAGTTATGTATGGTTTATACCATGCATTTTTATATGTGTATACAAATGCATACTTATGATATCAACATCCTTTGTGTTATACATTTTGTGTATGTACTACATGCTATAACCTGTGTTATGTGTATACAATGACTTACCTGTGTATCTGTCTACAATCACGTGGATGCGTAATACAATGTGTGATATGTGTATACAATGCTATACCTGTGTATATGTTTGATACCTCTAATACCTGTGTTTGTGTTATACAATGCTATACCTGTGTATATGTGTATACAATATGCTATACCTGTGTTTATGTGTTTAAATAACATGCATACCGGTGTATATGTGTAGACAATGCACGATATTTACAATACTAACCTTTGTAATGTGTATACAATCTATCCTGTTATGTGTATATGCTTACGTTATGTGTTTACAATGCTATACCTGTGTATTGTGTATACAATGCTATAACGTGTCATGTCTGTGTATATGTGTATACAATCTATACCTGTGTAGTGTATGCAATGTATTAACAATGCTATACCTGTGTATATGGTCATACAAGTACTAACCTGTGTATAGTTTGTATACAATTCTATACCTTTGTGATATGTGTATACATGCTATATTTATATTGCTCTACTGTGTTATTGTGTAACAAGGCTATACCTGTGTATATGTGTCAGACATGCTAATACCGTGTATATGTGTATACAATCTTAACCTGTGTATAATGTATACACAATCTAATACCTGTGTATAATGGTGTATATCACTATACCTGTTATATTGTATACAAATGCTATACCTGTGTATATGTTACAAATGCTATAACCTGTGGTATATGTGTAATTACAATGATATACCTGTGTATATGTTTATACAATGCTATACCTGTGTATTTTGTATACAATACTATACCTGTGTATATTTGTTACATGGCGATAACCTGTGTATATGTGTATAACAGTGTCTAGACTGTGTATTGTGTATACAATGCTATCCTGTGTTATGTGTATACAATGCTTATACTGTGTATATTTGTAATACAATACTATACCTGTGTATTGTGTTAAACAATGCTAACTGTGTATGTGTGTATACAATGCTATACCTGTGTATATTGTAATACAATACTATACCTGTTGTAATAATGTGTATACAAATACGATACCCTGTGTAGATGTGTAATACAATGCTATACCTGTGTAATATGTTGTATACCATGCTATCCCTGTGGTAGATGGTATACAATTTGCTTATACCGTGTATATGTGTATACAATGCTATACCTTGTATATGTGTATACAATACTATACCTGTGTATAATGTGTAGACAGTGCTATACTGTGTATCTGTGTATACAATGCTATACCTTGTATAATGTGTATTACATTGCTATACCTGTGTATATGTGAATACAATGCTATAACCTGTGTATATGTGTATACAATGCTATACCTGTGTATTGTGTTATAACAATGCTATACCTGTGAACAAAAAATATATGTGTGATACAGTGGCTATACCTTGGTGTATATGTGTATACAGTTCTATACCCTGTGTAATGTGTATACAATGCTTACCTGTGTTTGTGTATACAATGCTATACCTGTGTATAATGGTAGACATTGCTATACCTGTTTATAATTTGTGACAGTCTATACCTGTGTATAAGTGTAATGCAATGCTATAACCTGTGTATATGTGTATACAATGCTATCCTTGTGGTATATGTGTATACAATCTATACCTGTGTATATGTGTATACAATGCTTACCGGTGTCTATGTTGTATACATGCTATACCTGTGTAATTTGTATACAATACTAATACCTGTGTAGATTTTTATACATTGTATACCTGTGTATATGTGTATACATGCTATAAACCTGTGTATATGTTGTATACATGCTATACCTGTGTAATATTTGTATACATGCTATACCTGTGTATAGGTGTGTGTATACATGCTATACCTGTGTATATGTGTTATACAATGCTATACCTGTGATATGTTTATACAATGCTATACCTTGTGTATATTTGTAAACAATGCTATACTGTGTATATGTGATACAATGCTATAACCTGTGTATTGTGTTATACAATGCTATAACCTGTGTATATTTGTATACAGTGCTATAGCCTGGTGTTATTTGTATACAGTGCTTACCCGTGTAATGTGTATACAAAATGCTATACCTTGTATATGTGTATACAATGCTATATACCTGTGTATATGTGTACAATGGCTTACCTGTGTATATGGTATACAGTGGGCTATACCTGTGTATATGTTATACAAGGCTATCCTGTGTATATGTGTATACGTGTTATACCGGTGTAGATGTGTAAATAAATTCTATAACCTGTTATATGTGTATACAATGCTATACTGTGTAATGTGTATACAATGCTATAACCTGTGAATATGTGTATACATGCTATACCTGTGTTATGTGTATACAATGCTAGACCTGGGTTTATATGTGTAGCAGTACTATACCTGTGTATATGTGTATACACTGCTATACCTGTGTAATATGTGTATACAATGGCTAATACCTGTGTTATATGTGTATCCACTGCATACCTGGTATATGTGTATACAGTACTATACCTGTGTATAGTGTATACCATGCGATACCTGTGTATATGTGTAGATACAATGCTATATAACCTTTGTATTTTGTAACAATTCTATACCTGTGTATATGCGTATACGTACCTATACCTGTGTATATGTGTATACATACTATAAACCTGTGTATAGGTGTATACAATACTATACCTGTTGTATATGTGTTAATACAATACAACCTGTGTATATGTGTATACACCTATAAATACCTGTGTATATGTGTATACAATACTATACCTGTGTATATGTGTATACAATACTATACCTGTGTATATGTGTATACAATACTATACCTTGTATATGTTTCTACAAATGCTATAACATGTGTATTGTGTATACACTACTAGACCTGTGTCATATGTGTATACAATACTATATCTGTGTTATGTGTATACAATACATACCTGTGTATATGTGGTATACAATACTATACCTTGTATATGTGTATACAATCTATAACCTGTGTATAATGTGTATACAATACTATGCCTGTGTATATGTGTATACAATACTATACCTGTGTTATGGTGTAATACACTACTATACTGGTGTATATTGTGTATACATACTATACCTGTGTTAGTGTATACAATGCGATACCTGTGTATATGTGTATCAATGCTATACCTGTGTATAATGTGTATACAATGCTATAACCTGTGCTATATGTTGTATACACTGCTATACCTGTGTAATATTGTAATACAATGCTATACCTGTGTAATATGTGTTATACAATGCTATCCTGTGTATATGTGTATACAATGCCCTATACCTGTGTATATGTGTATACAATGCTATAAAAAAAAACAGTGTATATGTTATCCAATACTATACCTGTGTATATGTGTAATACCATACTATACCGTGTAGTTGTGTATACAATGCTATACCTGTGTATATGTGTATACAATACGATAACCTGTGTAATATGTTATACGCTATACCTGTGTATATGTTGTAGACAATACATACCTTGTATATGTTATACATGATTTCTATACCTGTTGTATAGTGTTACATGCCTATACATGTGTAATATGTGTATAAATACTATCCCTGTGTAATATGTGTATACAGTGCTATAACTGTGTAATGTGTACAATACTATACCGTGTAAAGTTGTATACAAGCTATACCTGTGTATATGTGTATACAATGCTTTACATGTGTAGATGTGTATACAATACTATACCGTGTATATGGTATACAATACTTATACCTGTGTAAAGTTGTAATACAATACTATACCTTTTGTATCTGTGTATACAATACTATCCCTGTGTATATTGTATACATGCTTAATAACCTGTGTATTGTGTAGACAATACTATAATACCTGTGTAATGGTGTACAATGCTATACCTGTGTATATGTTATACAATGCTTACATTGTGTAATATGGTGTCTACCTACTATACCTGTGTATATGTGTATACAATACTATACCTGTGTATATGTGTATACAATACATACCCTGTGTATATTTTATACAACTATACCTGTGTATATGTGTATACAATGCTATAACCGGTGTATATGTGTATACAATACTATACCTGTTAGATGTGTATACCTATGCTATACCTGTGTGATATGGTTATACAATACTATCCCTTGTTATGTGTATAAACAATACTATACCCTGTCTATGTTATAACACGCTATACCTGTGTATATGTGTATACAATACTATACCTGGTATATGTGTTACAATACTTACCTGTGTAGATGTGTAAATCAATACTATACCTGTGTATATGTGGTATACATGCTATACCTGTGGTATATGTGTATACAATACTATACCTGTTTATATGTGGATACAAACTACCGGTGTTATGGGTAACAATGCTAATACCTGGGTATATGTGGTATACAATGCTATACCTGTGTATATGTGTTACAATCTATACTGTGTATATTGGTATACAATACTATACCTGTGGTAATATGTGTCTACAATACTATACCTGTTGTATATGTGTAGACAATACTATACCTGTGTATATGTGTATACAATACTATACCTGTGTATATGGTTACAATCCTATACCGTGTATATGTGTATACAATCTAATACCTGTGGTATATGTGTATACAATACTAAACCTTGTATATGTGGTATACAATACTATACCTGTGTATATGGTATACATACTATACCTTGTATATTTTCTACAATACTATACCGGTGGTATATGTGTAAACAATACTATACTGTGATATGTGTATCCAGTACGAATAAAACAAGCCGATACTAGCCGAGCGAAACCAGTACCTCCGCTTTAGAAATAGAAGCGCGGTAACAGGTAATATCGCCGCGAAGGGTTAACGCTTCGTTAACTTTTCGGGCGGCCGTTTTTTGGACTGTTATAAATGCGTTAAACCGCGATTCTATATCGTTACTTCCGCGAAAATTGCCGCAGAAAGTAACGACCTTTCTACATATGCCCCCTTCCTTATGCATGGACTGAATAATATGAAGGGTAAATAACTGAGGAATATTTCACTATGGCTGGGGCGGAGGATATGTACAGAAACAATTAGACATAGTTTAATATCAATAACCCCCAGACCGATGGAATACATCCTCAGATCTTTTTTTTGTTCTACTATAGTTTTTTTTTATTGCGTATCGATTGTATTGTAACAAATAGTATTATTTTAAATTTTTTCACATTTTTACTTGAATTTGGGCCTGGTCTAGCCATTAGTCTGGTGTTTAATGCATTTCTATTTTCTTTAAGAAGAAAGAGTTAAGAGAGAGAGAGAAGGTGGATATATTTTCAATGGATAGTTTCTGTATATTGTGATGTCCATGATGAAAATCCGGGTTCCCAAGTAGAGTACATTTAGCTCCGACTAAGTGGCACAGGTTTTCACATTCCTGTATATCCACCATATTCCGCTTAGGACTTGTATCCATGTTTGGTGTGGGCCCCTTCCAGTAATGACCAGTGTACAAGTGGCGGCTGCACAGATTTGTTGTAGAAGTGGGTTTTGCTGGTAGTAATTGCTCGGGTAGTTTGAACATTGTGGCGGTCTAGGGATATCCATCCCTCAGAAGGTTAAAGGAGATTAAATCCAGTTTATATCAATATTGGTTTGGTATCGCCGTTTTGCCATCAGTAAGAGAAGAGAATCGAGCTGTGATACCTTTATCCATCCAGCCTGATGAAGGGGCTTAGGACTCCCGAAAGCTTGCTTACACAACATTATTTTGTTATCCAGTTTATCTAGACCACTGTTTCCTTCAGATCACGGCAGCCTTTCTAACTCAATGATTCTGTTGCTGTGAAATTAACCTTTCGCCCCACTGACCCCTAAAGAGAAAGTTCAGTGTAAAGACAGATACTTTTTCAAGAAAAAAGATCATTATTTTTTTTTTTCATCCCAATGACTTAAAGGGACTGTCCACCCCTCTTTTGAAAAATTATATGTGGTAAAGATTAGCCCAAAACCTAGACCTCGTTTAATTCTCAAGCTGTAATTCGGCTCCCCCACGGTAGCTTGATACTTACTCCTCCTCCTCACGCTCCCACCGCCGCCGCGGCTCTTCACTTCCCCGGGTAAGGCATTCAGAGTGTCAACAGTGACTGTTACTCACGGCCATCACTGACTGCCATTCCCGGAGCAGTCTCCACTGCGGCTGCTCGGTCAACAGAAAAGAACAGACAGAATTACAAGCTTGAGACTTAACGAGGCTAGGTTTTGGGGGCTATCTACCACATATTAATTTTCAAAAAGAGGGTGGTGACAGTCCCTTATCTCCCATCCCATTGTGTCTGTGTAAACTAAATGTAACCGAAATCCTGACTTCCTGTTTGCAGACCCTAATGAGCCGTTATGGTCTTGCCCTTGACCCAGCTCCTGGTGTTCATCAATTCTCATTAGAGGATCTGAGCATGTGTGACCCATCCAACATCCAATCAGTAGAAATATTGTTAGTAACATTCCCATGTTACCTGTGTGAAGAACAGTCGCCTTATCCCAAGAGCGAGAGACATTAATAAGATGCTAAATAGTCAACAAAAAGTCTCTAAATTGATATATCCCCCTAAACACCAAATCCATCACGAACTAACCGACTTGGGTTTGTACAATTGGACATAATACAACATTAGCAGAATCCTGAAGATACTGAGGGAAACAAGTATACGTGACAGTCCTATGGCTTTTAGCATGAACATTCCCTTGAAAGGGAAACAAATGTCTTATTCTTAACCCCCTTTGGCTCTAGTTACCTGTTATTGCCCTGTTCTCGTTTAATCCAACCCCCTCCCCTCGCCAGTGTCCTGCAGGGGAAATGACTTGCCCATTGCCCACTTGCCTATGAAAGGGCAGGGCAGGAATGGAACAGAGAGCCCCAGCAGTTAGGAGGTAATACCTTGTTATACGATCTCAGTGCTTACATGCCTTTACATAGTTAACCACGAACAAAGAGACATTACTGTGGGTATATCTAATCACATACAGTACCCTAAAAATCGACAAAAATGCCGTTACATAGTTTTACCCCAATATTTCTGTGTATATATCTATCTCAGTCTGTGACATGCCGTTACATGTGTACCCCAATATTTCTGGTATATCTTATCTCATCCTGTACTCCGTACATGTGTCCCCATATTTACTGTGTATATCTATCTCAGTCTGTGACATGCCTTTACTAGTGTACCCCAATATTTACTGTGTATATCTATATTCAGTCTGTGACAGCCGTTACATAGTGTACCCCAATATTTACTGTGTATATATCTATCTCAGTCTGTGACATGCCGTTACATAGTTACCCCAATATTACTGTGTATACTATTTCAGTCTGTGACATGCCGTTACATAGTGTCCCCAAATATTACTGTGTATCTATCCGCAGTCTGTGACATGCCGTTACATAGTGTACCCCAATATTTACTGTGTATATCTATCCAGTCTGTGACATGCCGTTACATAGTGTACCCCAATTTTATGTGTATATCTCTTTCAGTCTGTGACATGCCGTTACATAGTGTCCCCAATATTTCCTGTGTATATATCTATCTCAGTCTGTGACATGCCGGTTACATAGTGATGCCCCCATATTACTGTGTATATTCTATCGTCTGTGACATGCCGTTACTAGGGTGCCCAAAATTTACTGTGTAATATTCTATCATCGTCGCTGTGACATGCGTTACACAGTTGTGCCCCAATATTTACTGTGTATCTATCCCTGTCTTCTCAGTCTGTGACATGCCGTTAAATATGTCCCCCAATATTTTACTGTGTATATATCTATCCATCCTGTGACATGCCGTTACAATAGTGTCCCCAATATTTACTGTGTTATATATCTATCTCGTCTGTGACATGCCGTTACATAGTGTCCCCAATTTTACTGTGTATATATCTATCTCAGTCTGTTGACATGCCTGTTACATAGTGTACCCCCAATTTCTACTGTGTATATATCTATCTCATCTGTGATCATGCCGTACATAGTTGCCCCACTATTTAGTTATATCTATCTCAGTCGTGACATGCCGTACATAGTGCCCCAATATTTACTGTGTATATATCTCTCTCAGTCTGTTGACATGCCATTACAATGGTGCCCCAATATTTACTGTGTATATCTATCTCAGTCTGTGACATGCCGTACATAGTGTGCCCAATATTTACTGTGTATATATCTATCCAGTCTGTGACATGCCGTTACCTAGTGCCCCAATATTTACTGTGTATATCTATTCTCAGTCGTGACATTCCGTTACATAGTGTCCCCAATATTTACTGTATATATCTATCTCAGTCTGTGGACATGCCGTTACATAGTGTGCCCCAATATTACTGTGTATATCTATCTCGTCTGTGACATGCCGTTACATATGTCCCCAATATTTACTGTGTATATTCTATCTCAGTCTGTGACATGCCGTTACACATAGTGTCCCCAATATTTACTGTGTATATCTATCTCAGTCTGTTGACATGGTGCGTTACATAGTGTGTCCCCAATATTTACTGTGTATATCTATCTCAGTCTGTGACATGCCGTTACATAGTGTGCCCCAATTATTACTGTGTATATCTATCTCAGTCTGTGACATGCCGTTACATAGTGTCCCCAATATTACTACTGTGTTATATCTATCTCAGTCTGTGACATGCCGTTACATAGTGTGCCCCAATATTTACTGTGTATCTATCTATCTCAGTCTGTGACATGGCCGTACCATAGTGTCCCCATATTTACTGTGTATATATCTATCTCATTCTGTGACATGCCGTTACATAGTGGTCCCCATATTTACTGTGTATATATCTATCTCAGTCTGTGACATGCCGTTACATAGGTCCCCAATATTTTACGTGTGTATATCATCTATCTCAGTCTGTGACTTGCCGTTACATAGTGTCCCCATATTTACTGTGTATATCTATCTCGTCTGTGACATCCGTACATGTGTCCCCCAATATTTACTGTGTATATATCTATCTCAGTCTGTGACCTGCCGTTACATAGTGTCCCCAATATTTACTGTGTATTATCTACTCAGTCTGTGACATGCCGTTACATAGTGTCCCCAAATATTTACTGTGTATATATCTATCTCGGTCTGTGAATGCCGTTCATAGTGTACCCCAATATTTACTGTGTATTATCTAGCTCAGTCGTGACATGCCGTTCACAGTGTGCCCAATATTTCTGTGTATCTATCTCTGTCTATCTCAGTCTGTGACATGCCGTTACATAGTTTCCCCAATATTTACTGTGTATATCTATCTCAGTCTGTGCATGATGCCGTTACATAGTGTGCCCCAATATTTACTTTTGTATATATATCTATCTCAGTCTTGTACATGCCGTTACATAGTGTCCCCAATATTTACTGTGTATATATCGTATCTCAGTCTGTGACATGCCGTTACATAGTGTGCCCCATATTTTACTGTTATATATCTTCTCCGTCGTGACATGGCCGTTACATAGTGTCCCCAATATTTACTGTGTAATATCTATCTCAGTCTGTGACTTGCCGTACATAGTGTGCCCCAATATTTACTGTGTAGATTCTATCTAGTCCATTGTGACATGCAGCGTTACATAGTGTGCCCCAAATTTACTGTGTATATATCTATCCATCTGTGACATGCCGTTACATAGTGTCCCCAATATTTACTGTGTATTATCTATACTCAGTCTGTGACATGCCGTTACATAGTGTCCCCAATTTACTGTGTAATATTCTATCTCAGTCTGTGACATGCCGTTACATGTGTACCCAATATTTTACTGTGTTATCTTATCTCAGTCTGTGACATGCGTTACATAGTGTCCCCAATATTTACTGTGTATATATCTCTCAGTTTGTGACAGGCCGGTTACATAGTGGTCCCCCAATATTTACTGTGTTTATTCTATCTCAGTCTGTGACATGCCGTACAATAGTGTCCCCATATTTACTGTGTATATCATCTATCTCCTCTGTTGACATGGCCGTTACATAGTGTCCCCAATATTTACTGTGTATATCTATCTCAGTCTGTGACATGCCGTTACATAGTGTCCCCAATTTTACTGTGTTATATCTATCCAGTCTGTGACATGCCGTTACATAGTGTCCCCCAATATTTACTGTGTAATATCTATCTCAGTCTGTGACATGCCGTTACTAAGTGTAACCCCATAGTTACTGTGTATATATCTATCTCAGTCTGTTACATGCCGTTACATCGTGTCCCCAATATTTACTGTGTGTATTCTAGCTCAGTCTGTGACATGCCTACATAGTGTCCCCAATATTACTGTGTATACCTATCTCAGTCTGTGACATGCCGTTACATAGTTGTCCCATATTTACTGTGTAATATATCTATCTCAGTCTGTGACTGCCGTTACATTAGTGTCCCCAATATTTACTGTGTATATATCTATCTCAGTCTGTGACATGCCGTTAACATAGTGTCCCCAATATTTACTGTGTATATATCTATCTCAGTCTGTGACATGCCGTTACAAGTGTCCCCCAATATTTACTGTGTATATATCATCTCAGTCTGTGACATGCCGTTACATAGTGTCCCCAATATTTACTGTGTATATATCTATCTCAGTCTGTGACATGCCGTTACATAGTGTCCCCAATATTTACTGTGTATATATCTTATCTCAGTCTGTGACATGCCGTTACCTAGTGTCCCAAATATTATGGTATTCTTCTCAGTCTGTGACATGCCGTTACATAGTGTCCCCAATATTTACTGTTATATCTATCTCAGTCTGTGACATGCCGTTACATAGTGTCCCCAATATTCTGTGTATATATCTATCTCAGTCTGTGACTGTTACATAGTGTCCCCCAATATTTACTGTGTATATATCTATCTCAGTCTGTGACATGCGTTACATAGTGTCCCCAATATTTACTGTGTTATATCTATCTCAGTCTGTTACTACCTAAGTGTCACCCCAATATTACTGTGTATTAATCTAATGCTCATTCGTGACATGCCGTTACATAGTGTCCCCAATATTTACTGTGTATATATCTATCTCACGTCTGTGACATGCCGTTACATAGTGTCCCCAATATTTACTGGTTATATTCTATCTCAGTCTGTGACATGCCGTTACATAGGTGTCCCCAAATTACTGATATTACTGTGTATATATCTATCTCAGTCTGTGACATGCCGTTACATAGTTACCCCCCAATATTTACTGTTGTATATCTATCTCAGTCTGTACATGCCGTTAATGTGTCCCCAATATTTACTGTGTTATATCTATCTCAGTCGTGACATAGCCGTTACATAGTGTCCCCATATTTACTGTGTATATATCTATCTCATTCTGTGACATGCCGTTAACTAGTGTCCCAATATTACTGTGTATATTCTATCTCAGTCTGTGATTGCCGTTACATAGTGTCCCCAATTTTCTGGTATAATCTATCTCAGTCTGTGACATGCCGTTACATAGTGTACCCCAATATTACTGTGTATATATCTATCCAGTTCTGTGACATGCCGTTACATAGTGTCCCCAATATTTACTTGTGTAATATCTAATCTCAGTCTGTGACAGCCGTTAATGTTGCCCCAATGGTCTGTGTATATATCTATCTCAGTCTGTGACATGCCGTTACAATAGTGTGCCCCAATATTTACTGTGTATATATCTATCTCAGTCTGTGACATGCCGTTACATAGTGTGCCCCAATATTTACTGTGTATATATCTATCTCAGTCCTTTGACATGCCGTTACATAGTGTCCCAATATTTACTGTGTATATATCTATCTCAGTCTGTGACATGCCGTTACATAGTGTGCCCCAATTATTTACTGTGTATATCTATCTCGTCTGTGACATGCCGTTACATAGTGTCCCCCAAATTTACTGTTTAATACTATCCAGTCTGTGACATGTTAGCCGTTACAAGTGTCCCAATATTTACTGTGTATATCTATCTCAGTCTGTGACATGCCGTTACATAGTGTCCCCAATATTTACTGTGTATATATATCTATCTCAGTCTGTGACATTCCGTTAAATAGTGTCCCCAATATTTACTGTGTAATCTATCTCAGTCTGTGACATGCCGTTACATAGTGTCCCCAATATTTACTGTGTATATATCTATCTCAGTCTGTGACATGCCGTTACATAGTGTCCCCAATATTTACTGTGTATATATCTATCTCAGTCTGTGACATGCCGTTACATAGTGTCCCCCAATATTTACTGTGTATAATTCTATCTCAGTCTGTGACATGCCTCATAGCTTAATCCAATATTTACTGTGTATATATCTATCCTCAGTCTGTGACATGCCAGTTACATATTGTACCCCAATATTTACTGTGTATATATCTATCTCAGTCTGTGACATGCCGTTACATAGTGTCCCCATATTTACTGTTGTATATATCTATCTCAGTCTGTGACATGCCGTTACATAGTGTCCCCATATTACTGTGTATATATCTATCTCAGTCTGTGACATGCCGTTACATAGTGTCCCAATATTTACTGTTATATTCTATCTCAGTCTGTGACATGCCGTTACATAGTGTCCCACTATTTACTGTGTATATCTATCTCAGTCTGTGACATGCCGTTACATAGTGTAATCCAATATTTCTGTGTATAAATCTATCTCAGTCTGTGACATGCCGTTACTATTGTCACCCCAATATTTACTGTGTAATATCTATCTCAGTCTGTGACATGCCGTTACAATAGTGCTCCCCAATATGTTATGTGTATATATCTATCTCAGTCTGTGACATGCCGTTACATAGTGTCCCTAATATTTACTGTGTATTATCAATCTCATCTGTGACAGTGTCCGTTACAATGAGTGTCCCCATATTTACTGTGTATATATACTATCTCAGTCTGTGACATGCCGTTACATAGTGTCCCCAATATTTACGGGTATATATCTATCTCAAGTCTGGGACATGTCCTTACATAGTGTACCCAAATTACTACTTGTGTATATCTATCTCAGTCTGTGCATGCCTTACATAGTGTACCCAATATTTATGTGATAATCTATCTCAGTCTGTGACATGCGTTACATAGTGTCCCCAATTTACTGTGTATATATTATCTCGTCTGAGACATGCCGTTACATAGTGTGCCCCAATATTTACTGTTGTATATATCTATCTCAGTCTGTGACTGCCGTTACATAGTGTCCCCAATATTTACTGTGTATATATCTATCTCAGTCTGTGACATGCCGTTACTAGTGTACCCCAATATTTACTGTGCTTCCTCCTCTCCCAGCGGATATAGAGTTTTCTCTCTCCTCTCCCCATCTTAACAGTTGAAGTCTGGGATAAAGTCGCTACAGCATCTTGAGATGGGGGTCCCGTATTGCTTTGTTTGGGGCAGTGTAGAAGGACAGTGGGTCTCACCTTAAGTTTCCCTGGTCACAGTGCTGGCACAGTCTGTTCTCCTTCTGGTTTATATGTCAGTCTGTGTCGCCGATCTATTTTCAGGCTGTGTGCAGCTCAATCTGTAGGAACTCAGGACTTGTCTCTCTTTAGGGTTTTTGATATTCTCCAGGTAGGGGGCCAGTTTGTAGTCTCTGTCCATTGCCTGGTATATAGTTAGTTTCTGGGCCTTTTTATTTCTTTCTTCCATTCATCCACGTAATCCAATTGGCTCTTGTTTACGGCGCTGTGATTTGAGGTTTGACGGCTCTTGTGATGTGGCTTTGATGTTATTAGGGAGCTGATTGTTGAACTGAGTTTCAGTGCACACGGTTTTTTCTTTGTCTTTGTTGTGTAGTGAAACTTTATGTGGTAAGTTTTGGGCTACTGTTCTGTAGGGCAGCACGGTGGCTCAGTGGTTAGCAATTGATGCCTTGCAGTGATGAATCCTGAATAAATCACCCGCCCTTGGACAACTGCAAGGAGTTTGTATGTTCTCACCCGTACTTGCGTGGTTTTCCCCCTGGGCACTCCCGTTTCTTCCCCCACAATCATAAAGACATACGATAGATTTTGTATGTGTCAATAAATGTCTTAGATGTAAGCTCTTTGGGCGGGCGATTGATGTACCATAATTGTAAAGCTCTATGAAGATTGTTGGCGTATATAAATCCCAATATAACAATAATAGGTGAGCCCAGAATGATAGGGCCTTTTTGCATCTCAGCATTAATGTAATCTGCCAGCTCACCCGACAAGCGCTGTTTTGATGTACTGCGAATGACCTGGAGGGAGGTGCTTACAGAATTCAGCGATTGGAGTATTCTGGTGGGCCAGTTCCTTTTGATTGGGTTCGAATAGGAGACAGGGCCCCATAACTTCACTGCCATAGAGTAGGATTGGAGAATGGCACTGTCAAGATTTTTAAAGCCAGAAGAATCCGTTTGTGTTCTTAGCATAGAAGGTTCGGCAGCTTTGCTTTCAAAGTTCTATAGCTGCCCCAAAAATAAAGATCGATATATAGATGTATAGCAGTTAGATAGATAGAAGATAGATATATATCTATTATAGAGAGATAGACAAGAGAAGAAGAGATAGATAGATACAGAGTTAGATAGATAGCAGTTAGATAGAGAGAGAAGAGATAGCTAGAGTTTAATAGATGAGCAGAGTTAGATATAGCAGAGTTTAGATAGATAGCAGTTAGATAGATATAGCATTAAGATGGATAGATAGATAGCAGAGTTAATATGATAGAAGCACGAGTTAGATAGATAGATAGATAGATGGCAAGAGTTAGATAGAGATAGATAGATAGATGCAGAGTTAGATAGATAGATGAGAGTAGATAGTCAGATAGATAGCAGAGTTATAGCTAGATAGATAAGTAGATAGATATATAGATCACAGAGTTAGATAGATAATGCAGATTTAGATAGATAGATATAGCAGAGTTAATAGTAGATAGATACAGAGTAGTATAGATAGATAGATGAAGATAGCAGAGTAGATAGATAGATAGATAGCAGAGTTAGATAGATGATAGTCAGAGTTAGATAGATAGATTAGATAGATATATAATAGATAGATAGATAATAGATAGATAGATAGATAGATAGATAGATAGAAGTTAGATAGATAGATAGCAGTAAAGATAGATCGCAGAGTTAGAATAGATAGATAAGCAGAGTTAGATAATGATGCAGAGTTAGATAGATAGATAGCAGCGTTAGATAGATAGAGAGTTAGCAGAGTTAGATAGATAGATAGCAAGTTGATAGATAGATATAGCAGAGTATTAGATATAGTAGATAGCAGCGATATAAGATAGATAGATACCGAGTTAGATAGATAGATAGCAGAGTATGATAGATAGTATAGCAGAGTTAGATAGATAGATGATAGATAGATGAGAGGTAGATAGATAGATAGATAGATAGCAGAGTTAGATAGATAGATGATATATAGCAGAGTTAGATAGATAGATCGATAGCAGAGTTGATAGATAGATATAGCAGAGTAGATATAGATAATAGAGAGTAGATAGATAATAGCAGAGTTAGATAGATAGATAAAGAGTTAGATAAGTAGCAGAGTTAGATAGATAGATAGCAGAGTTAGATAGATAGATAGCAGAGTTAGTATAGATAGTATATCGAGTTAGATAGATAGATAGCAGAGTTAGATAGATAGATAGCAGAGTTAATGATAGATAGCAGAGTTAGTAGATAGATTCAGCGTTAGATATATAGATTAGCAGAGTTAGATAGATAGATAGCAGAGTTAGATAGATAGATAGCAGAGTTAGAAGATGATAGATAGCAAGAGTTCGATAGATAGATAGATATAATAGATAATCAGAGTTAATAGATAAGAATAACATAGATAGATGGAGAGTTAGATAATGATAGCAGAGTTATAGATGATAGATAGCAGAGTTAGATAGATAGATAGCAGAGTTAGGATAATAGATAGCAGAGTTAGATAGATAGATAGCAGAGTTAGATAGATAGATAGCAGAGTTAGATAGATAGATAGAGCAGAGTTAGATGATAGATAGATAGAATAATTGAAGATATATCCGATGATAGATAGATAGCAGAGATTTAGATCGATAATAGATAGAGATAGATAGAGAGACTAGTCAGATTAGATATATAGTACAAGTTAGATAGATAGATGATGATAGCAGATTAATAGCATAGATAGCAGAGAAATAGATAAGATAGATAGATTGAAGATCGACGATAGATAGATGAAGATGATAATTATATAGATAGCAAGTAGATAGATAGATAGATAGATAGCAGAGTTAGATAGTAGATAGATAGATAGCAGAGTTAGATATAGATAGCTTAGTAGATCAGAGTTAGATAGATAGATAGATAGCAGGTTAACATAGATAGATAGATAGATAGATAGCAGAGATTAGATAGATAGATAGATTAGACAATGATAGATATAGATAGATAGATGATGATAGATAGCAGAGTATAGATAGATACGATAGATAGTATAGATAGATAGATAGCAGAGTGATGATAGATAGCAAGAGTTAGATGATAGATAGCAGAGTTAGATAGATAGTATAGAGTAATAGATAGATAGCAGAGTTTAGATATATAGATAGATAGAGATAGATAGATAGCAGAGTTAGATAGATAGATAGCATAGTTAGAATAGAGAGATAGATAGATAGCAGAGTTAGATGAGATAGAATAGATAGATAGATAGCAGAGTTAGATGATAGATAGATAGCATAGTTAGATAGATAGATAGATAGCATAGATAGATAGATAGAAGATAGTACAGAGTTAATAGATAGATACAGAGTTTAGATAGATATCGATAGATAGGATGTTCATAGATAGATAGACAGAGATTAGATAGATAGATAGATAGCAGAGTTAGATAGATAGATAGATAATAGCATAGTAGTAGATCAGAGATTTAGCAGTAGATAGATGCAGAGTTAGATAGATAGAAGCAGAGTTAGATAGATAGATAGATAGCAGAGTTAGATAGATAGTAGAGTTAGATAGCAGAGTTAGATAGATTAGATAGATAGATAGCAGAGTTAGATAGGTAGATAGCAGAGTTAGATAGATAGATAACGATTGATATAGATTAGATATATAGATAGATAGAATAGATAGATAGATAGCAGATTAGAATAGATGATAGATAATAGCAGAGTTAGATAATAGATAGATAGCAGAGTTAGATAGATAGTAGATAGCAGAGTTAGATAGATAGAGTTAGATAGATAGCAGAGTTAGATAAGATAGATTAGCAGAGTTAGATAGATAGATAGATAGAGCAAGTAGATGATAATAGATGATAGCATAGTTAGATAGATAGATGAGTAGATAGAAGTAGACGATAGCAGATTACGATAGTATAGATAGCAGAGTTAGATAGATAGCAGAGTTAGATAGATAATAGATAGCGAGTTTAGATAGATAGTATAGATAGTCAGAGTTAAGATAGATGCAGATGTCTAGCAGAGATTTAAATGAAACATCGATACATCGACATAAACGACATAAATGTTGCTATTCTGTGGCAATCTGATTATAGGCAGATATTATGTGTAAATAGTAAATTGATGTCAGAATAGAATGTGATATAAAGAACCAATCACATATATGGGCAGATTTAATTGTTGCTGATATGTAATATGGCGGAAATGATGATGTAAAAAGCACATTTGGGTTGATACTCGATGGTAATGAGAAGAAGTAATTTGGATTGTGTTTGCTGTTTTTTTTTCATATTTTATTGGAACGATTCTGTGGTTTACATCAATTAATGCGCCTGTTGTTGCATTGATCAAAATTGCATTGAACAAATAACATGGTCTCACACTTCAGTGGTGAGCCGCTTTTTCCAGGAAGTTGTTAATTTACACTTCAGGATGAGTTAGAATAATTTGGTTGGAAATACATACTTAAACAATTTCCGCCTACGCAATCACTCGATATATAGATCTTCTAATTAATGCACAGACTTTTAATTAGATAATTGATGTAAATCGTGATTTTGTACAATCTACAAAAATTGCTCCGTGTAGGCCTTAACTTAGATAGATAGATAGATAGCAGAGTAGTAGATAAGATAGATAGATACAGATAGCAGATTAGATAGATCAGAGTTAAGATAGATAGAAGAATAGATAGCAAGTTAGATAATGGATAGAGTTAGATATAGATAGATAGGAAGATAGAGAGCAGATATAGAGATGCATTAGATAGATAGATAGATAGATAGCAGAGTTATATGATAGCAGAGTTAGATAGATAGCATATTAGCATAGAGTTAGATAGATAGATAGAGAGAGAGAGATAAGATAGATAGCAGAAGTTAGATAATAGCATAGTTAGATAGATAGATAGATAGCAGAGTTAGATAGATAGTTAGAGTTAGATAGATTAGATAGATAGAAGATAGCAGAGTTAGATAGAATAGATAGTATGTATAGATATACAGAGTTAGATAGATATAGATAGTTAGATCTATAGCAAGTTAGATAGATTAGATATATAGCAGAGTTAGATAGATAGATAGATATATTAGATAGCAGATTTAGTTAGATAGATAGATCAGAGTTAGATAGATAGATAGCAGAGTTAGATAGATAGACATACATAATAGATAGAACTAGATAGGCATACAGAGCTAAAGTAACAGACAGGCAAGATAGAATCACAATACTCAAATTGTGTTAGGGCAGAGAGATCCAACAGGACTGCACTTCCCCCCCCCTTCCTAACGTGCACACCAACTAAGACTGACTGTAATTCGATCTCTCACCTGCAGGAGGAGAGGATCTGAAAGTTGTAACAGTGCAGGGAAAGGCTTTAAATTCTAAAACCACATGCACGCTGCTTGCTCAGTCGCGGGACATTTACCGGGACAATCAGAAGCATCGGGGCTGCTTCTTACTCCGGGACTGTCCCGGGTAATCCGGACTTGTTTGGCAAGCTAAGTCCTGGTGCTGATGAGGTTTCTAGAGCTGCTGCCAGTTTCGTTTGATGTAGATTTAAGGAGAGTGGACTCAGACTACATCCTTGTCTACTCCCCCCCTGCAGAATGTATGAAGTTCTTTTCCCTTCACTTTAACACTGCATTTATTACCAGTATAATGCTCTTGATGACACCAATGTTTTTTCCACTCTTCCACTCTCCAGAGGATCCCCATTCTCTTGTGTTGTGGACATGATGTTCTATCTATAGGTCCTGTCTGTCTGTCTGTCTGTATCTATCTAGCTTCTGTCTGTCTGTATCTATCTGTCTATCTATCTATCTGTATCTCTGTCGTCGTATATATCTGTCTCTTCATCATTTCTTATCACCGTCTATCTGTCTGTCTGTCTATATCTGTCTGTCTATCTATCTCCCAACAGGTTTCCGTGTTAGGTGAAGATGTGGAGGACGATGGCTCAAAGTAGCATGTATGGAGCGGGCCATTCCCCTGAGAAGGGAACTGCCATCTCTAATAAAGGGAGGGAGAACTGGGGCTAGGAAGGGTAGCAAGTGGTAGTGGTAGGGGACTCCATTATTAAGAGGGTAGATAGGGTAATCTGTCGCAAGACCCTACATGCTGAACAGTGTGTTGTCTGTCTGGTGCTAGGGTTCGACATGTGGTGGTCATGGTATACAGATTATTGGGTGGGGCTGGGAGTGACCCGGGGTCTTGGTTCCACATTGGAGTGCCATGACAAAGTTTATCGAGGAAAGCGAGGTCCTAAAAAATTATTTCTGAAGTTAGGGGCCAAGTTAAAAGCAGGACTCCAGGGTAATGTTTTCAGAAATATTACGGCAGCCACGTGCTACACTAGGGAGGTATTAAGTTTAGGATTATAAATGCGTGCTAAGAGGGTGGTTGTAAGGAGAGGGGTTTGGGTTTTTAGGAGAACTGGCTGACTTTTCTGTTGGCTACAGGTTTTTAGTAGAGACGGATTGCACCTCAATGATGATGGTCAGGCTGTTTTGGGGGAGAAGATGGCTAGGGTTGGAGGAGATTTTAAACTAGGTAGGGGGGGGGAGGTATGTTGGACTACACAGGGATAGATAGAGGGGGTAGGGATCAGGGGCTAATAAGATAATGGAAGGATGAGAGAATAAGAGCATGCACCATTTAAGTAGGGGAGTAATTGAATAATATCAAAATTTACTTTTGTTTTTATAACAAGTGAGTAAGATTTAGATTCTGTGCATAGCAGTGGATGTGGTATACTTGGATTTTGCTAAAGATTTTGATACTGTGACACATATGCGCTAATGTAATATCGAGGACTGTTAGCCTAGAAAAAACATTTGTACATGGATAGAATATTGGTTATTGGATCGCAAACAGAGATTTGTAGTCAATGGAGCCTGCATCAATATGGGCTAAAGTTCTAAGTGGAGTGCCTCAGGGTTCTGTACTTGGGCCGCTTCTTTTTATCTGTTTATTAATGACTTCAGATGCCATTGAGAGCAAGTCCTCAGAGTTGACTGATGACACTAAACTAGCATCTTTGAAAACATTCAATGATGTGCAATTGCTGCAAGCAGACCTAGATAGATTATCACAATGTGGCAGCAGAATGACAGATGAGATTCATGTTGATAAATGTAAGGTGATGCATTTGGAGTTTTAACAATCCTTGTGCCATCTACAAACCATAATAGCTCTTGTTAAGTGCATCTCGATTGAAGAAAGGATTTAGGGTTCTGGTAGATAACAGACTTGTACAAACAATGCCAGGTGCAATGTCTAGAGCTAGCAAGATATTGTCTGGTAATAAAAGGTGAATAGATTCAAGAGAAAAATATATTATTCTCCCTCTTTACAAGCACTGGTAAGACCTCATTTGGAATAATGCATGCATTTTTGGGTCCCATACAAAAGGGACATCTTGGAAATGAAGCAGTGCTGAAAAAGTACAACTAAAATAATAAAGGGAATGGAGTGGCTTGATTATGTAGGCAGATTAGACAAGTTAGCTGTTTACTTAGAGAAGCGAGGTTGCGTGGGGATATGATCATCCCTCCCTGCTGCATGTTTATTTCAGAGGGCACATGGAAACCTTTAAATTAGAAGAGAAGAAGTTTCATTTCAGGTTAGGAAGGTTCTTTACAGTGAGAAGTGAAACCGTCTTCTAACAGATGTGGTAATGGCAAGAGTTCATGAATAGTTTAAAAGTGGTTAGATAAGATCTAAACTAAAACTAAAAATATTGAGAATACTTGTTAATTCATATACTGTAGTTCTGGTTGTACAGGGATACTATATAATGTTGAAATACAGGTATTAATACATATACTGTAGTTCTCGTTGGTACAGGGTTTTCTATGTAATATTGTGATTACTTGTATTAAACATATACTGTAGTTCTGGTTAGTACAGGGATACTATATAATTGAGAATTAATGGGATTATACTGTATTGTAGATCTGGGTGGTACGGGGATGATATATATTGAGAAAAGTGTTATTAATACATTACTGTAGTTCTGGTTGGTACGGGATACTATATATATTGAGAATTACTGTAATACATATCTTAGTTCTGGTGGATCGTACTATATAAATTGAGATATACTGGTATAATACATTACTGTAGTTCTGGTGGTATGGGGATACTATATAATGATTGAGAATTACTGGTATTAAGACATATCCTGTAGTTTGCCTGGTGGTACAGGGATACTATATAATGTTGAGAATTACTGGTATTACTATACGGTAGTTTTGGCGATACAATAATATGAGAATCACTTATAAACATATACTGTAGTTCTGGCTATAACAGATCCTGTATAATATTGAGAATTACTGTTATTATACATATACTGTATTTCTGGTTGGTACGGGGATACTATTAATATTAAATTACTGGTAGTAATACATATAATGTTTGTTTGGTTGGTCAAGGAATACTATAATATTTGAGAATTACTGGTATAATACATATACTGTAGATCTGGTTGATTCAGGGATACTTACCGATTGCCATTTGGTGTCAGGAAGGTGCCAGGGATACTATATAATGTTGAGAATTACAGGTATTAATACATATACTGTAGTTCTCGTTGGTACAGGGGTTCTATATAATATTGTGAATTACTTGTATTAATACAAGTAATTCACAACATTATATTATACTGTATATATTATATTATACTGTAGTTCTGGCTAGTACAGGGATACTGTATAATATTGAGAATTACTGTTATTATCATATACTGTAGTTCTGGTTGGTACGGGGATACTTAATAATATTAAGAATTCCTGGTATTAATACATATACTGTAGTTTTGGTTGGTACAGGAATACATATAATTTTGGAGAATTACTGTATTCATACATATACTGTAGTTCTGGTTGATTCAGGGATACTTACCGATTGCCATTTGGTGTCAGGAAGGAATAATCCACCACCCCCCTTTTAGCTGGTTTTTTTTTTTGCCTTCCTCTTCCAACTGCTAGGTAGGGTTAATAAGGAGGGTGAAAAGGTGATGGAACGTATGTCTTTAATCACCTCAATTACTATGTACTATGTATGTATGTATGATGTTTTTATTACTTATAAAGCGCTACATATCTGCAGAGCGCTTTAACAATTATTTACTCAATTACATCAGGGCCCTGCCCCGAAAGCTTACAATCTAATCACTTTATGTACACATACAACTATCATTATTAACCAAGAATTGAAACTAATTTAAAAGATGGAATAGATGGGGTATAAACGATAAGACAGAAACAATATGGTGGAGCTGTGTATAGGAAGCAAGAAGGTGGGTGAAAATATCTGTTGGTGTATGTTTTAAGCCTTCAAATGCCAGTGTGGATGTGGAAATGATCTCCATATGCAGTTGGCGATCTGCTAGTATGAGGCATGTTATGGGGTGTTTCAGTTACCCGGCCATAGATTGAAGTAAGGACTCCGCACCCCTCAAATTATTAGTTCTTATCTTCGATATGAGCATTTTCTTCAGAGATGTTTGAAGTTCCTAGATCTGTGTCGTGGATCTAGTATATCTAATAGAGTGGCCGAACTTCATATAGTTTGGTCAGTTTTCGAACATTCGAACTCATAAAGTTGGGAAAGTTGGAAAACTAACCCATTAAAGTCAATGGGGAGTGATTTAGAAAAGTTCAGATTATTTACGATAGACTAACAATGGTAACTTACTGTAAATGCTGTGCACACCGGGTTAGCGAAACGAAACATTCTAGGTTAGCGAAAATGAACCAACTACATCAAGGGTTACCGAAAATGAACATACATCTTGGGGTTAGCGAACGATATATTCTAGATTTGCGAGATTACGGCCCGTAAATTCGATAATTATCGAAAAACAGCCGCTAGTCTGAAAAAAACAAAAGTAGTTCAAATAGTTTCGAGTTTGTCCGAACTCATTAATTTCGGTCCGAACTGGGTTGAGTTTCCGTTTTGTGTAGTTCCGTTTGTGTCTATCCTAATATCTCATAACCCTACCTCATTTCGAAGATGAAGCTATTAGTGAATCAGATAGTGTCATTTAATACAGGTTGCAAAATACAAAAGTGCACTGGGTTAACAAAAACTTTAACTTATGAAAACTAATTTTATGCTGTTAAAGAATCCTACTCCTCTTAAAGGGAATGTCCACCCACAAACCTATAATTTAATATGTTACTGGCCATTATCCAAGCTTTAAAACTTGCAGCAGGGGCAGGGGAACCACAGCCTCCATCTGTGTGGACGAAGGGGCTGTAAGCTAACGTTCTGGTCACTCTTTTAAAGAAAAAACATGGTGGTAGAGGGGGGGAAGGGGGGTCTACACATATTAAAAAGGATTGTAGGTAGACATACCCTTTAAAACTGGGGAACAGAACAGGCTCACAGAGAGTATAAACCTGCAATAAGGAGTGCAAAAAAGCAATTAACCTAGCAATAAATAGAAAATGAAATACGTATAGCAGACCAAACAAAGTTTAACCAACATTTTTTTAAGCATATTAAAATAAAAACAAGATGAGGACCAAGAATGTGGGACCATAAAAATGGCTGAGATGGTTTATTAGAGGATGCAGAAACGGCTAATGTGCAGGACTGTAATAAATGTACAGGGACTGTACTAATAATGAGGGTATTAATGAGGAATGGTTCTGGCAGAGGATATGGGCTCGGAAACAATTAGACAAAGTTAAATAAACCAATAAAGTCCCAGGCCAGGATGAAATACTCCCCGGATTTTAAAGAGCTTAGTTCAGTTATATCTAGACCACTGTTTCTTTCTTTCATCATTCAGATTCACTTTTGTCTGGGATGTGCCCTATTGGAAAAAAGCCAATGTAATACCATATATTCAAAAAAGTCTTTTTATAACCCGCGTATATCTCCGCCAATAACTGTATATTGCTGCAAATACGCGTTTTGATTGTATTTATAAAAAGTGTCAACATTTTTTTTTATGTGTCAAGCCTATGTCTGAGTGGGGAAAATGCTTAAGTGGAAATAGGTCACGGTAAGGTGTCGTAATAAGTGTGTTTCCCAATACAAATAAAGTTCCAGGGGGTTAAACTAATTTTTCTAAACACTCTACTGTTATATAATACAAATAAAGAGTAAACTTGTGTCTGCATCTATGTTTTCTGTCTCGCCTCTGATTTTATTTTCCACCCTCTATTATCATTTCGATATTGTGAAATGAAACCTTCAGACCATTAATCACTTACCCACTGACTGGCTAGAATGAGATCTCACTGAAATCAGTGAAGTGAGGCTCCTTACTATATTAGGAAGCAAGACTGGGGAAAATGTGAGAAAATCTACTAGTATAAGCCGAGGTTTTTAGGTTTTAAAATAAACCTAAAAACCTTGCCTCGTGGGTTATAGATCTAGTCACAGACTTCATTAACCAGCATCACGCACAAGATTCCTACCAGCATCTATCTATCTATCTATCTATCTATCTATCTATCTATCTATCTATCATCTGTCTATCTATCTATCTATTATCTATCTATCAATCTACCTACCTATCTATTATCTATCTATCTATCTATCTATCTAAAGGGGCCCATACACAATGCAATGAAATTGGTCTATGAACTACCGACCAGATTTAAATTGGAAACAATCGTCGTACAATCGGACATAAACAAACACAATCAAATTGTTGCCATTTGCTGTGCACAATCTGGCATTAATAGGCAGATATGATTGTGTAAGATGTAAATTGTTGCAGAATAGAATGTGCCACTAGAAAGCAACCAATTCACCATATATGGGCAGATTTAATTGTTGCGGATAGTGTAATATGGCAGAAATGACGAATGTACAAAGCACATTTTGGGGTTGAGGTCTCGAATGGTAATGAAGAATGAAGTGTTTGTGTTTGTGTTTGCTGATTTTTCTTTCATATTTTATTTGCTAACGAATGTCGATGTGTGTTCGTACATCAATTAATGCGCCTGTTGTTGTCATGTGTACCTTATCCCACATTGCCATCATGAACCAAATATACACTCTATGGTCTCACACCTTCCAGCTCTGCTTTTTCCAGGAAGTTGTTAATTTGACACTTCAGGATTGAGTTAGAAGACATTTGTTGGACAATCATCCATACACATAAACAATTTTATTGTAGCAGATAAAAATTTTCCGTTCTGACAGATCACCTTCAGATTCAATCAGATCTTCTCAATTTAATTGCACCAGACTTTATCTATACCATTAACGATACAATTGATGTACAATCGTGGAGTTCGTACGACGATTGTACAACAAAATTGCATAGCGTATGGGCCCCTTAACATCTGTCTAACATCTATCTATCTATTATCTATCTATCTAACATCTATCTATCTATCTATCTATCTAACATCTATCTCTCTATTATCTATCTATCTATCTATCTATCTATCTATCTATCTATCTATTATCTATCAATCACTTTTCTATCTATCTATCTATCTATCTATCTATCATCTATCTATCTATCTATCTATCTATCTATCTATCTATCTATCTGTCTTTCTATCTATCTCTATCTATCTATCTATCATCTATCTGTCTATCTATCTATCTCTATCTATATCTATCTATCTATCTATCTATCTATCTATCTATCTATCTCTATCTATCTATCTATCTATCTATCTATCAATCATTTATCTATCTATCTATCTATCTATCTATCTATCTATCTATCTATTTATCAACTATCTATCTAGCATTTATCTATCTATCGATCGATCTATCTATCTATCTATCTAAATCAAATCAAATCAAAAAGAGCTTTATTGGCAGGATCAATTTACATTTTGACATTGCCAAAGCAAACAAAAAATAATAAAATAATAAAATATGTTAGTATTAGAGGTTCACGGTAGGGGGACATGGGTATCAATGGATAATTAATATATGGACAGTACTATAAGGGGTATATTGGGTTTCAGTCTTTAAGTCGATTGGGGAAGGATAAAGGGATAATTGGGCAAGTAGTCCTTGGACATTGAGTTCATTTATGCTCCTCTCAGTCTGTGACATGCCGTTACATAGTGTGCCCCAATATTTACTGTGTATATATCTATCTCAGTCTGTGACATGCCGTTACATAGTGTGCCCCAATATTTACTGTGTATATATCTATCTCAGTCTGTGACATGCCATTACATAGTGTGCCCCAATATTTACTGTGGCTTCCTCCTCTCCCAGCAGGATATAGAGTTTTCTCTCTCCATCTAAGCAGTTGAAGTCTGGGATAAAGTCCAACAGCATCTTGAAATGGGGGTCCCATATTGCTTTGTATTTGGGGCAGTGTAGAAGGAAGTGGGTTTCATCTTCTAAGGTTCCCTGGTCACAGTGCTGGCACAGTCTGTTCTCTCTTGGTTTATATGTCTGTCTGTGTCGGCCAGATTCTATTTCTAGGCTGTGTGCACTCAATATGTAGAGACTCAGGACTTGTCTCTCTTTAGGGTTTGTGATATTCTCCAGGTAGGGGCCAGTTTGTAGTCTCTGTCCAGTGCCTGGTATATAGTTAGTTTCTGGGACTTTTTTATTTCTTTCTTCCATTCATCCACGTAATCCAATTGGCTCTTGGTTATGGCGGCTGTGATTGGAGGTTTAGACAGGCTCTGTGGGTGTGGGTTTGATGTTAGTTGGGAGCTGATGAGTTGTTTCAGTGCACATGGCTTTTCCTGGTCTTTGTTGTGTATTGAGGCTTTATAATGGTAAGAGTTGGGGCTACTGTTCTGTAGGTGAGCCCAGAATGATAGGGCCCTTTATTGTACCTCAAGCAGTAATGGGAATCTGCCAAGCTCAGCCCGACAAGCGCTGTTTGATGGACTGCGATGGACCTGGAGGAGGTGCTTACAGAATTCCAGAAGGAGTATTTCTGGGGGGCCAGATTCCCATTTTGATTGGTCTGGATAGGTGACTTCACTGCCATAGAGTAGAATTGGGGAGATGACCCTGTTGGAGACTTTTACCGGTGGTTTGAGGTGATCCAGTTGTTTTCTTATAACATAGAAGGTTCGGAGGCTTTTGCTTTCAGAGTCTCTATAGCTGGGACCCTAAAGCTCCCAGAATGGTTGATCTCCAGGCCGAGATAAGTATATTTCTCTGTTCTGCTGAGTATCTCGTTATTCAAAGTGAATGAAGGGTCGTGTGTTTTTTGTTTTTCTTCTGGAACATCCTCATTTTAGTTTTATTTGGATTGATGGGAAGTGCCCAGGTGGTGAATTTCTCCAGGATGGCTGGACTTGGCTTGTAGGCCACTCTCTGTTGGTGATAGCAGTAAGAGGTCATCTGCGTAGAGCAGGAAATTTACATTGGTGTCGTGTAGAGTAAGTCCTGGTGCTGATGAGGTTTCTAGTGCTGCTGCCAGTTGGTAGATGTTAAAGAGAGTTGGACTCAGGCTACATCCTTGTCTGACTCCCCGACCTTGCAGGAAGTATGAAGTTCTTTTCCCATTCACTTACACTGCATTTATTACCAGTATAAAGGCTCTTGGTGACATCATATGTTTTTCCACCTATTCCACTCTCCAGAAGCTTTAGGAATAGGCCTGGGTGCCACACTGCATCAAATGCCTTTTTAAAATCCACAAAGCAGGCAAATATTTTCCCATTCCTTGTGTTGTGGACATGATGGTTTATGAGGCTGTGCAAAGTATAGATGTGATCAGTGGTACGATGGTTTGGTAAGAACCCAGCTTGGCTGGTACTGAGAATGTTATGTTGTGTGAGGAAAGTAATGATTCTCTTATTAGAATGCTGTTATACAGTTTTCCCAGTACACTGCTCACACAGACGCCTCTGTAGTTGGCTGGATCATAACGGTCTCCACTTCTGTGGATTGGTGTTATCAGACCTTGATTCCAGACTTCAGGGAAGTGCCCAACATATAGGACTAGGTGAAATAGTTTGGATATTGCAGTGTGTATTTCAGGGGAGCTGGATTGGATCATTTCGGGTAGAATTCCATCCGTACCACTGGCTTTTTTACTTTGTAAGAGCTCCATAATGTCAGCTACTTCCTGCAGTGTTATAGGTGTATCTAATGGGTTTTGGAAGTCCTTGATCTTCTCCTCCATATTCTTTAGTTTGTTGATGATCTGGTTTTGTTCTGGAGTAAGATCTTGTGTAGGGATTCCTTTGTACAGATCTATAAAGTAGTGAACCAGACTTTGCCATTTGTGATGTGCTGTTTGTTTTGTTTGGATTTTGTGCCAATGTGATTCCAAGTCTTCCAGAATGACTTGTCTTGGAGAGATTGTTCGAGTTTATTAAGTTTACTTTGGATGTAGTTTTCTTTCTTCTTTCTGAGGGTGAATTTATATTGACGTTGAGTGACGTCATAAGCTAATTTTAGTTCATCGTCACTGGGGCATCTGTGTTTTTTATTTGACATCACCCGCAGATTTTTTCGGAGTTTTTTGCACTCACTGTCAAACCATTTATTAGATTGTTTGTTTGATGGCTTTTTGTGATTGGTCCTTTTCACTCCTGACATTTCTCTAATGGTGAATAAGATCTTTTGCTGCTTGCTGAGCTCCTTGTTCGCTGAATTCATCAGCCTTTCTATCGTAGTTTAGAAGCATTTCTTTCACCTCCGGTCTGTTGAGGACCTCCTTATAGGTTGTGGTTGACTGTGTAGTCCATTTGTAGGAGGATGGCAGGTTATAAAGACCAATTGAACTGTTGTGTTTGAGGGATTTATTTGAGGAGTTGATATATATTAGAATTTGGTTGTGGTCTGACAGGTGTGATTGGGGAGCGACTATGAAGGCACTTATATTTGAAACGTCCATGTCTGTAATGGCGAAGTCTACCACACTACTGCCCACGTGGGAATTTAGGGTGTATCTCCCAAAGGAGTCTCCCTTGGTTCTTCCATTTAGTATGTGAAGTCCTAGGCTTCTACATAGGTTCAGCAGTAGTTTCCCACTTTTACTTATTGTTTCTGTCACTTTGTATGTCATGGCAGTGAGTCTCTGCTCCAAAAATATAACAATTGCCATCTGAGGTGAGGTAATCCTTCTCTCTGCCCGTTCTGGCATTCATGTCCCCATAGATTAGTACTTTTCCTAGGGTTTGGAAGTGTGCTGCCTCCTTTTGCAGTATCTCATAGCCCTCAGGATTATAGTATGGGGATTCTGACGGGCAAAGTATACTGCACATAAGTATATATCAGTTTGAGTGGAGGTGATGGAGCTGCTTATCTTCAGCCAGATATGGCTTCTCCCTCTCTTGATTGGTTGTATCTATCTATCTATCATCTATCTATTATGTATCTATCAATTATCTATCTATCTATCTATCTATCTATCTATCTATCTACCTATCTACCTGTCTATCTATCGAACATCTATCTATCTATCTATCTATCATCTATTTATCTATCATCTGTTTTACTATCTATCTATCTAATCTATTTATCTATCTATCATCTGTCTGACTATCGATCAATCTATTTATCTATCTATTATCTATCTATCTATCTATCTATCTATCTATCTATCTATCTATCTATTGTGATTTGAGGTTTTGACAGGCTCTGTGGATGTGGCTTTGATGTTATTAGGGAGCTGATTGTTGAACTGAGTTTCAGTGCACACGGCTTTTCTTTGTCTTTGTTGTGTAGTGAAACTTTATGATGGTAAGAGTTGGGGCTACTGTTCTGTAGGGCAGCACGGTGGCTCAGTGGTTAGCATTGATGCCTTGCAGTGATGAAGTCCTGAATAAATCCGCCCTTGGACACAACTGCAAGGAGTTTGTATGTTCTCCCCGTACTTGCGTGGGTTTCCCCTGGGCACTCCCGTTTCCCCCACAATCATAAAGACATACTGATAGATTGTATGTGTCAAATAAATGTGCTTAGATTGTAAGCTCTTCGGGGTAGGGCCTGATGTGAATGTATCCATGTAATTGTAAAGCTCTATGGAAGATGTTGGCGCTATATAAATCCACAATAATAACAATAATAGGTGAGCCCAGAATGATAGGGCCCTTTTTTGCATCTCAAGCAGTAATGTGAATCTGCCAAGCTCAGCCCGACAAGCGCTGTTTGATGTACTGCGATGGACCTGGAGGAGGTGCTTACAGAATTCGAGATGGAGTATTTCTGGTGGGCCAGATTCCCATTTTGATTGGTTCGGAATAGGAGACAGGGCCCCATACTTCACTGCCATAGAGTAGGATTGGAGAGATGACACTGTCAAAGATTTTAAGCCAGAAGAGAGATCCAGTTGTTTTCTTATAGCATAGAAGGTTCGGCAGGCTTTTGCTTTCAAAGTTTCTATAGCTGCCCCAAAAATAGAAGATAGATATATAGATGGATAGCAGAGTTAGATAGATAGAAGATAGATATATATATATAGAGAGAGAGAGACAGAGAGAGAGAGAGATAGATAGATAGCAGAGTTAGATAGATAGCAGAGTTAGATAGAGAGAGAGAGAGAGATAGCAGAGTTAGATAGATAGCAGAGTTAGATAGATAGCAGAGTTAGATAGATAAATAGCAGAGTTAGATGGATAGATAGATAGCAGAGTAGATTGATAGATAGCAGAGTTAGATAGATAGAGAGATAGATAGCAGAGTTAGAAGATAGATAGTTAGTGCCGGAGTTGATAGATAGATAGCAGAGTTAGATAGTAAGAATAGATAGCAGAGTGAGTTAGATAGATAGCTAGCAGCGTTAGATAGATAGATTAGATAGTAGCAGAGTAGAGATAGATAGCAGAGTTAGATAGTTAGATAGATAGCAGAGTTAGCTAGGTAGATGATAGCAGAGTAGTTAGATGATAGAAGATAGCAGATAGCAGAGTTAGATAGATAGATAGATAGCCAGAGTTAGCTAGATAGATAGCAGAGTTAGATAGAAGATAGATAGATTGAAAGAAGAGATAGATAGATAGATAGTATAGATGATAGCATGATAGATAGCAGGAGTTAGATAATATGATAGCAGAGTTAGATAGATAGAAGATCGCAGAGGTTAGATAGATAGATAGCAGAGTTACGATACGATGATAGCCAGAGTTAGATAGAAGATACAGAGTAGATAGATAGAGATGCCGAGGTTAGTAGAGATAGTAGCAGAGTAGATAGATAGATAGCCGGGGGTAGGGGTTAGATAGATAGTAGCAGAGTTAGATAGATAGCTAGGCAGAGTTAGATAGATAGAACGCAGAGTTAGATAGATTAGATAGCAGAGTTAGATAGTATAGATAGATAGATAGCAGAGTTAGATAGATAGATAGATAGATTAGGCAGGTTAGATAGTTACAGATAGATAGATAGCAGAGTTAGCAGATAGATAGATAGCAGAGTTAGATAGATAGATAGATAGCAGAGTTAGAGAGATAGATAGCAGAGAGTTAGATAGATAGCAGAGGTTAGATAGATAGATAGCAGAGTTAGATAGATAGCAGAGTTAAGCCAGAGTTGAGTAGTAGATCGAGAGTTAGATAGATAGATAGCAGAGTTCGATGATAGATCGCAGAGTTAGATAGATAGATAGCAGAGTTAGATAGATAGATAGCAGAGTTAGATAGATAGATTAGCAGAGGTAGATAGATAGATAGCAGAGGTTAGATAGATAGGATAGCAGAGGTAGATAGAGAGATAGCCAGAGTTAGATAGATAGATAGCCAGAGGTAGTAGTTTAGAGAGATAGCAGGTAGATAGTAGTAGATAGATAAGATAGCAGAGGTAGATAGATAGATAGATAGATAGATAGCAGAGTTTAGATAGATAGATAGCAGAGTTAGATAGATAGATAGCAGAGGTAGATGATAGATAGCAGAGTTCAGAAGATAGATAGCAGAGTTAGATAGATAGATAGCAGATTTAGATAGTAGATAAGCAGAGTTAGAGAAGATAGATAGCAGCGTTAGATAGATAGATAGATTAGATAGATTGGATGATAGATGATAGATAGATAGCAGCAGTTAGTAGTAGATAGATAGCAGAGTCGATCGATAGATAGCAGAGTTAGATTATATAGATAGCAGAGGTTAGATAGATAGATAGATAGTTGCAGAGTTAGTAGATAGATACGCAGAAAGAGATAGATAGATAGATTGAAAAGATGGGAAAGATAGATAGATGATAGATATAGATAGATAGATAGCAGAGTAGATAGATAGATAGATAGATTAGCAGTTGATAGATGATAGATAGATAGCAGAGTTAGATAGATTAGCTAGATAGCAGAGTTAGATAGATAGATAGATAGCAGAGATTAGATAGGATCGATAGATAGGAAGATAGCAGAGTTAGATAGATAGATAGATGAAAGATAGATAGATAGCAGATAGATGATAGAAGAGAGCAGGTTAGATAGATAGATAGATAGCCAGAGGTTAGATAGATAGATAGCAGAGTTAGAAGATTAGATAGCAGGAGTTAGATAGATAGATGATTAGCAGGTAGATAGATAGATAGCAGAGTTAGATAGATAGATAGCAAGTAGATAGATAGATAGCAGAGTTAGAATAGATAGATAGCAGATTAGAGGAGTAGATAGCAGAGTTCAGAGTTTAGATAGAGAGATAGCAGAGTTAAAGATAGATAGATAGATAGATAGCCGAGTTAGATAGAATAGATAGCAGAGTTAGATAGATAGCGAGATAGCAGAGTTAGATGAGCTAGATAGCAGAGTTAGATAGATAGATAGCAGAGTTAGATAGATAGTCCAACAAGAGATAGCTAGCAGAGTAGATAGATAGATAGCAGAGTAGATAGAAGAGATATAAGCCGAGGTTAGATAGATAGATAGAAGATAGCAGAGTTGATAGATAGATAGCAGAGTTAGATAGATAGATAGCAGAGTTAGATAGATAGATAGCAAGAGTTAGATAGATAGATGATAGCCAGAGTTAGATAGATAGATAGATAGAAGAGTTAGCATAGATAGATAGATTAGATAGCAGAGTAGATAGATAGATAGCAGAGTTAGATTAGAAGATAGGATAGATAGACAAGTTAGATAGATAAGATAGATAGATAGATAGTACGATTAGCAGAGTTAGATAGCTAGTAGATAGATGAGCAGAGTTTAGATAGATAGATAGATAGCAGAAGTTAGATGATAGATAGATAGCGAGTTAATAGATAGATAGATAGATAGCAGAGTTAGATAGATTAGAGAGATAGCAGAGTAGATAGATAGTCGACTAAGATTAGAAGACGTTAGATAGATAGATAGATAGATAGCAGAGTTAGATAGATAGATAGATAGAGGTTAGATAGATGAGAGACAGATAGGCAGAGTTAGATAGATAGATGCCAGAGTAGATAGAAGCCGAGTCAGCGTAGATAGATAGATAGATAAGCCGAGTAGATAGATGATAGCTAGCCAGAGTAAGGGGCCCATACCAGAGGGCCAATGAAAATTGGATCTAGAACTACAGACCAGATTTAAATTGGAACATCGTCATGACAATAGACATAAACGAACACAATAAAATGTTGATAGTGCTGTGCACAATCTGCATTAATCGGCCAGATATTATTGTGTACGGATGTAAAATTGTTGGGCAGATAGAATGTGCCACTAGAAGAAAGCAACCAATTCACCATATATGGGCAGATTTAATGTTGCTGATAGGGTAGATGGCGGAAAATGATGAATGTTAAAAGCACATTTTGGGGTTGAGATCTCGAATGGTAATGACGAATGAAGTAATTTGCGATTGTGTTTGCTGGTTTTTCTTTCATATTTTATTGCGAACGAATGTCGATGGGTGTTTGTACATTCCATTAAGCGCCTGGGTTGTCATGTGTACCGCATTTCAAACATGCCATATAACCAAATATAACTCTATGGTCTCACCCCTTCCAGATTGTGCGCTCTGACTTTTCAGGAAGTGTTAAGTTGCCATTCAGATTGAGTTAGAGGAAATTTGTTGGACAATCATCCTAATATAAACCATTTTCCGTCCTGACGATCACCTTCAGATTCAATCAGATTTCTCAATTTAATGGCACCAGAATGTATCGATACATTACCGCGACCAATGGATGTCCACTCGGGAGTTTGTACAAACGTCGTACACAAATTGCACCGTGTATGGGACCTTAGAGGAGATAGATAGATAGCAGAGTAGATAGATAGATAGATAGATATGCAGAGTTAGATAGAGAGATAGCAGAGTTAGGATAGATAGATAGATTGATAGCAGAGTTAGCTAGATAGATCGCGTAGATAGATAGATAGGATAGACAGAGATACAGAGTTAGATAGATAGATTAGATAGATAGCAGGAGTAGATAGTATAGCAGATGTAGATAGATAGAGAGATAGCAGAGTTAGATCGATAGATAGAGGAGAGAGATGATAGATAGCAGAGTTAGATAGATAGCAGAGTAGAGCATAGATAGATCGCCAGAGTTTAGATAGATAGTTTCGATAGATAGCAGAGTTAGATAGATAGATAGATAGCAGAGTTAGATAGATAGATGCAGAGTTAGATAGATAGATAGATAGATAGCAGAGTTAGCTAGAATAGATAGATAGTTAGATAGATAGCAGCGTTGAGATAGATAGCTAGATAGCAGGTTAGATACTAGATAGATAGATAGATAGCAGGAGTTAGTTAGATAATAAGATAGCAGGGAGTTATGATAGGAGATAGCAGAGTTAAGATAGATAGAAATACAGAGAGATAGAACCAGATAAGGCATACAGAGCTGAAAGTAACAGACAGCAGCGATAGATCACAAACGTCAAATGTGTTTCAGGGCCAGAGAGATCAACAGGACTGCATTCCCCCCCCCTACTAAAAGCTGTGCACACAGAAACGTATAAGACTGACTGTAATCGTCTCTCAACTTGCAGGAGGAGAGGATCTGAAAGTTGTAACAGTGCAGGGAAGGCTTTAATTAAATCTAAAACCACATGCACGATGCTTGCTCCAGATAGGGACCATTTACCGAGGACATAGAAGATCGGGTGCATTATTAAATCCGGGATGTCACGGTAATCCGGGGACTGTTGGCAACTAAGTCCTGGTTGCTGATTGAGGTTCTAGAGCTGCTTGCCAGTTCGTTGATGTAGATGTTAAGGAGAGTGGGATCAGACTACATCCTGGTCTGAATCACAGCCCTGCAGGAAGTATGAAGTTCTTTTCCCATTCACTTTTAGCACTGCATTTATTACCAGTTATAAATGCTCTTGATGACACCATGATGTTTTCCAACTATTCACTCTCCAGGAGTACCATTCCTGTGTTGTGGACCATGAATGGTCTATCTATCTGTCTGTCTGTCTGTCTGTCTCTTTACTATATTCGGGCTGTCTGTATCTATCTGTCTATCATCTGATCCTGTATCTCGTGTCTGTGTTATATAGCTGTGTTTTCTTTCGATCCTGTATATATCGATTGTCTATATATCAGTTATCTGTTGTTGTCTATATCTGTCGGTCTATATATCTATCCAACAGGTTTGCCGTTGTTAGGTGAAGAATGATGTGGAGGACGATGGCTCAGCAAAAGGAGTCATGTATGGAAGATGGGGCCATTCCCCTGAGAAGGGAACTGCCATCCTAAATAAAAGGAGGGCGAAACTGGGGGCTGGAAGGCGTATGGGCAAAGTGGTAGGGGGTTAGTGGTAGGGGACTCCATATTAGGAAGGGTAGATAGGGTAATCGTAGGCCAAGACCCTACATGCTAACAGTGTGTTGTCTGTATGGGTTGCTAGGGTCGACAGTGGTGGATCGTGTATACGAGATTGGGTGGGGATGGGAGTGGACCCGGCGGGTCTTGGTTCACATTGGTTGCCCAATGACAAAGTTATAGGAGGGAGGAAGCGAGGTCCTAAAAAAATTAGTTCTGAGAGTGAGGGGGCCAAGTTTAAAAGCAAGGACCTCAGGTAATGTTTTCAGAAATATTACGGCAGCCAAGTGCACACTAGGGAGGTAAGTAAAGATTTCGGATTATAAATGCGTTGGGAAGAGGTTGGTGTAAGGAGATGGGGTTTGGGTTTTTTTAGAGAACTGGCGCTGACTTTTGTCTGGCTACAGGTTTTTTAGTAGAGACGGATTGCACCTCAATGATGATGGTGCAGCTGTTTTGGGGGAAGAGAAGATGGTAGAGGGTGGGAGGAGAGGAGATTTTAAAACTAGGTATTGGGGGGGAGGGTATGTGGGAGCTACACAGGGAAGAGATAGAGGGGTAGGAGCGGGGCTAATTAGAAATGTGAAGGAGGAGAGAATAAGGGAGGCATGCACATTTAGTAGGGAGTTAAAAAAGTAAGTAAATCTGACAAAATAATAATCTAAAATTTAACTTTGGTTTTATGAACAAGTGAGTAAGAATTTAGATTTTCATGGCATAGCAGGATGTGGTATCTTGGAGTTTGCTAAAGATTTGATACTGTGACCACAATGCAGCTATGTATAATAGAGGGACTGTTATAGCCTAGAAAAAAACATTTGTATACATGGATAGAATATTGGTTATGGGATCGCAACACAGAGATTTGTAGTCAATGGGAAGCTGCATCAATATGGGCTAAATTCTAAGTGGCGAGTTGCCTCAGCCTCAGGGTCTGGACTTGGGCCCCGCTCTTTAATCTGTTTATGAAGTGACTGTAGAATGGCATTGAGAGCAAGGTTCTCAGAGTGTGATGATGAAACAAACTATGACAGAGCTTTGAAACTTCAAATGTGTGCAATTGCTGCAAGCAGCCCTAGATAGAGTTATCAAAACATGGGCACGCAGAATGACGATGAGATTCAATGTTGATAAAGTAAGGTGATGCATGGGAGTTTGTTTACAATCCTTGTGCCATCTCACACCATAAATAACTCTGTTTAAGTGCATCTCGAGGGAAGAAAAAGATTATTTAGGGGTTCTGTTAGATAACAGACTGTAGCAAAACAATGCAGGGTGGTAGTCATTCTAGAGCTAGCAAGATTGTCTGGTATAAAAAAGGGACTAGATTTCAAGAGAAAAATATATTATTCTCCCTCTTGACAAGGCAATAGGTAAGACCTCATTTTGTTCGAATAGGCAATGCTAGTTTGGATCCCATACAAAAGGGACATCCTTGGAAATGGAAGCGGTGCTGGATGGAAAAGTCAACTAAATAAATAAAGGGAATGGAGTGGCTGATTATGTAGCAGATAGACACGTTAGGGCTGGTTACATTAGAGAACGATGGTTGCGTGGGGATAGGATAGATACTCCCTGCTGCTTGTTATTTTCAGAGGGCACAGGGGAGAACCTTGAAGCTTCGAAGAGAAGAAGTTCATCTTCAGGTTTAGGATAGGAAAGGTATCTTGACAGTGAGAATGGTGAACGGTCTTAAAAGGATGTGGTATGGGCAAGTCATGAATAGTTTTAAAAAGGGGGTTAGAATAAGATTCTAAAACTAAAAAATATTGAGGAATACTTGTATTAATTCCTATAACTGTAGTTCTGGTGGACAGGGGGAGATACTAATAATGTTGTAGAATTACAGGTATTAATTACAATACTGTAGTTCTCGTGAGGTAACAGGGGTTACTAGTATATTGATGAATTACTGTATGGAATACATATACTGTAGTTTGGTAGTACAGGGATACTATATAATATGTGAGAATTACTGGTAAATACATGTATTGAGATCTGGGGAAGACTGTCAGGGGAACGGTGGATACTTATAATATGAGAATAGTGTTATTAATACATATACTGTGTTTCTGGGTTGGTACGGGGATGGGAGGGATCGGGGAGTACGATACTATATAAATGAGGAATTACTGGTATAATACCTATACTGGAGTTCTGGTGATCCAGAGATACTAGATAATATTGAGAATTACTGAGTCTCAAGAATTATGTAGTTTCTGGGTGGTATGGGGAGGAGTACTATATAATATGAGGAATTATGGTATTACATACAATACTGTAGTTCGGTGGGACAGGGAGACTAGATACATGTTGAGAATTATGGTATTAATACAATACTGTAGTTGGGCTGGGACAGGGATAATATATTACAGTCAGTCTCACGTTCTGTGTGCACGTTAGGAAGGGGAGGGCTTTAAATTCTAAAACCACATGCACGCTGCTTGCTCCAGATCGGGACATTTACCGGGACATCAGAAGATCGGGGCTGCATTCTTAAATCCGGGACTGTCCCGGGTAATCCGGGACTGTTGGCAACTAAGTCCTGGTGCTGATGAGGTTTCTAGAGCTGCTGCCAGTTCGTTGATGTAGATGTTAAGGAGAGTGGGACTCAGACTACATCCTTGTCTGACTCCCCGCCCTGCAGGAAGTATGAAGTTCTTTTCCCATTCACTTTAACACTGCATTTATTACCAGTATAAATGCTCTTGATGACACCATATGTTTTTCCACCTATTCCACTCTCCAGAAGTTTAAGGAATAGGCCTGGGTGCCACACTGAGTCAAACGTCTTTTTAAAGTCCACAAAGCAGGCAAATATTTTCCCATTCCTTGTGTTGTGGACATGATGTTCTATCTATCTGTCTGTCTGTCTGTCTGTATTTATCTATCTGTCTGTCTGTCTGTATCTATCTGTCTATCTATCTATCTGTATCTCTGTCTGTTAAGTAGACAGGAGACACAGTAAGGACTAACCTTCAAGGCACCATGGACAGAGCAATTGTCTAGCATGGCTATAACAAAGTGATTCCCATATCACACAAGCTTTCCACAAACCCACAGCAAGGGGGAAGATTAAGACCCTGTAAAGGGAAGTAACAGGGAAATCAAGCAAAGTTCCGGTCCATGCAAAGCTGTACCTTTAAATCCCCCACTATGTTACTTTCATTTTTCTAAGCCATTGGCAAATCTTACTTCCTCTTTACTGCTGGATCTCCTCCTTCATGAATCTCGTCATTCCACTTACCCTGTGAGACAGTGAGGACGGACCTGTTAGCTGTCATATTACCACTTAAATAAAATGTGGACCGGACTTAGACTGGATTAACAGAGTATGCTTCTTGTATATAAGCAAATGGATGTTTTGGGGTCTAATTGGCTGCAGTGTCTATCCAAAGTCCAGGAAACTGAAGAGTAGGAAAACCTCCGTGTGTATTAATGTATATGCCCCATCCCTGTCTCTTGAGGACTTGGCATGCACAGAGGATCCCTTCTGAGCCCCCCCCCTTTCCCCAGATCCTCGATGCATGCAGTGAGTGTTTCTAACAATAAATCCTTTCCCTCCCAACCCTAACCGCATAATTAGACGTAAAAAAAGTGCATGACGTCGTGTGCATCAACGTGATGTCTGTGGTGCGGCATGCGAGATGAGCCGACACGCACAGTCGGGCATGCACTCACATCAGGTCACGCGCACGCTTGGAACCAACGGATATTACTATTTGGGACTAATGAAGCAGAAGGAACCAGGAAATCTCGGAGGGGTGGAGCTACACATTAAATTATACAGAATCAAGATGTTAGCAACTTTGAAGCAGGAAAGGTAGGCTTCGGGGGGGGGGGGGAATGCCAAAAGATTTTTTTAAAGCTGCAGCTTCCAACTAAACTTATTTAGTTTACAAGCAAACACACTATATAATTAGTAAACCCGTGTATGTAGTGGATTCATATAAGTAGAATATACTGCTACTGCGATTAGTCACGAAAAGTCACATTAACCGATGCATGATCCGCTAGCATGACTTTAACATCTTGCTTTGTGGCAACTGCATGTGTATTACAAGAAACACTGCACAGCTGCAGCAAGATTTTCACCAGCAGCTGTGAAACACTTGGATGTGAGTATTTAATACCAGACGTTAGCTGGTTGGTTAAATTTACCCAAAGCCGCACAGCCACTGGTAAATGACGCTATAGGGATCTTCTCTGGATAAATCTCTGTAATAGAATGTTCCAGTCTAGTTCAATAACTCAAATACAAGCCAAATAATAATCTACACAAACAATAAAGACTGTACACATACCCACATAAATAATAAATGGCCGTATGCCCCCCCAGCTCACCCAAGTCAAAAGTCTTGGCATATGCAAATATCTTTGGTAATGGTGTCTTATAATGTCCCATACATTACAACAGGTGCACAAGTATAATAAAATTGTTTTGTGTTGTACAATTGTTATATGATATCAATTCAGTAATACAAGCACAAGTTTAAATAACGAGCTCCAGGGTTCCAATCAACAGTACTTTAAACTTTATGTAAGAAGATTATAAGTTCTATAACAATGTCAGAGCAAAGACACATATACACAGTCCTAATGTTGCCCATATGAGGCTATGATAAACAGTAATATAACTTTAAACCATTGAGTTGATCAGAATATCAGGACAGGCCTAGAGTATCCTCTTGGATCATTCTAAAAAGTACATGGTATTGCAAAGAACCTTTTAAAGGCCATGGACACATTTTTTTCTTATGATTATGCTATGTATTCCACTAACTTCAAATTTTGTTTCCTTTGTTCTATTTCTCCTAATTTTTAGATGTAAATACCAGTGATATACACCGCGTAAAGAAAGAACAACCGAGTATAACCCGAGTGCTACTTATTTTTACGGAAAAAAAATAGGAAAACCTGATTGACCCGACGTATAAACCGAGGGTTAAAAATTATGAATAACTACTGCAATTCTGATTCAGTATTGTTTTGAGGCTTAAGTTGCTCTTTAACTGGACAGCAGAATTCCCATCCAGTTGTTTGAAAAATAAAATCCCAGCAAAATAAAGCATGCTGGGAGTTGTAGTTAGTTTCCACACATCTGTATGTAAATTCTGCTTTCCATTTAAAAGGGCAAACTTAAGCCTAAACAAATAAAGAGCGCTCTAATGAATCAGAAGGAGGATGGTATCTATTTATGGTATCGATTGCAGAAGATTGCCTTTTTGAGGACTTAAGTTGACCTTTATGGGACAGCAGAATCCCATCCAATGTTTGGAAAACTACAACTTTTGTGCTGGGAGTTGAGGTTACAAACTCTGTATGGGAATTCTGCGTTAGGATTAAAAGCTCGAAATTCTGCTGGTAAGGTTTAAAGCATGCAGTGGAGAGCCCCCGCCCTCCCCAGGTGCAGTCCTTCCCCAATCACCTACATCATGTAGTTTAGCTCAGACTCTGAATCCTTTACCGGCATCACTCAGCACCCGAATCCGGCTTGCCGCCACGCTAGTAAGTATGTTGCAATTGCCAGCTGACTTCACTTACTCGGCACTCTCACCGCCCGGTGGCCCCCGGCCAGTAGTGACGTCAGCAGGTAAAATCCACAGTGCTAATATTGCGGTTGCTGCAGCAGCGAAAACTTCGGGAGTGCTGAGTGATGCCCCCAGTTTTTTTTAAGACTTGATCGATTATAACCCGAGGCAAGTTTGTAGGTTTATTTTTTGTGGTTAAAACCTAAAAACCTCGGCGTATACTAGAGATTTTCTCACATTTTCCCCAGTCTTGCTTCCTAATATAGTAAGGAGCCTCACTCACTGATTTCAGTGAGATCTCATTCTAGCAGTCAGTGGGTAAGTGATGGAAGGCGTCTGAAGGTTTCATTTCCACATATCGAAAATGTAATACATAGAGGGGGAAGGGAAAAAAATCGCAGATCGTGTATAACAGTTAGATGGTAGAAAATAGTTTAACACCCCCTGGACTTATTTGTTATTGAGGACAACACACCTTTAATTTACTGACACCTGCTGTGGATCTTTCCACTTAAGGATTTTCCCCACCCAGACCTAGGCTTGACACTAAAAAAAAATGGTGACAGTTTTATAAATACAATCAAAAACCGTATTTGCAGCAATATACAGTATGGCGATTAGCCGCGGTTAAAAAAGACTTTTTTGATATGGTATTACTTGGCTTTTTTCCAATCCAGCGGCACTCCCCAGACAAAAGTGAATTGAAATGATAAGAACAGTGGTCTAGATAGAACTGAACTAAGACTCTTTAAAATCCGGGATGGATTTCATCCGGCCCTGGGACTTTATTGTTTTAACTTGTCTAATTGTTTCCGAGCCATAATCTCTGCCAGAACATTTCTCATTAATACCAATTCATATTATTACAGTTCCTGTACATATTATTACAGTCCATGCACATTAGACGTTTCTGCATCCTCTATAACCATCTCAGCCCAGTTTAATGGTCCCACCTTCTTGGTCCTATATTTTTATTTTAATATGCTTAAAAAAATTTGGTTTTCGTTAAACTTTGTGTTCGTGCTATCCAGTTTTCATTTTCTTAGTTTTTCGCTAGTGTAATTGCATTTTTTGCACCACTCCTTATTGCAGCTTTTATCACTCTCTGGGAGCCTGTGTTGTTCCCCAGTCTCATCGACAAGGGTATGTCTATCCTAACATCTCCTCTTTAATATGTGCAATTAGACCCCTCTAACCCCCCATCTTACCACACATTGTCTTTTGCGTTACAACCAGAGTGACCCAAACGACTTATCTCACAGGCCCATTCGATCCACACAGATGGAGGCTGCGGTCCTGCCCCTGCTTGCAAGTTTTTAATTTTAAAAGCTTGGGATAATGGCCAGAAATATTTAAATTATGGTTTTGGGGGTGGACATTCCCTTTAGCAGGAGCGATTCCTTTAACAGCAAAATTAGGGGTTTCCTAAATGTGAAAAGTTTTTGTACCCAGTGCAATTTTGTATTTTGACAAACCTGGGTATTAAATGACACTATCATGATCACTAATCCCTAAGCTCATTACTTTAATTCTTCGAAATGCGCTTAGGGTTATGATATGAGATATTAGGAGATAGACAAAAAACGGAACTCAAACCCGGTTCGCGGACCGAAATAATGGAGTTCGGACAAACGAACACTATTTTGAACTACTTTGTTTTTTCAGAGCTAGCGGCCTGTATTTCGATATATTATCGAAATTTTACGCGGCCCGTTCGCAACTCCTAGAATAATCGTCGCTAAACATCACATTGTATTGTCATTTTCGTCAAACCCGTGATAGTATGGTTCCTTTCGCTAACCTAGAATGTTTCGGTCGCGTCAACCCAGTGCCACAGCCAGTGTTTCCGTAAGTTACCATGTTAGTCTACTAGGAAATTAATCTGAAACTTTCTAAAACTATCACTCCCCATTGACTTTAATGGGTTAGTTTCCAACTTCTCCAACTTTTACTGAAGTTCGAAATGTTCGAAAAACTGAAAAAATATATGAAGGTCGCGGCCATCTCTATAGATATCACTCGATCCACGACACAGATCTTGGAACTTCAACCATCTCTGGAACGAAGGAAAAATGCTCATATCGAAGATAGATAAGAACTTAATTACTTTGACGGTGTGCAGAGTGCCCTTACTTCGATTATGTCAAGGGTAACTGCAAACCACCATAACATGACTCATACTAAGCAGACTTCGCAAATGAATATGGAGAGATTCATGTCACATCACACTGGCATTTGAGCCTAAAACATTACACCAACAATTATGTCACCACCTTCTTGCTTCCGATCCACGCCTCCAACCATATTGTTTTGTTCTTATCGTTTATACCCCATCTATTCCATATTTTAAATTTAGTTTCATTCTGGTTAACATACTGATAGGTTGTAGGTGTGAATTAAAGTGATTAGTTGTAAAAGCTCTCGGGGAAGGCCTGAATTGTGAATTGGAGTAAATAATTGTTAAAAGCGCTGCAGAATATTTGTAGCGCTTTATAAGTAATAAAATACATACATACAACATACATAGTAAAAGAGTAATTGAGTTGATTAAAAAGACATAAGTCCATCAACCTTTCACCCTCCTGATTAACCCCTAGCAGTTGGAAGAGGAAAGGCAAAAAAAACCACGCTAAAAGGGGGGGGGTGGATAATTTTTCCTCCACAAATGGCAATCGGTAAGTATCCCTGAATCAACCAGAACTCAGTATATGTTATTAGTACCAGTTAATTCTCAAAATTAGTATAGATTCCTTGTAGCACCAACCAGCAAACTACAGTTTGCCTTATATGTATTAATACAGTGAATCTTTTTAAATTATATAGTTATCCCCGTACCAACCAAACTACAGTAGATGTTAATAACAGTTAATTCTCAATATTATACAGTATCCCGTGTAATAGCAGGAACTAAAGTACTATATATACTATATGAACAGTATAATATAATGGGTTGTGAATTAAACGCTTGTATAATTACAATTAGTTACAATATTAGATAGAACGCCCCCTTGCCCAACGAGAATCAGGATCTGTATTGTAATCTGTAATTCTCACGCGATTATATGTCGTCCTGTGGACACCCTTCATGACACCAAATGCATCGGTAGAGTATCGCCTGAATCAACCAGATCGACAGTATATGTATTAATACCCGTAATTCTCAAAAATTATATAGTATTCCTGTACCCACCAAAACTACAGTAATGTAATTAATACCAGTAATTCTTTTTAATATTATATAGTATTCCCAGTACCAACCAGAAACTTACAAGTATATGTATTAATAACGTAATTCTCAAATATTATACATATCCCTGTACTAGCCAGAACTCAGGAATATGTATTAATACCAGTGATTTCAATATTTATAGTACCCTGTACCAGCCAAAAAACTACAGTATCTGTATTAATACCAGTAATTCTCAACCTTATATAGTATCCCTTGTACCAACCCAGAAAATACAGTATATGTCATAATACCAGGAATTCTCATAATTATAACTATCCCCATTACAACAGCAGAAATACGTTAGTATATGTATGAGACAAGGTTAATTCTCAATATAATATTGTAGCCCCGTACAAACCAGGAAAAGACAGATAGTATTAATAACACTAATTTAATATATATAGTATCCCCGTACCACCCAGATTACAAATACATGTATTAATACAGTAATTCTCATATAATAGTTATCACTGTACTAACCAGAACTACAGTATATGTATTAATACACGTAATTACAATATTACATAGACCCCTGACCAACGAGAACTTACAGATAGGTATTAATACCTGTAATTCTCAAAATTATATAGTATCCCTGTCCAACAGGAACTACAGTATCTTGAATTAATACAAGTAATTATCAAAGGTTGTTAGTTTAGGAATCTTATTAACCCAATTTAAAACTATTTCAAGAATTGCCATTACCAATACTGTTAGAAGACAGTTTCACCGTTCTCACTGTAAAGAAACCTTCCTAACCGTGAAGATGTAACTTCTCTCTTCTAATCTTAAAGGTTCTCCATGTGCACTCGGGAAATAAACAATGCAGCAGGGAGTGGATCATACCCCACGCAACCGTCGTTCTCTAATGTAAACGCCCTAATTGTCTATGTGACTGCCTACATATGCAAGCGCACACTCCATCCTTATATTTAGTTGGCTACTTTTCAGCACACTGTTACATTCAGCCAAGATGTCCCTTTGTATGGGGGAGCTCCAAAAGCATTGCATATTCCAAAATGAGGTCTTACCAGTGCCTTGAAAGAGGAGAAATAAGATCTTTTTGCCTCTTGAATCTATTCACCCTTTTTACTACAAGAACAATATCTGCTAGTCTAGAATTGATACTGGCATTGTTTGCTAAAGTCTGTTATCACCGAACCCCATAATAATCTCTTTCCAATCGAGATGCACTTAACCACAGAGTTAATTATGGTTTTTTGTAGATGGCACAAGGATTGTTAAACTCCAGATGGCCATCACCCGTCATTATCAACTTGATCTCATTCTGTCATTTGCTGCCCATTTTGATTAATCTACTAGTTGTTGCAGCAATTGCACATCATTTGAGTTTTCAAAGATCCTGATAGTTTAGTGTCTCAGCCAACCTGGACCCTTGCTCTCAATGCCATTCTACAGTCAGTAATAAACAGATTAAAAGAAGGGCCCAAGTCCAGAACCTTCTGGAGGCACTCCACTTAGAACTTTAGCCCATATTGATGGCAGCTCCATTGACTAAAATCTCGTTTGCGATCCAATAACCAATATTCTATCCATGTACAAAAAATGTTTGTTTCTCGGCTAACCGTCCTCAGGAGTCTAACATTAGCTGGCATATGTGTCACAGTATCAAAATCTATTTAGCAAAATCCAAGTATACACATCCACTGCTATGCCCAGAAATCTAATCTTACTCACTGCATAAAAACAATAGTAAATTTTATATTATTATTCAATGTACTCCCCTACTTAAATGTGCATGCCTCCTTATTCTGTATCCTTCCATTATTTCTTATAGCCCCTGATCCCTAACCCTTCTATCTATCCCTGTGTAGTCAACACATACCCTCCCCCCCCAACCTAGTTTTTAAAATTCCTCCAACCCTCTAGCCATCTTCTCCCCCAAAACAGCTGCACAATCATAATTGAGGTGCAATCCGTCTCTGCTAAAAACCTGTGCCAACAAGAAAAGTCGCCCAGTTCTCTAAAAAACCCCACAACCAAACCCAAACCCCATCATCCTTAACCACCCTGTTCTTAGCCAAGCATTTTATAATCATAAACTTTTAATACCTCACACTAGTGTAGCAGTGGCTGCCGGAATATTTATGAAAACATTACCTGGAGGTCCTTGCTTTTAACTGCCCTCTAACTCTCAGAAATAATTTTTTAGGTTTAGACCTCGCTTCCTCCTATAACTTTGTTCACTAGGCACACAATGGAACCAGACCAACGGTCACCCCAGCCCCCCACCCCAATAATCTGTATACATGATCCACCACCATGTCAACCCCTAGACACCAGACAGACAACACACTGTTCAGAATCGTAGGGTTTGGCGACAGATTACCCTATCTACCCTTATAATAAGGGAGTACATTTCCCACCACTACCACTTGCCTTACCCTTCCTAGCCCCAGTTATCCTCCTTTTATTTAGAGGATGGCAGTTCCCTCTCGGGGAATGGCCCCCGCTCCATAGTCTACTTCGTGAAGGCCCATCGTCACAGTCCCACTCTTCACCTACACGGCAAACTGTGGGATTAGAGAGATAGACAGACAGATATAGACAGGACAGGGGACAGATCGACGGATAGCTAGACAGATAGATACAGTCTGTCTGTATCTATCTGTCTATCTATCTATCTGTATCTCTGTCTGTCTGTATATATCTGTCTTTCTTTCGATCTGTCTATATCTATCTGTCTATCTATCCGTCTATCTGTCTGTCTGTCTATATCTGTCTGTCTATCTATCTATCCCAACAGGTTTGCCGTGTTAGGTGAAGATGTGGAGGACGATGGCTCAGAAGTAGCATGTATGGAGCGGGCCATTCCCCTGAGAAGGGAACTGCCATCTCTAATAAAAGGGAGGGAGAACTGGGGGCTAGGAAGGGTAGGCAAGTGGTAGTGGTAGGGGACTCCATTATTAGAAGGGTAGATAGGGTAATCTGTCGCCAAGACCCTACATGCTGAACAGTGTGTTGCCTGTCTGGTGCTAGGGTTCGACATGTGGTGGATCGTGTAGACAGATTATTGGGTGGGGCTGCGAGTGACCCAGTGGTCTTGGTTCACATTGGTGCCAATGACAAAATTATAGGAGGAGGCGAGGTCCTAAAAATTGATTTCCGAGAGTTAGGGGCCAAGTTAAAAGTAAGGACCTCCAGGGTAATGTTTTCAGAAATATTACCGCAGCCACATGCTACATTAGGGAGGTAATTAAAGTTTAGGATTATAAATGCGTGGCTAAGAGGGTGGTGTAAGGAGATGGGGTTTGGGTTTTTAGAGAACTGGGCTGACTTTTCTGTTGGCTACAGGTTTTTAGTAGAGACGGATTGCACCTCAATGATGACGGTGCAGCTGTTTTGGGGGAGAAGATGGCTAGAGGGTTGGAGGAGATTTTAAACTAGGTTGGAGGACGATGGCTCAGAAGTAGCATGTATGGAGCGGGCCATTCCCCTGAGAAGGGAACTGCCATCTCTAATAAAAGGGAGGGAGAACTGGGGGCTAGGAAGGGTAGGCAAGTGGTAGTGGTAAGGGACTCCATTATTAGAAGGGTAGATAGGGTAATCTGTCGCCAAGACCCTACATGCTGAACAGTGTGTTGTCTGTCTGGTGCTAGGGTTCGACATGTGGTGGATCATGTATACAGATTATTGGGTGGGGCTGGGAGTGACCCGGTGGTCTTGGTTCACATTGGTGCCAGTGACAAAGTTATAGGAGGAAGCGAGGTCCTAAAAAATTATTTCTGAGAGTTAGGGGCCAAGTTAAAAGCAAGGACCTCCAGGGTAATGTTTTCAGAAATATTACGGCAGCCACGTGCTACACTAGGGAGGTAATTAAAGTTTAGGATTATAAATGCGTGGCTAAGAGGGTGGTGTAAGGAGATGGGGTTTGGGTTTGGGTTTGGGTTTTTAGAGAACTGGGCTGACTTTTCTGTTGGCTACAGGTTTTTAGCAGAGACGGATTGCACCTCAATGATGATGGTGCAGCTGTTTTGGGGGAGAAGATGGCTAGAGGGTTGGAGGAGATTTTAAACTAGGTATGGGGGGGAGGGTATGTTGGACTACACAGGGATAGATAGAGGGGTTAGGGATCAGGGGGCTAATAAGATAATGGAAGGAGGAGAGAATAAGGAGGCATGCACATTTAAGTAGGGGAGTAAATTGAATAATAATCTAAAATTTACTTTGTTTTTATGAACAAGTGAGTAAGAATTTAGATTCTGGCATAGCAGTGGATGTGGTATACTTGGATTTTGCTAAAGATTTTGATACTGTGACACATATGCAGCTAATGTATAATCAGAGGACTGTTAGCCTAGAAAAAAACATTTGTACATGGATAGAATATTGGTTATTGGATCGCAAACAGAGATTTGTAGTCAATGGAGCTGCATCAATATGGGCTAAAGTTCTAAGTGGAGTGCCTCAGGGTTCTGTACTTGGGCCGCTTCTTTTTAATCTGTTTATTAATGACTTAGAATGGGCATTGAGAGCAAGGTCTCAGAGTTGACTGATGACACTAAACTATGCAGAGCTTTGAAAACTTCAAATGATGTGCAATTGCTGCAAGCAGACCTAGATAGATTATCAAAATGGGCAGCAGAATGACAGATGAGATTCAATGTTGATAAATGTAAGGTGATGCATTTGGAGTTTAACAATCCTTGTGCCATCTACACCATAAATAACTCTGTGTTAAGTGCATCTCGATTGGAAAAAGATTTAGGGGTTCTGGTAGATAACAGACTTGTAGCAAACAATGCCAGGTAGCAATGTCTAGAGCTAGCAAGATATTGTCTTGTATAAAAAGGTGAATAGATTCAAGAGAAAAATATATTATTCTCCCTCTTTACAAGGCACTGGTAAGACCTCATTTGGAATATGCAATGCAGTTTTGGGATCCCATACAAAAGGGACATCTTGGAAATGGAAGCAGTGCTGAAAAGTACAACTAAAATAATAAAGGGAATGGAGTGGCTTGACTATGTAGGCAGATTAGACAAGTTAGGGCTGTTTACATTAGAGAAGCGACGGTTGCGTGGGGATATGATCACTCCCTGCTGCATTGTTTATTTCAGAGGGCACATGGAGAACCTTTAAGATTAGAAGAGAAGAAGTTTCATCTTCAGGTTAGGAAAGGTTTCTTTACAGTGAGAACGGTGAAACTGTCTTCTAACAGATGTGGTAATGGCAAGTTCATTGAATAGTTTTAAAAGTGGGTTAGATAAGATTCTAAAACTAAAAAATATTGAGAATTACTTGTATTAATTCATATACTGTAGTTCTGGTTGGTACAGGGATACTATATAATGTTGAGAATTACAGGTATTAATACATATACTGTAGTTCTCGTTGGTACAGGGGTTCTATGTAATATTGTGAATTACTTGTATTAATACATATACTGTAGTTCTGGTTAGTACAGGGATACTATATAATATTGAGAATTACTGGTATTAATACATGTATTGTAGATCTGGGTGGTACGGGGATACTATATAATATTGAGAATTAGTGTTATTAATACATATACTGTAGTTCTGGTTGGTACGGGGATACTATATAATATTGAGAATTACTGGTATTAATACATATACTGTAGTTCTGGTTGATCCAGCGATACTATATAATATTGAGAATTACTGGTCTCAATACATATACTGTAGTTCTGGTTGGTATGGGGATACTATATAATATTGAGAATTACTGGTATAAATACATATACTGTACCAACCAGAACTACAGTATATGTATTAATACCAGTACATCAGGCCCTGCCCCGAAGAGCTTACAATCTAATCACTTTATGTACACATACAACCTATCAGTATGTTAACCAAGAATTGAAACTAAATTTAAAAGATGGAATAGATGGGGGTATAAACGATAAGACAGAAACAATATGGGTGGAGCTGTGTATAGGAAGCAAGAAGGTGGGTGAAATAATTGTTGGTGTATGTTTTAAGCCTTCAAATGCCAGTGAGGATGTGGAAATGAATCTCCATATGCAGTTGGCGAAGTCTGCTAGTATGAGGCATGTTATGGGGGGTTTCAGTTACCCTGACATAGATTGAAGTAAGGGAACTGCCAGCACCTCAAAAGGTATTAAGTTCTTATCTTCGATATGAGCATTTTCTTTCAGAGATGGTTGAAGTTCCTAGATCTGTGTCGTTGGATCTAGTGATATCTAATAGAGATGGCCGAACTTCATATAGTTTGGTCAGTTTTCGAACATTCGAACTTCAGTAAAAGTTGGAAAGTTGGAAAACTAACCCATTAAAGTCAATGGGGAGTGATAGTTTGAAAAGTTCAGATTATTTACAGATAGACTAACAATGGTAACTTACTGTAAATGGCTGTGGCACCTGGGTTAGCGAACGAAACATTCTAGGGTTAGCGAAAATCTAAGAACGTTCGGCATCTCTATTAGATATCACCCGATCCAACGACACAGATCTAGGAATTCACACCATCTCTGAAAGAAAGAAACTGCTCCATATCAAGATAAGAACTATACCTTTTGAGTGTCTGGCAGTTCGCCTTACTTCAATCTATGGCAGTGTGACTGAAACCCCCATAACATGCCTCATCTAGCGAACTTTTCGCCAACGGCATTTTGGAGTATCATTTCCCACATCCTCACTAACTTTGGAGGCTTAAAACATACACCAACAATGATTCACTTCTTCACCCACCTTCTTGCTGTCCTGTACACAGCTCCACCCATATTGTTTTCGTGTCTATCGTTTTATACCCCCATCTATCATCTATTATTAAATTTTGTGTTCGTCTGGTAATACTGTATAGGTTGTATGTGTACTAAAGTGATTAAGATTGTAAGCTCTTCGGGGGATGCTGCCTGATTTGAATGATGCGTGCTGCGGAACTATGTAGCGCTGATAATAATAAAGTTAAATACACATACATACATATTAACAGTTAGTAATTGAGGTTGATTAAAGACAATGTCCATCCAGTCCAACATTTTCACCCTTACTTATTAACCTACCTAGCAGTGGGAAAAGGAAGGCAAAAAAAACGCTAAAAGGGGGGGTAGGTTGGGGGTAGGTAATTCCTCCTGACCCCAATGGAATCGTTAAGTATCCCTGAATCAACAGAAATACCAGCTATAGGTATTAATACGTAATTCTTCAAATCAATAGTAATTCCTGTATGTATAATACCGTAATTCTCAATTATTATATAGTGTCCCGGTTAACAACCCGAATACAGTAGATGTATTATACCAGTAATTCTCAATATATATAGTAACCGTACCAACAGAACTACAGTGATATAGATATGTATTAATACGGTAATCTCATATTATTACAGTATCACATGATACTACCCAGAACTACAGTATAGTAGTAATAACAGTAATCTCATATGAGAGTATACTGTACCAACCAGAACTACCGTGTATGGTATTAAACCCAGTAATTCTCAAGATTATATAGTTATTCCCCATACCAACCCCGGATTACAGTATATGTATGGAGACAGTACTTCCAATTCATATAGTATTCCTGTACCAATCAGAACTCAATGTTACACTGTATTAATACCAGTAAATTCTCAATATTATCCATAGTAGCCCGTACAACCAGAACTACAGATATGTATTTAATACCAATAATGCTCAATATTAGAATGTATCCCTGTACCAACCAGAACTACAGTATGTATTAAAGGGCATGTCCACCCCCAAAAATAATCCACCGTTATGGCCCCATCATGTAGTGTAGTGTAATCTTACTCACATCCCAGCTCATAGGGTCTCTGTGGACCCCCCTAAAATCCCCAAACATACTGTCCACCAGGAGGCTAGCAGGGCTCGCCTGCTACCTTGCCGCACGGTAGATATGTTCTGCGGGACTGCAGCCCTTCTCCCCCTCCTCCCCCTCCCTCTACCTCCCGTTCTACTGTCCTCCCCCTACCTAGCGTTTAAAACCTTTTAATATGCTGCCTCCCCCATGTCTGGGAGCCCCAAACCGCCCCATGGTTAGTTTTATTTTCCAAAAGCCTCCCAAACTCTACTTACCTCTCATCTTTCCTTCCGCGGCACTGAAGACGGCAGCCAGTCGGATTGGCTGCCCGCTCCAGCCAACTCAGACGCGAACTGCCGGTTCCCCGCCCTTTGCTTGCATTCCCGCAGCAGAGGCCGGCAGTTATGCAGCAGTTGCCGCGGAGGAACGAGGGAGGTAAGTAGGGGGAGGTAAGTAAGAAGTTTGGGGGCTTTTGGGAAAATACCTAACATGCGGTTGGGGCTACCAGACATGGGGGAGCAAGCATTCAAAAACAAATTTTTTTTGAGGGTGGACATGCCCTTTAAATCCAGTAATTCTCAATATTAGATAGATCCCCGTACCAACCAAGAACTCCAGGATATGTATAATACCACTAAATTCTCAATAGTATAAGTATCCCGTACAAACACAGATCTACAGTACCATGTATTATACCAGGAATTCTTCAAATATTAGTATCCCTGTACAAACAGAAAATGCAGTAGAGTATTAATACCAGAATTCTAAATATATAAGTATCCCTGGTACCAACCAGAGCAACTGCAGTATATGTCTAATACCAGTAATTCTCAATATATAAAAGTATCCCCTGTACCAACAAAACTACGTATATGGATTAATACAAGTTAATTCAAAAATATGTTTATAGAAACCCCTGTACCAACGAGAAACTACAGTATATTTATTAATAACTGTATTCTCAACACTATATACGTATCCCTTGTGACCAACCAGAAACTACAGATATGAATGAATACAAGTAATTCTCAATATTTTTTTTAGTTTAGAATCTTATCTAGCCCACTTTTAAAACTATCAATGGAACTTGCCAGTACAACATCTGTTAGAGACAGTTTCCACCGTTCTCAATGTAAAAGAAACCTTTCCTAACCTGAAGAAGCACATTCTTCTTCTATTGTTCTAAAAAGGATCTCCATGTGCACTCTAAAAATAATCATGCACCAGGGGAGTTTCTTGTAGGCCCCTTCTATATTTGTTTATAGTGTCATATCCCCAAGCAAAGTTCGCTTCACTAATGTAAACAGCCCTAACTGGTTATATGCCTGCATAGTCAAGCCACTCCATTCCTTTCTATTTTAGTGGCCCTTCTCTGGACTGCTTCCATTTGCCACGATGGTCCCTTTGTATATGGGTCCCAAAACTTCATTGCAATCCAAATGAGGTCTTACCAGTGCCTGTAAAGAGGGAGAATAAATTTTCTCTTGAATCTATTCACCTCTATAGCTTGCTAGCTCTTAGACGTTTCTGCATGGCCCCATTGTTGCTACGAAGTCTGGTTATCTACAAGAACCCCCAAATCATTTTCCAATCAAGTTCAATTAACACAGTGTATTTAGGGTTTAGGTGGCACAGGATGGTTAAACCCAAATGCATCACCTTTAATTTTCAACATTGAATATCTCTGCAATTTTCTGCTGCCATTTTGATACGATATATAGGTACTGCTGCAGCAAAGTGCACATCATTTGTAGTTTCCAAAGCTCTGCATTAGTTAGTGGCTCAGCAAAAACGAGACCTTGCTGAGCCCTTCTAAGTCATTTTTTATAAACAGATTAAAAAGAAGCGGCCCAAGTACAAACCATGAGGCACTCCTCTTAGAAACTTTATCCCAAATTGTGTAGCTCCAGTGACCACGGCAGCTCTGTTTGCGATCCAAATAACCAATATTCATACAATGTGCAAATGTATTTTTCTAGGTCACATTAGCGCATATGTGTCCCCGTATCAAAGCTTTAGCAAATCCAAGTATCCACATCCACTGCTACGCCAGAATTTAAATTATAATTACTCATGGTTCATTAAAAACCAGTACATTTTAGATGTATCATTCAGTTAATCCCCTAGTAAATGTGCATGCACTCTTATTCTCTCCTCGTTCCATATCTTCTGAGCCCTGATCCATTAACCCCATATATATCCATGTGTAGTTCCACATACCCTCCCCCCCATACTAGTTTTAAAATCTCCTCCAACACTCTAGCCATCTTTCCCCCAAAAAAGCTGCACCGTCCTCATGAGGTGCAATCCGTCTCTATTAAATAACTGTAGCCAACAGAAAACGTCAGCCAAGTTCTCTAAAAACCCAAACAACCCCATCTCCTTACAACAACCCTCTTAGCCAAACATTTATAATCCTAAACTTTCATTACTCCCTAATGTGCATGGGGCTTGCGGTAATTTTTGAAAACATTACCATGGAGGTCTTATTTTAACTGGGCCCCTAACTCTCGAAATCATTTTTAGGACTCGCCTCCTCCTATAATTTTGTCATTGGCCCATGTGACCAAGACCACTGGTCCTTCGCAGCCCCACCCCAATAATCGGTCTACAGATCCACCACATGTCGAACCCTAAGAACCAGACATGGCAACCACAACGGTTCAGCAGTAGTGTCTTGGCGACAGACCTATCTACCCTTCTAATAATGGAAGTCCCCTGACTAACTGCATATTAGTGCATAGCCCCCAGTTTCCTCCATTATTAGAGATGGCAGTTCATTTCAGGGGGAATGGCCCCCCAGTCCCATACATGCTACTTTGAGCCCTACTCCTACCACATCTTCAACCCACCTAACACGGCCAAAACCTGTTGGGATCGATTGCTGGTAAGTAGAAGGAGCGCGACCCTCCCAATATTCGTCCCCTACTTCCCCTGAGAATAGACAGATAGATAGACAGACAGGTATAGACAGACAGACAGATAGACGAATAGACAGACAGACAGAGAGATACAGATAGATAGATAGACAGATAGAAAGAGACAGACAGACAGACAGACAGACAGACAGACAACCTATTCCAACCTATTCACCATCTTTTTTTTTTTTAACCCTACCTAACAGTTGATCCAGAGGAAGGCCCAAAAAAAAAACAGCCAAAAAGGGGGGAAAAAATTCCTTCCTGAATCCAAACGGCATCGGAAAATATCCCTGGATCAACCAGATTTATATTAATTTTAATACCAGTAATCTCATGTTTTAGTTTAGAAAACTATCCAGGCCTTGTTTCCTTTTTCTTTTTTTTAAACTTTTTTTTTTTTTTTTTTTTTTTTTTTTTTTAAAGATATTCAATGAACTGCCAGTAAAATATCGCTGGAAAGACAGTTCACCGTTTCCACCGTTCTCACGGGAAAGAAACCTTCTATTGAATAGAATAAGAGGCAAATTGTAACCTATACCAGCCTATTTCCACTATTATATGTGGTGGTGTGTGGGTGTAATAAACAATAGCACTAACAACCAAGTGATCGGGAAAAGAACTCCCTATAGCGACACCCATTAACTACCACAGATAACCTGTAGAGGCACGCTAAAGCATATTAGGAAAATTTATATTCCCCCACCTCCCGGGGAGCCAGGAATAAAGGTGCAGGAAGGAAATAGTCACTTCAACCAACCTCTCAGTATTTAATAAATAAACAACTTTATTAATTAATACACTGTAAAACACTATAACTTCTATCAAAAAAAAAAAAAACATATAATACAATAAGTAAGTAAGTAATGTATAACTGCCTGCATCCTAGGTCGTCCATGGTTGATGCTAAAACAAGAAACAATCTAAAACTGTGTCCAGGTAGGTGGACAGCGCAACAGCGGAGGTAGGAGGTATAGGGTATAGCAAATGTTGGAATAATAAAGCAACGGGTCAGTATTCTGAAGAATAAAACAAATTACGGTGGCTAAAGGTAAGCAAGCATATTAGTAAACAATACACACGACTGAGGGCCTACCGCGCAACCTCGCACATCCGCGGGGTCGGGTAACCCACACCTGAGGAAAGCAAAACAGCAACAGAAAGAGCTTGCTTAGAAATATCGTTGAATCATAGTGTGCATAAGATCAACACAAATACTACTGCTTTCAAAAATATAGTGTCTGCCGTATTAATTCGTTGCTTCTTTCATCAGTTGTTTGGGTCAACCTCGCTCATATCCAGAGTCTCTAGTACGTATGTGGCTGCACCGATGATACTTGCGATATCCCAGGCTAATAATCCACAGATATGGACACGTCCACCTGCCGCGTACACCATCCCGGCACTACCCGACCGAAGCCAAAGTGGTGGAGAGGCCACTCCTCTCCTCTTCCGGGTCTAAGTTTTTGACTAACTTTTGTGGCGGTAAATAGGTGTCGATTTTCCTATTCAGTGCTCACCTGATTCCAAAACCCTCCGGAAACTCGGTCAGGGATAAACCTTGTTCCCTTTCCTCGTTCGAGTACAGGGGTGAACTTTACCGATAGGGAGCCAGTTCTTCCATATTCATGAATTCAACTTATTTACATTCTTATTGCTAAATAATTATTATAACATACGGTATATGGCTACATACTTACATGCCACAACAACAAGAACTAGTCATACAGCTTTTAAATCCGTTCGAATATGAAACAGTTTACTTTTCAATTTTTATTCTTAAATACCCCTATTAATTCTTAAACAGAAACCCGGAATGGTCGTACTGGATACTACGTCTGGTGTAAAGGGGAACAGAAGACCAACTATGGAGCAAGAAGGGGTAATGTGTATACAAAGTTAACATAACAACAAAGATTATACCAATGCAATTTAGAAGATACTGGCTGTAGAGTTTGTATATTAAAAGATCAAAAACTCTCATGATTAGGCATCTACTGATGCCTATATTCATTAATTGTACAGACCAAATCATATCCTCAAAGAAAGGCATTGGAACAACCACCAGGGCCTCGTTGAGGTCATATCATATACCAACGCCAGGCTTCCATTGGAGGACAAGTTTGATCCAGTTGTTATTTAAATACTGAAGGTTGGCTTGAGTGACTATGTCAGTGCCTGCACCTTATTCTGGCTCCCCGGAAGGTGGGGGGATCTAAATTTCCTAATTATGCCGTTAGAGGGCCTCTACGAGGTGATCTGGTGGAGTTTAATGGGTGTCTTGTGATAGGGAGGTATGAGTTCTGTCTCCCTATCACTTTGTGTTTAGTGCTATTGTTTATTACACCCACAGCAACACCAACATATATAGTGGACATAGGGCTGGTAATAGGTTCAAATTGCCGTCTTATTCTATTCATAATTTTACGGCAGTTAGTAGCCGGACTCCAACATTTCTTAAGGTGTATATTAAGTATGTAGCAACTGAGGGGCAGCTCACCCCCCAAGTGTATCCTGGGCCTGGCGTCCCCTCCCCCAGTGCCCCCCCTTGGCGGTGGCTCCCCGCTTGTCCCCGAGGGTCTTCTTGGTCGTGTCTCTGCCGGCTGGCGTGGTTCGCGCCTCTTCCTCCACTCTTTTCCCCAATCCTCCCTCCCCCCGCCTTTTCCCTCCTGGTCCTTCGCCGCCAGTGGGACGGCCCTTGAGGTTCGTCCGCCCCCTCTCTCCCCGCCCCGCTGATTCCTCGGGCTGCGCTGGCCCGTCCCCCCGGGCTTCACCTTCCACTCGCTCTCGGTGCTTTTCTCCCCCGGGCGCTCTCCTCGCTGCCGCCGTTTCCCCCCTCCTGGCCTTCCTCGTCTCCCGACCCTCCTATCCCCGGCCGTCCTGCCCCGGCCGTGCCTCCACCGGCCCGCGGCCGCCTTTCCCGTGGCCGCTCTCCCGAGTCTGCGCTGCTGTCTGCCCCCGGTTCCGCCCGCCCCCGCTCCGTTCCCTCCCCCCCCCGGCCTTTTCCGCTTCGCACGCGCCCCCCCCACTTCCGCGCGCCCCTCTGATATGGCAAGGGAGGGTGTATACATATCATCAAAGTAGTTCATTCAGTGAATCCTCAGAAACAGATGGAACAGAAATGATAGATGACAGAAAAACACAGAGAAAGAAATTTTCTAGAGTTAGAAAAAGAAATGAGAGGAAAGTTTTTTAGAGGGATTCAGAAGGGAGGGTGGAATGGAAAAAAGACAAAATGCCAGAAAAACTCCAACCAAGGAGTACAATCTCAGACAAAAGCAATAAAGGGCGAGATGTTTTATAAATTTGCTCACCATTACCAAGTCACTACAGATCCGACCAAGTATACCAAGGGTCCTAAAATTTGCCTTATCTAAATAATCGGATAATAAATTTCCATTAGTCCAAAAAAAGGATATACATCTATGTGGCCCGGAAAATCAACTCTTGCGGAAAAATTGTTATAGTCAGAAATGTACAGATATACAGACGTCTCCACTTATTAATCTGGAAAACTATCTTGATTCACTGAATTTAGATAACTGAATAAACTCTCGGAAGCTTCCCGAGAATTGGGGGGGGAACTAGCTTGCAAAATTTGGGAAAATTTACTGGATAAAATGAGACAAATAAGAACCCCCCCCAATTGGTTTTTGGGGAGACAAGGGCAACAAGTCTAATTACTACCCAACCCTATCTATGTTTTCACTACAACTAAGCTCTTGTAAATAGTCGTGGAAAGGAATAAAAATTATGTTCCATCTAAAATTTAGACACAGGGCGTAATCTACGTTAAGAAAACATTCGGGGCACGGGCCCCCGGAGTTTGGCAAGTGCCCACGAAAAGTGTTTTCGCTGCCTGTGCCCCCCTGCAAGGGCCACGAACTTCAGATTTGTTTTTTTTTTCCCCGGCTGCGGAAACTCTGGAAACGTCGGCAGCCGGCGCGTCGCACACAAGGACGTCATTTGCGCAATTGCCGGCGCGCCGGGATGTCACGAGCGCGCCGGCGCGAGAGCGAGTGGGAGGCGAGAGCGGGGAGGCAGGGGAGAGAATATGGAGGGAAATCCAGGGACAGGTAGGTAGAAGTGCAGTGCGAGCCAAACGCCAGATTCAGATAGACCGATAGCAGTTAGATAGATAGATAGATAGCAGGTTAGATAGATGATAGATAGCAGTTAGATAGTAGATAGAAGATAGATTAGATAGCATTAGAGAGATAGATAGCTCGATCAGATAGCAGTTGTTAGATAGATAGATAGATAGATACAGTTAGATAGATCATAGATAGCAGTTAGATGCTAGATAGAATATAGATAGCAAGAGTTAGGATAGATTAGATTAGATAGCAGTTAGATAGATAGATAGTAGAAGTTAGATAGCTAGATCAGAAGCAGTTTAGATAGATAGATAGCAGTTAAGATAGATAGCTAGATAGCTAGATTAGATAGATTATGATAGATGATAGAAAGATAGCAGTTAGAGTAGAGAGATAGCAGTAGCTAGCTAGATAGATCGATAGCGCGTTAGATAAATAGATAGCGAGTTAGTAGGATGAGATAGATAGATAGATTAGATAGAATAGATGGATAGATTAGGAGAGCAGAGTTTAGAGTAGATAGATAGCAGTTACATAGATTAGAAGATAGAGTTACATAGATAGCTAGATAGATAGATTAGATACATAGATAGAGAGATAGATTAGATAGGATCAAGCAGGTTCATAGAGTCGATAGATCGAGAAGATAGATAGATAGCAGTTGTTAGATAGATCGATAGCAGGTTAGATAGATAAGATAGATAGTCGAACGATAGAAAGATAGCCGTTAGATAGATAGCAGTTAGATAGATCGCTAGATAGCAGCGTTAGATAAATAGATAGCAGAGTTAGATAGATAGGATAGCAGATAGATAGCAGCGTTCGAGAAGATAGATAGCCGTTAACTCGCATAGAGAGCAGTTACATGATATGGATAGCAGTTACATAGATCAGATAGATAGATAAGATAGATAGCAGTCTAACGATCGATAGATAGATAGATAGATGCAACAGAGAGATGACAAGAAGCAGCATAGAAAATAGCTTAAATAGGATTAAACAAGATGGCAGATAGTAGATATCAGAGAGAGAGGGTGGGACGTAGAGAAATATACAGAGAAGAGAGGGACAGATAGAGATAGATTCGTGTCAGAACTACCTGCCGCTTACGGCTCCCCAGCCGATCTGCTTCCGTGGGTCGTGTGGGCGGAACCGTCGCGGTGGGGGGCGCGAGACTTTGAATTTTGACCAAAGCCGGCGTCCTCATGGACACTGGCGCCCTTGATTAGTATGCCATTCTTTTGGCTAACACCATGGCTCCTGTACTTACCTGCCTTGGATCCGTCTCTACTTACCTTGCCGGTATCCAGTATTACAGACTGTAATCCAGTACTTACCCTGCCATTGGTTCCAGGCTCCTCATACTTACTTGCCTCGTATCAAGTACTTAACTAGCCTGTATCCAGTACGTACCTGCCTTGGATTCCTCGCCTCCTCCTACATACCTGCCTGTTTCCAGCGGACTTACCTTGCCTGCATCCAGTCTCAAGTTACTGACCATTGGTACCAGCATCCAGCCTAAGTACCCAGCAGCGCACAGTTGTTCCGGCATTTACAGCCTACAGTACCCAGAGCACCATTGGTCGCATCCGCCTACAGTACCCAGCAGCACGAACCATTGTTCCAGCATACCGCCTTCAGTACCCAGCAGACCAGTGGCCAGCATACCGCCTAATCCCAGCAGCACCCCAGTGGTCCAGGCATCCAACCTACAGTTCCCAAGCGCACCGTGTTCCGGCCACAAGCCTAATTTCCCAAGCAGCCTCTGTATACTGACACTTCGGACTATCAGCCCCCCTAAAAGGCGACGTGAGTATCCCGCCGTCCGGTCTTTTGTTACCGTACTATCGGGCCATGGAAAAACACAGAGGGGGCTATGGACCGAGTTGAGTAAAACTCTTCAAGCTTTGTCAACGCATGGCACTGTTTGTTGAACATCCATCAGGGCCAGTTGGATCAGATTCAATGGATTCCCTTCTGTCAAGACTACAACCAGCTGCGTGCCTCTGCTCGGGTTCTACGCCCACTCGCCTTCGGCGGCCGGATCCGGTGATCCATACTTAGGAGGAGCCCGCAACCTCAACCCTCGCGGTGTTGATGGTGATTGAGCCCAAGCCTGAGTGGGTTCATAATCAGTGCCGAATCCAATTTGAACTTAAACATTATCATTTTGCATCGGATGTGCTAAAAGGTTGGGAACATCATCGCTGTTGGAGGGACAATGCAATGGCCTGGGCTTTCCTTTAGGGGAAAAAGACGCCCTCTAGTCTATAATGTTACTGAACTTCCTGAGTATGTTCGCAAGGTCTTCGATGCTCCAGGAAAGAAACTATGCTGCCTCCTTTCCCATTTGATGCTGCAGCTCGCCAAGGGGTTCACGTTCCGTGGGGTCAATATGCGAAATCGAATCCTTGTACCATTTGCTGCGGAGATTCTTGGAACAATTGACGGCCTTAATGCAGCCTTCTGGGCAGGGACTCTCTGATCGCCTCAGGCGAATGAGTTATCTAGGGAACTAACGGTCATTGGAAGGACTTGATTACACTATGCATACAGATTGATACTGCTTTCGTGAAACGGCAGGCAGGAAAGGTACTGCGATCGTTCCAACCTCCCGTACGGACCTGTCCTAGGCCTGCTAGACCTCTCCGCAACCATATCTTCGGGTGAGGAGCGATGCAAATTGGCGGCACTCATCCTATACCCCGAGAAGGAAAACCTCACGAGGACCGTACCAATGGACTTTGTCTCATATTGTGAGGGCAAGGAACTTGTTAAAGAATTGTCCCAGAAGTGCTGGAGGGAAACTACAGGACATAGAAGTTTAAGGAGGAGCTCCTTCGAGGTAATGTAAGTCTCCCTGCCAAACTTCTTGAACCAAGGAAAACTCTTTCACCAGTATATACCTGTAATGGTAAAAACTTTTTCCTTCAGGCCTTTGTCGATTCTGGTGCGTGGAAATTCCCATCGATGCTAATGCAGCACAATTGGGGTTCCATCTCCTCACTTGAGCAACCTCTGCAAGTTCTGGTTGATTAATAAACCCTGTTTGGCTTCAGAATTATCTCCAAATCCACCATACGAAAGTCCTATTCCCATTGGCATATTTCAAAGACGTTTTATCTTTTCTTGTCATCCAAAGCCCTTTATGCTCCCCTCATTCTCGGACGACTATGGCTCCGGCTAACAAACAATGTATAGAGTGGTTCTAACATGACATCACAGCTTGCGGAGCCCCTTCGTTAAAAAATTGACTTCTACTCCCCACCATGTACTACCATTACATGTGAGAAGTATAACTTGAGGAAAAACCTCCCTGAATGTTATCGTTGATGTATATGAGTGTTCTGTAAAAAAAAGCCGAAGTGAGAAGCTACCACCGGCATCGTTCCATAGATTGCCCATCGATCTTCTTTCGGTACTATGCCTCCTCGGGGACGACATAACCCTGTCTCACTCAGAAACTTAGCCATGAAAGAGTACATTACGGAAAAAATTTGTCTAGGGTTTATACAACCTTCCACTTCCCCTGTGGTGAGCGGGGTTCTTTTTTGGTGAAAAAAAAGACAGAGGTTTACGACCCTGCATAGACACGCGTGGGTGTACCTCCAATCATATAAGAATAGTTATCCTCTCCCTCGATCTTGAGTTAGTGACCCAGATATAAAGGGGCCTAAACCTATTTACCAACTGGATTTCGGGGGGGGCATACAACTGATCGTATATGACAAGGTGACGAGTGGAAAGACGCTTTAACCACAGGGGGACGGTCAATACGAATATATGTAAGCCTTTGGCCGTTGTACTGTAATGCTCCAGCGGGTTGTTCAAAGAATTCGTAAATGACAATTTTCCGGCGGGATTATGGTGGGATTCTCTGAGTAGTTATATCGATGACATTTAATCTTTTTCAGGATTGGCCCTCACACCGCATCATGTAAGCAGGTGTTATTTACGTTGAGAAAGAATAGCCTATATGCAAAATGGAAAAAAAAAATGTACTGTTTTTTTGGTGGAGTGTTCAAAGTACCCTTCCTAGGTATATCGTTTCTGCGCAAGGGTTCAGAGGGAACCTGTTAAAGTTTCAGCCATTCAAGATGGTCTATTCCTATGGGAACCAAAGTTATTCAACTGTGTTCATGGGGTTTGCCCAATTCTAATTACAGACAATTCATCATTCAAGGGTTTCTGTCAATTAATTTATCCGATATGCAGCCATCATACAGTTAAAGGTGGGGTTCAGCTCATTCATGGACCTCATGCAGCCCTCAAGCCTTTCTCAACGACCAAGGAACGGCTTTTGATGCTGCTCCTGTTTTGTACATCCAGATCCTAGTTTCCCTTCTAAATCGAAAGTTGATGCCTAAGACTTGGCTAGTTTGGTCAGTTTTCGAACATTCGAACTTCAGTAAAAGTTGGAAAGTTGGAAAACTAACCCATTAAAGTCAATGGGGAGTGATAGTTAGAAAAGTTCAGATTATTTACAGATAGACTAACAATGGTAACTTACTGTAAATGGCTGTGGCACCTGGGTTAGCGAACGAAACATTCTAGGGTTAGCGAAAATGAACCATACTATCAAGGGTTACCGAAAATGAACAATACATGTGAGGGTTAGCGAACGATATATTCTAGGATTTGCGAACGGCCCGTAAATTCGATAATTATCGAAAATACAGCCGCTAGTCTGAAAAAACAAAGTAGTTCAAATAGTTCGAGTTTGTCCGAACTCATTAATTTCGGTCCGAACTAGGGTTTGAGTTCCGTTTTGTGTCTATCTCTAATATCTCATAACCCTAAGCTCATTTCGAAGATGAAGGTAATGGGAAGCTTAGGGATTAGTGATCATGATAGTGTCATTTAATACAGGTTGCAAAATACAAAAGTGCACTGGGTTAACAAAAACTTTTAACTTTAGGAAAACTAATTTTATGCTGTTAAAGGAATCTCTCCTGCTTAAAGGGAATGTCCACCCCAAAACCATAATTTAATATGTTACTGGCCATTATCCAAGCTTTAAAACTTGCAAGCAGGGGGCAGGACCGACAGCCTCCATCTGTGTGGAGCGAAGGGGCTGTAAGTAACGTTCTGGTCACTCTTTTAAAGAAAAAACATGGTGGTAGAGGGGGGGAAGAGGGGGTCTATCACATATTAAAAGAGGATTGTTAGGATAGACATACCCTTTAAAGACTGGGGAACAGAACAGGCTCACAGAGAGTATAAAAGCTGCAATAAGGAGTGCAAAAAAGCAATTAAACTAGCTAAAATAGAAAATGAAATACGGATAGCAGAACAAACAAAGTTTAACCCAAATTTTTTTTAAGCATATTAAAACAAAAGTAAAAAGATGAGGACCAAGAATGTGGGACATTAAAATGGGCTGGAGGTTATAGAGGATGCAGAAACGGCTAATGTGCAGGGACGTCAATAATATGTACAGGGACTGTAATAATTTGAATGGTATTAATGAGGAATGTCATTCTGGCAGGGATATGGCTCGGATGAAACAATTAGCAAAGTTATAAAACCAATAAAGTCCCAGGGCCGGACTGAAATACATCACCGGATTTTAAAAGAGCTTAGTCAGTTTCTATCTAGACCACATGTTTTCTTATCATTTCAGATTCACTTTTGTCTGGGGATGTGCACTGGATTGGAAAAAAGCCAATGTAATACCAATAATTCCAAAAGGTAAATCTTTTTACCGCAGGGTATATCGCGATAACTGTATATTGCTGCAAATACGGTTTGATGGATTTTTAAAAAGTGTCAACCTATTTTTTTTTATCATTGACTTTTTGTCAAGCCTAATAAGTCTGAGGTGGGGAAAATGCTTAAGTGGAAAATAGGTCACAGGAAGGTGTCAGTACATTAAGGTGGGTTTCCAATACAAATAAAGTTTTCCAGGGGGTGTTTAAACTATTTCTAACATCTAACTGTTATACGATTGAGGTTTTTCCCCCCCCTCCTTCATTATTACATTTTCGATATGTGAATGAAACCTTCCAGAACCATTAATCACTTACCACTGACCTGGTTAGAATGAGATCTCAAGTGAAATCAGTGAAGTGAGGCCCTTACTATATTAGGAATCAAGAGGAACCAATTGGCTGCCGCGGGGAGGGTAGCTTAGCGCCTTGGACCACACTATGGGTCGCGGACAGCTATAAGGCAGGGGAAATCCAGAGATCCATGGGGTGAGCCTGAACCTCCAGCAAGAAGGGCAGGAAAAGCTGAAGGCAGGTGGGAGAATTTCCAAAATTCTTTATACTTACTTCCTGTCCAGCGCAGAGACGATCAGAGGTGTACACATTAGGACCACTGGCAGCAAAGTACAGGAATAATGACAGCGATCAAATGTCTATCAGATAAGTCTATCAAAATACCATGATATAGTTTATCAGTCCCTCAGACTGTCACAATCATTGATTCCATGTTATTGTTATATGGGAAATGTATTTATAACTGTATATTTGGATATGATTCCCAATTTCTTTGATCTGTATTATTGAATGTGATGTTCCAGTCGTAATTCTGGATTATTGTCTGTCTGGACAAGATAGTTTTGTGTATGTGTAAAGGTTGAATACGTAATTTTCATTATGTATAGTAAAGGGTATGTCCATCAAAAAGTGGTTTCTATCTGACGTTACTGAAGACCAAAGGAGGAGTAATGTCAGTGAATCTCTTACACTCGTTCTTCAATAATTCTTACAGGAGAGTGGACACTTACCCGCGGGACCCGCTCCAGCAGCACGACGAACATCCCAGATGCATCTCCAGTCCTTTGCACTGTGTGCGGACATGCGCTATGCCACAGTGCCAAAGATGAGTGAAGGAGGACGCGTCGGAGACTGTCAAGGAAACGGTCAGATGAGAAACAAACGTTTTTAACAGTGGACTCGGTAAAAGCTCTTTAATGGGAATCTGAAACAATCCCATGTTCTAATTGGTGGGGAACACGACAGAGACCTTTCGTGGTTCGTGTGTTTAATACGAAGTAACCAATGAACTTACAGGGTTATTCAATAAAAGTTCTTATCGTTTAAAAGGTGCTAATTTGTCCCCAACCCAATCACGATCTATTTTATATTTGAAGATACATCTGATGTGGTGGGAAAAATATGTCACCATTTAACGAAAGAAACTTTTATTGAATAACCCGTTAGTATCTAACAAATTCATTCATCGCCCTGACACCGGATTTGTAAGTGACCGTTTTATGGCACGTTACCACCCTACCCACCACCCCGCGGCATACAGGAAGTGTTGCAGGAAAAAGAACGCACTTGTGGGGTGTGTCAGGTAGACCACCCTGTGGTGTTACACTCCTCTAGTCAGCTCACCAACTTTATATGATTGGGTGTTGGTTAATTGGTTTTCACAACTTTCAGGGATGTAAAAATGCACTTGAAATCAACAGAGGGAGCTCTCCTTACATCTACTCTTGGGCTCAAATAAGAAGTTATTTTTGAGTCCAATAACTCTGGACAACTGTTGGACTTTACAAACGAACGGATTTATCTTCATTTTACTGGAACACTAAGGACTGACATAAGCATTATTTTTACTTTTCCAGCCTCATTTCGTTTTACTGCTGCTTGTGTTGTGATTGTCCCCTGTTATATATATTTTCTGTAGTTTGCTTGCAACTGTTTTTTCATTTAAACGATTTCAAAATCGTAGCTGAATCTTATTGCTCTGAATTAGGAACTAAGAACTCTGCCTTGAGATGCTAACGTTTTACAGATAATTTCCATTCTAATTGTATTCTGTTAATTCACCTACAAGAATTAACCGGTCAATATTTATTAGTGTTTATGTACAGCTAGTATGCTGGGTAGGTGGTGAGCACAACCGTGGTTGGCAGTTACAATGGTTCATGGTTAAATAATATATAATAATATGATATATACCGAATATCGGTGAGTATAAGACAAGGTTAGTCAGGCTTTAAAAAAACCTGAAACCCGACCCTCGGCTTATATCGGGTCACCGGTAATTACTTACTGCTGCGAGTAGTGACGGTCACTATAGGGCCGGGCAGTAAGATAACACAGCCGCCAGTACGTACTCGTGTGCAAGCTTGCTACAGCAGAGTGCCACCGGATGCAGGGAGTTAACTACCTGGTATGTCACATAGAGAGCAAGTAGCAGTCAGTCAGATGGGGGCAAAATTAACCTTAACCCCTGACTTTACCTCATGGTAAAGCTCCGAACACCTCAATCCCTGAAAACTGGGGGGGCTCTCTAAGGGGGAATGTTGGGCCTTTCCTTGGGGGTGCTGTGCTGTCCATAAAAAGGCCTCATTCCTTTGACAAAAGGGTTTGGTAAAAACTGGCAACTCCAGCTACTAAAGCATGCTGGAGTTTAGTTTCAACAAACATCTGGAGAGTGCCAAGGAATGGTTTTTTATGGACAGCAGAATTTCCATACAGTAATAGCCATTAGCTGGATTGTTATTGACTGTATGGGATATGCGGTCCATTGTAAAGGACAAACTAACTACAGTATTTTAAATTGCAGTTAGTGGTCAACCCTCAGCTTATCCTCGGTCAATCAGGTTTTCTCACTTTTTGAGGTAAAAAATGGGGTACCTCGGCTTTATACTCTCGGTAGGCTTATCTACATGTAGATACGTAGTGACGGGCACTCTCGGTCCGAGTTTTAGGCGCTAAGCTGTTTCAGAGTGCCACTGTGGTGAGGGTGTAGTGCGTCCGTCAACTGTCCTCGAATGGAATATATCGCAGGAGGCGACAGAGACAGTGTCTGATAATGACTCTTATACTCGCTAGCTTAGTGATCTCACAAATGATTATATATTAAAACTTTTGAAAGTTGTGGACCATAGTATGGAAAACAGCTTCCTCAACATCAATAATATGAATACGACACCCATTATACCTGTTTCGGCAATGTTGCCCAAGGTCCACAAGTCTCTAGAGAATATACAAGTGTCGGACGATCGTTTCCGGAACTTGGATTGATCAGAAACAGTTGCGGAATACGTAGACAAAGTGCTAATAACCTGGTAGGGAGTCTACCATCATATGTTAAGGACTCCACAATATCATAATATAACTGTGTGATGTATAGTGAAAAATTACTTCTTGTGGATGACTATGAGGATAAGCACCCTGTATACCTCGATTGGTCATGATCGTGTATAGAGGCTGTAATTCGTGGGTGTCGTGGTAGGACAATTTTTACACTTACACGTATATGCTCCTCCATGGCAAACTTACCAAGATAGACGCCTGGAGCTGGGGCAGTTGATTGAAATACAAACACTGAACTCCTAAACAAGACTTAGGAGAAAAGCAGGTCTAAAAACTCGTCAGGAATTGTGGACTATAATTCAAACTTACAATTCAGTCATATTTTAAATCACAATACCGTTACTTCCCCTTATCTTACTCTAACATATACACAGCAAAGGGGTGTGGAAACTATATGCAGAACCATCAGGAAGCATGGCATTGATAAATTAGACCCCATATTGAATAGAAAACTGGGCCATGGTCAAATTTTTCGTTTGTAGGGGAAAATGGTAGTAGCTGCTACAGTACTCTCCTAGTATGTTTAATCAGAAGCAGATGTTACATAAAAAAACATGGTATGTGTACCGGAAGCTACCATGTGTAACAAATCAGATGTCCATATTTAAAAAATGGTTCTACCAAGACAGATTTAATAGTCGAACGAACAGAGAAACTTAAACATCAAATTTTTCAAATGCGCATCTTCCTGGGTTTAGATATTATTTGGCCCCTGTATATTGGCCTTCATTATATAGTTTAAAAACCATCGACTGGCATAAAACTTATCGGAACACATTTATGCTTTAAATGGGAAGTACGAACCTCACCATCTCATGCATTGAAGCCAATAAGGTGAGATTTACCAGGTACCACATAGATAGGATGGTCAATTAAACCCAGAGGAAGACAGAAACAAAAGTCTCGTATGGAAGAGGCCTTACTTGACTTTTTAGCTCCGTACTGTAACCCCAGATGACTAAACGGGATGGGAGTTTAACTGTTTCCTAGATAGGTAATTTAGTGGATAGTCATCCCCTTTATTAGTATTTATAGTTGTGACTCTCTGTGTTTATAAATCATTGGAGATCCTGGGGTCAGTGTCCTATATAGTGTGTCTATCCGTATTTATATTTCAATATTAACAATTGCAATCATAAATTATCATTCTATTTATGTATAACCCCACCAAATCTAAAATTTTCCCAACGTGATGGCCCCTCGGTAAGTTTTAAAAAATCCTTACTTACATTACTGCTATTCTGGTTCTCCTATTAGTACATGTCCAAAAATCCAGGAAAACTGAAGAGCAGTGGGCTGTTCTTCCTGTCCAAAGGGTCTCTGACTCTGTGAAGCTCTTCAGGAGGTGAATAGGAGACATTTGCAGGGGAGCCTTTTCCCTTCCTCCCTCAGGATCCCATTTGCCCACCACTGCCTCCTAGAGTGACAGGCTTTTGGTATAATTCTTTAAGGTTGACCACCCTAACCGCTATACAACGACTAAAAAACCTTTTAAGCATTTACTTACAGCCTGTCGCTCCGCGATTTTCATAGCCGGCAGCTGCAGGTGTGTGATTGGCTGGACGGCTGTCGACCCTATCTGCTGTTTCTGTTAGAGAGAGGGAAGACGAGACGTGTGGGAGCGGGAAGGGGTGTAAGTAGATATTGAACGTTGTTTTTTTTAGCTGATTATAGCGGTTGGGGTGGCAACCCTAAAGAAACATAAACCAAAAATGTAGTTTGTGGAATGCCATTAAGGCCTCAATGGTTTTGGATCACAGTTGCCCTGTAAGTCTTTCGTTTCTAAACAGTAGTTAACAATAACAGAACTAATGACAATTCAAAATGCTTACAAAGTTTTGATAGGGGATAATTATTCTGGTTTACTATGGCTCCACATTATGTGGATATGTCCCCAAGCTTTATTGTATTTGTACCGTTTCCCTATGAAGAGTCAGTCAGGTCTTCTGCTTATGGCGGGGGGTTGCTGACTTAAACCCTACAAGAAGAGGGGAAAAAAAACACAACAATATAGTACACCCTCCACGTTCCCTGTAAATAGGTCAAACTTGAGAACTACATGACAAAGAGCTGTGCAAAAATCAGGTCACTCATACTCCTCCCCCTGCAGCTCTGTATCTAGTGTTTACGGGACTAGCTATTAAAGGGGAGGAAGGAGTGGAGGGGTTATGGACAATCATTAAAATTACCTTCGGGGACACACAGAAAATTGTCGGAAAAAACGTCGACTGTATTCTTTGTAGACTGATAATGTTTATTATTTCCGAGAAAGTTTATTAACGTACAGCGCTGCGTACCAAAGTGGCGCTTTATAATAAAATTATACATAATATCTACTAGTAATTGGATATTGACAGTAGTAGTACAGGTTTACTTTTTATATGTCATTGTCTGGCTTTGTGTATATTAACCAATTACCTACTAACAGCTGGATTTTCTGTGACTCAACATTATTTTGACAAAAGTCCTTTTAATAAAGCATACAGAAATGCAAAAGAAAACAACAAAACTGTTAAAACATAAAATACATTGGCTCACATTGGGGTTGTTGGAAGTTATCAGACAACTAGTATACCAGTTTTGTTTTCATTTAGCGAGAATCTGAGATAGTATCGTATGACAAGACAAATATTACCTGCCAATGCAAATGCTGGGTACTTACTAATAGACTAAAGGGGCGGATGCAATCATTGGCGTGGGGTTTTGAACTATTATAAGCCCACCCGCAGCATTTCCACCATTTTGGAAATAGCGAGGCTTAGCAAATGTAGACTGGCTTAGTTAAGATTAGCACAACAATTTGTGCATCAGTGGAGTTATGGGCAGGATGTAGTACTAAAAAAAGTACAAATGGACCCACGATGCAGTAGTCTAGGGAGAAGACGTAAAGCAGACCGGGAATAACTGGCAGGTAAGACAAAACTTTTTAGTATTACATTGGCTGTAAAGCACAAATCTGGCTCTTTATAGTGCCATTTTGCAGGGGTGTGTTCTAGACTTTTTGTCACTGAACAAATTTAAGCCGCCATGGACTTTTCCTGCTTGAACACGAAGCCAAAGAAAAATGGGTGTGGCTTTGTAGAGGTGGGTGGGGGGTTGTTAGGTCATCCTAACATTTCTGGAGGACTAACCTAACCGTGGCTGGTTAAAAATGGAGGGCTGAATAGCAGAGGCTGGGAAATGTGGGGCATAACAATATATGCCACCTGGAGTATTGATCATTTATGGGCTAAAATAGAGAACCTGAAAAGAGATGGTACATAACAAGTTTACCACAGGAGTGTGACTGTTACCATGTAAGTTTGCCCACGTGACTGCTAACATCACAAGTTTTCCCACAGTGCACACCAATCAGTATTGCACAAACATGTTACAGACACTCGGACTAGTGTCTGAAAAATGTTGGTGAGACTATAATAACATGTGGGCTAAATGCAATGCTTTGAGCGTGCTTGACGTAAAAGAGGGGTTCGACACTACTGATTGGATGACTTTTGCCCACTGTGATTTGAATGGTACATATAACTTTGACCACAGTGACGGGTACATACAAGTTTGCCCACACTGGTGAGGCATGACTCTGATGAAGTGTGGACAGGCGTAAGGTGTGGACGTTGGGATTATGTTGATGATAATAAAATTATTGCCTTTTACGGGAACCCGCAGTGTTCCGGGTGCTCGGGCTTTGTTTCTCTGTTTGATCTATGTTCACAGGTTATAGAGTTACACCTCTAATTTTTCATACCGGGACCTATACCAAGTATTCACATATAGTAAATACAATGAACATACAAACATGGGTTAGAACAGTTCAAAGATACACCACTAGAGGCATTCAATATGCCTACAACTGCTAAACACAAATCACCTCAAAGCCTATTATTGCTTAAAAGGTAGCTCTTATTCGAATTAACTAGCTCATGTACTCATGTAATGAAAGAGATATATTATACCTGCACAAATATAATCGGTATATAGGTCACATGTGGATCATACCTTGTTCGTAATTGGGTCCTTTGTATCTCAATGGGGAAAGACATTCTTTTGGTGTTTGGCCTTTGTGTCTATCGCTCTTCTAAAAAATAGGAGTATGGATTGATATCATTGTTGGAAAAGCTTAGAATAAGGGTTCCAGATATCATCCAAGAATCAGGAATTGTGAAGCTTGCATGTGCGTCGCGATGTCCCTGTCAAATAGGGACATCTGGCAACCCTTTTGGAACACACATATCATCAGTACACAAAGATACTTAAAACCAGACACTGTAAGTGCCTGGTGACCACAAACCTCGTCAGAATAATTTCCAACTCCTAAGTTTTAACAGGAGAAAAATGCGTCCAAAAAACAGTATGTCCAGGTAGACCAAGTTTCTGGTTTCTGCTTGCTCCTATAGTAAAAAATCTCTGAGAATAAACTACGAATACTAAATATAGCTAGCAATGTATAATACACATCTGGAAAATCTTTAAAGTAGTGTTTTCAGACACCATACACCCTATGTTATCCCAAGAAACGCCAATTAAATATCCCCATAACCACCAACATGTTCTATTCTGCTACCACAAACGCCGTTTCCCGTACTGTACATTGTGATGGTTCTAAGACTCTTTGTGACCAACAGTACTTAAAGGATAAGTGCACTGTAAAATCAAGTTATGTTCATTTGGAGCTGTAGCTTTAAAATACCATTGCCATATTTTTTTTTAACTATGCCCTTCCAGAGGCCTAGCTTTGTGCTTTGGAAGTTGAGGACATCTTGTAATGGTTGCTGAATGTGATAAGCTCCGCCCCTCTGAGATCCCTTGCTTCTCCTGCTTGAGCCTCAAACAGAATGGCTTGTGAGTTCCGTGCACTCTCCATGCTTGAGCCTCAAACAGTAAGCTTGTGTGAGTTCCGTGCACTATCCTGCTCTGAGCTCAAACAGTAATGCCTGGGAGTTCCGTGCACTCTCCTGCTTGAGGCCTCAAATACAGTAAGGCTTGTGAGTTCCGTGCACTCTCTGCTGAGCTTCAACAGTAATGCCTGTGGAGTCCAAAGAAGCATAACTTGAGTTACAGTCACTTATGCTTTAAACCCTTCTGCAGGAGATTTTACAGTTTTTTTTTTTTGAGATTTAAGGGCAGGCCACACTGCTGCGGTTTTTTGTTTGCGTTGTGTTGCGTTGCGATTGCGATTGCCGTTGCGATTTTTCAAAAATTATTTGAAAACGCGGCAACGCAAAAAAAACGTGGTTTGCGCTCGTTTGCGTGTTGCGTTCGCATTTTTAAATCGACAATGCGCATGCGTTTTCCCTCATACTATGAAGAGAATTCGACAATCGCAAACGCTAACGAAAATCGACACATGAAACGCCTGCTATTGCGTTTGCGTTTGAGTTCAGTGTGCCTAGCCTACCTGCCAGAAGATATTGTCAGAATTTGCCCGTAATAGCTTAGACTAATTTTACAGTAGGAACTGCTAGTAAATCAGGAATATTATAACAGTGTTTTTTCGCACAAAAATCTACTTTTAACTGGTAAACGGTAAGGTAAAACAAAAATTTTGTAACTTTCTGGAAAATTTTACTGGAAGTTAGGGATAAAATAGTAAAAAAAATGAAAATTTGCAAATTTTTCCGGATTTTTCCCATTTTCCTTATCGTTATCTTACGGGTACACACAAAAATCTTTACTGTTTCTAAAAAGCTCTGATAATCCCGAGTACACGAGGCGATACCAGATATAGGTAGAGAAACCCCACAATAAAACTGCCCTTAGAATATTACAACAAAATTAACATGGAAACCCCTACTGACAGTCTTTAATCAGGAGAACTAAAGGTTTGAAACCCCCCCACCCTTTTGCATAAAGATGTATTGTTGTAAACTTATGTGTTGGGTAGTGGGTTTTTTTTTTGTGGCGTTGTTACCTTTCTGCATCTTTCTATTTTGTCTATCGAGGTTTTCCATTTAGAAAATCTCTCACACTTGGGGTCCTAGCGTGCTTTAAGGGCTCCAGATCCTCCCCCTGACGGGTTGGTGGTTATCGTGGAAGCGAAAGCACAAAGTAGAGATTAATGCACGAATCAGAAAAAGCGGAAAATATCACCAACTCTGAATTTAGTACTGTCTGACAGATTTACACCAAACACCCAGACTAGAAAATAACCCCCACCAAAACTATATATTCATGAAATCTACACACCTTCAGGCTATGTAGCACTGTAGTTCGTTCATCAACCATCAATGGTGTGGGCCGCAGCTTCGTAGAATTCGCATTTGTCTGAAAAAATGAACAAAAACAACTTCAAAAGCTAGAAGAAGAAATCATGCCAAAACCTCATGGAATGTAAAAAAAGTTACTAATATCAATCTCTCCAAATGTACCTGAACAAACGGTAGTATGGGGGGCCATATTGTTTGGTTACACCGCGGACGTGGAGCGAAAAGCACAAAGTGAGACAATGCACGTGGCTCAGAAACAGTGAAAATTTAGCCAACTCTGGAATTGGACAGTCTGCTGTTTTTCCACAAACCCCCGATAACTTAGAAATAACCCCCCACAAACTATATATTCCTGAAATCTACACACCTTCAGCTATGTAACCACGGTAGTTGTGTATGTCATACATCAAGGGGTGTGGGCGCAGAGTTCTTCTTAGAGAAATTCGGCATTGGTCTGAAAAAATGAACAAAAAACAACTCAAAAGGTAGAAATCATGCCAAAACCTCATGGAATGTAAAAAAAAAGTTACTAAATATCAATCGCCTAAATGTCTGAACAAACGGGTAGGCCAATGTGTGGTTACGCACGTGTACGAGAAAAGCAAAAGCCACAAGTGATGAGACAATGCACGATGGCTCAGAAATGGCCAAAAAGATTAGCCACAATCTGAATTTAACTGTCGCAGTTGTTTTTTCAACAAAAAACAACCCCGTAAACTTAGAAACATAACCCCCAACAAACATATTATTCCTGAAATTACACACCTTCAGCTATGTAACACTGTAGTTGTTCATTCATACCATCAAGGTGTGGGCAGTAGTCTTCGTAGAATTGCTTTGTCTGAATGAAAAAATGAAAAAAAAACAACTCAAAAGGTTTGGAATCATGCCAAAAACCTCAGGATGTAAAAAAAAGTTACTACAATCAATTCCTAAATGTCCTGGAATCAAGACGGTATATGCCATATGTGTGGTTCGCACGTGGACGAGAAAGCCAAAAAGCCACAAGTGAGACAATGCACGATTGGCTCAGAAATGTCAAAAAATATTTAGCCAACTCTGAATTTAGGACGTCTGCAGTTTTTTTTACAAAACACCCCCGTAACTAGAAATAACCCCACAAAACTATATATTCCTGAATCTAAACACCTTCAGCTATGTAAAATGTAGTTTGTCATAATTACCATTCAATGGTGTGGCGCAGTTCTTCGTTAGAATGCATTTGTCTGAAAAAAAAAAAAATGAACAAAAAACAACTTCAAAAGTAGAAAGAATCATGCCAAAACCTCATGGAATTCTAAAAAAAAGTTACTAAATATCATCTCCTAAAATGTCCTGACTCAAACGGTATGCCATATGTGTGGTTCACGCACGTGGACGAGAAAGCCAAAAGCCACAAAAGTGAGACAAGCACGAGGGCTCAGAAATGGCACAAATATTTAGCCAACGCGACTGAATTTAGGACTTGTCTGCAGTCTTTCCACAAAAACCCCCCGTCGTAACTTAGAAATAACCCCACAAACTATGATAGCCTGAAATCTAAACACCTTCAGGCTATTAACACTGTAGTGTTCATTCATACCATCAATGGTGTGGGCGGCAGTTCTTCTAGGAATTGCATTTGTCTGAAAAAAACGAACAAAAAAACAACTCAAAAGGTTAGAAATTAATGGCCCAAAACCTCATGGAATGTAAAAAAAAAGGTACTAAAGATCAATATCCTAAATGTACTGAATCAAACGGGTTATGGCCATGTGTGGTACGCACGTTGACGAGAAAGCCAAAAGCCACAAGTGAGGACCAATGCACGATGGTGGCTCAGAAATGGCAAAAATTATTAGCAACTCTGAATTTAGACTGTCTGCAGTTTTTTCCACAAAAACCCCCCGAACTTAGAAATAACCCCCACAAACTATATATTCCTGAAATTTACACCTTCAGCTATGTAACACTGTAGAACTTTGTTCATGCATAACCATCAATGGTGTGGGCGGCAGTTCTTCATAGAAATTAGCCATTTTGTCTGTGAAAAATGAACAAAAACAACTTCAAAGGTAGAAATCATGCCCAAAATCTCATGGAATGTAAAAAAAGGTAAGAAATCATCGCCCCCCCCCCCCAAATGTCCTGAATCTAACGGTAGGCCATATGTTGTGGATACCACGCGGACGTGGAAGCGAAAAGCCACAAAGGAGACAATGCACGTGGCTCAGAAACAGCGAAAATATTAGCAACTCCGGAATTTGGAGACGCTCTGCAGTTGTTTCCACAAAAACCCCCCGTAACTTAGACAACACCCCCAAAAAACTATATATTCTGAAATCTACACACTTCAGCTATGTAACACTGTAGTTTGTTCATCGTACATCAAGGTGTGGGCGCAGTTCTTCGTAGAAATCGCAGTTGTCATGAAAAAACATGAACAAAAAAACTTCAAAGGTACGAAATCATGCCAAAACCTCATGGAATCTAAAAAAAGTTACCTAAATATAAATCTCCCAAATGCCTCCTTGAATTAAACGGTATGCCATATGTGTGGTTACACCCGCGGACTTGGAAGCGGAAACGCCACAAAGATGAGACAATGACACGTTTGCGCTCAGAGGAAACAGCGAAAATATTTAGCCAACTCGAATTTGGACAGCTGCAGTTTTTTCCCCAAAAAACACCCCCATAACTTAGAAAAACCCCACACAAACTATATAGTCCTGAAATTCGACACACTTCAGCTATGTAAACACTGTAGTGTCATTCATACCACAATGGTGTGGTGCGCCGTTCTTCGGTAGAATTCGCATTGTTCTGAAAAAATGAACCACAACAACTTCAAAGGTAGAAAATTAATGCCAAAACCTCATGGAATGTAAAAATAAAGTTACTAAATATCAATCTCCCAAAATGTCCTGAATCAAACGGTATGCCTATGTGTGGTCTTACACACGCGGGACGTGGAGCGAAAAGCCACAAAGTGAGACAAATGCACGTGGCCAGAAACACGAAAAATATTTTAGCCAACTCGAATTTGGACAATCGCAGTTTTTTCCACCAAAACCCCCCGTAACGTAGACATAACACCCACAAAACTATATATTCCTGCAATATACACAACATTCAGCTATGAAACACTTTAGTTTGTCATTCAACCCATCAATGGTGTGGGCGCAGTTCTTAGTAGGATTTAGAATTCGCATTTGTCTGAAAAAATGAACAAAAAACAACTTCAAAAGTTAGCAAATCATGCCAAAACCTCATGGAATGTAAAAAGAAAGTACTAAAGATCATCTCCTAAATTTCCTGATTCAAACGGTAGCATTGTGTGGTACGCAGTGGACGAGGAAAAGCCAAAAGCCACAAAGTGAGCTAATGAACAATGGCTCAGAAATGGCAAAAATATTTTGCCAACTCTGAATTTAGACGGTCGCAGTTTTTCACAAAACACCCCGGGTAACTTAGCAAAAAACCCCACAAACTAATATTCTGAAATGTACAAACCTTAACTATGTACACTGTCGTTGTTCATTCATACAATTAATGGAGTTGGGGCGCAGTTCTCGAGAAAGAAATCGCATGTCTGAAAAAATGAAACAAAACAACTCAAAAAGGTCGGCGAAACATGCCAAAACCTCATGGAATGTAAAAAAAAGTTACTAAATAATCAATCTCCTAAAGTCCTGAATCAACGGTTAGGCCATATGTGTGGTTACGCACGTGGCACGAGAAAGCCAACAGCCCCAAAGTTGAGACATAGCAACGATTATTTGGCTAAGAAATGGCAAAAATATGTAGCCAATTCTGAATTCGACGTCTTGCAAGTTTTGTCCACAAACACCCCGGAACTAGAAAATAACCCCCACAAACATATACCTGAAATCTACACTTCAGCTATGTCACACGTAGTTTGTTCATAATACCATCAATGGTGTGGGCGGCAGTTCTTCGTTAGAAGTCGCATTCGTCTGAAAAAATGAACAAAAAACAACTTCAAAAGGTAGAAATCAGCCAAAAACCTCCTGGCCGGATAAAAAAAAAAAAAAAGTTACTAAAGATTCAATCTCCCAAATGTCCTGAATCAAACGGTATGCCAATGTGTGGTTACAACGGGACGTGAAGGGAAAAGCAACAAAGTGAGACATGCACGTGGATCCGCAACAGCGAAAATTTAGCCAACTCCGAATTGGGACATCTGCAGTGTCTCCACAAAACACCCCGACTTAGAAAATAACCCCCAACAAACTTATATTCTAAAATTCGACACACCTTAAGCTATGTAGCACTTGTAGTGTGTTCCATCATACCATTCAATGGTGTGGGGCATTCTTCGTAAGACAATTCGCCATTGGTCGAAAAAAAAAAATGAACAAAAACAACTCAAAAAGGTATAATTCTGCAAAACCTCATGGAATCTAAAAAAAAAAAGTACTAAAAATATCCATCTCCAAATGTCCTGAAATCAAAACGGTATATGCCATATGGGGGTACACACGCGGAAGTGGAAGCGAAAAGCCACCAAAGAGAGACAATGCACGTTGGCCAGAAACAGCGCAACAATTTAGCCAACTCCGAATTTGGACAGTCTGCAGTTTTTCACAAAACAACCCCCGTAAATTAGAAAACAACCCCACAAAACTATATATTCTGAAATCTACACACCTTCAGCTAGTTAAACACTGCTAATTTGTTTCATTCATACATTAATGGGTGGGCGCAGTTTCGTAAGAAATTCGCATTTGTCTGAAAAAATGAAACAAAAAAAACAAATCAAAAGGTAGAAATCAGTGCCAAACCTCATGGACTCTAAAAAAAAAGTTACTAAAATATTCAATCTCCCAAATGTCCTGAATCAAACGGTATGCCATATGTGTGGGTACACACGCGGACCTGAAGCGAAAAGCCACAAAGTGAGCATGCACGTTTGGCTCAGAAAACAGCTGGAAATATTTAGCCAAACTCGACTTATGGGACAGTCTTGCAGTGTTTTTCCACAAACCACCCCCTGTAACTTAGAAGGAAACAACCCACAACAAAATATATATTCCTGAATCTACACACCTTCAGCTAGTAACACTGTAGTTGTTTATTCATACCATTAATGGTGTGGGGCGCGTTCTTCGGTAGAAATTCGCATTTGTCTGAAAAAATAAAATGAACAAAAACAACTTCAAAAGGTTAGAAATAGGAAATCATGCAAAAACCTCATGGAATCCAAACAAAGTTCTTAAATATCCAATCTCCCAAATGTACTGAATCAAACGGTATGCCATATGTGTGTTACACACGCGGACGTGGAAGCGAAAAGCCACAAAGTGAGACAATGCACGATGGCTCAGAAACAGCGAACATATTTAGCAACTCAGAATTTGGACAGTCTGCAGTTTTAAAAAATACACCCCCCGTCACTTAGAAATAACCCCCAACAAAATTAATATTCCTGAAATCTACACACCTTCAGCTATGTAGCACTGTAGTTTGTTCATTCATACCATCAAGGTGTTGGCGCAGTCTCGTAGAAATTCGAATTGGTCTGAAAAAAATGAACAAAACACAACTTCAAAAAGGTATAAATCATCCAAAACCTCATGGAATCTAAAAAAGTTACTAAATATCAATCTCCAAATGTCTGCCTCAAAAGGTTGCCATATGTGTGGGTACACACGCGGGGACATGAAGCGAAAAGCAACACAAAGTGAGGACAATGCCGTGGCCTCAGAAAACAGCGAAAATATTAGCCAACTCCGAATTTGGACGTCTGCAGTGTTTTCCACAAAACACCCCGTAAACTTAGAAACAAACCCACACAATACATTATATATTCCTGAAATCTCCACACATTCAGTATGTAACACTCTAGTTTGTTAATTCATACATTAATGGGGTGGGCGCAGAGTCGTCGGAGAAATTCGAATTGTCTGAAAAAAAAAAATGAACAAAAACAACTCAAAAGGTTAGAAATCAGGCCAAAACCTAGGAATCTAAAAAAAAGTTACTTAAATATCAATCTCCCAAAGTCCTGAATCAAACGGGTAGCATATGTGTGTTACACACGCGGACGTGGAAGCGAAAAGCCACCAAGTGAGACAATGAAGAGGGCTCAGAGAGAAAAGTGAAATATTGAAGGCCAACTCGAATTGGACAGTCTGCAGTTTTTCACAAAACACCCCCGTAACTTAGAAATAAACACCAACAAAATATATATTCCTGAAAATGGGCTACACACATTCGCTATGTACACTTTAGTTTTCATTCATACCAGCAATGGTGTGGGCGCAGCTTCAAAGGTAGAATAGAAATCATGCCAAAACCTCATGGGAATGTTAAAAAAAAGGTTTATAATTAATCTCCAAATGGCCTGAATCAAACGGTATGCCGATGTGTGGTACACACGGGACGTGGAATGCGAAAAGCCACAAAGTGAGGACAATGGCACGAGTCAGAAAGGGCAAAAAGATTTAGGCCAAACTCTGAATTTAGACGTCTCAAGTTTATCCACAAAACACCCCCGTAACTGTAGAAATAACCCCACAAACTATAATATTCCATGAATCTACCACTCAAGCTATGTACCACTGGTTTGTCATTCATTACACAATGGTGTGGGCGCAGTTCAAAAGTAGAAAATCATGCCAAAAACCTCATGGAATGTAAAAAAAAAGTTACTAAATATCAATCTCCCAAATGGTCCTGAATCAAAGGGTATTGCAATATGTGTGGTTAAACACGGGAAGTGGGAAGCCAAACGCCACAAAGTGAAAACAATCACATTGGCTCAGAAACTCTGAATTTGAACAGTCTGCAATTTCCCCACAAAACAACCCCACAAACCATTATATTTCTCGAATCCACACACCTTTATCTACGAAATTCTGTAGTTTGTAATTACGTACCAAATGGTGGGGGCGAAGTTGCGTGTAGAGGTACAGTTGTAGCAGATTTTCTAAAAAATTTGACAAAAAAACACTTCAAAGGTAGAAATCATGGACAAAATCCCAAGTTACTGTAAAAAAAAAGTTACAAAATAATCAATCTCCCAAATGTCCTGAATCAACGGTTGCCCTATGTATGGTTACAACGCAAGCGGAATCAACTCGCACACGTGAGCCAAGAACAAGTCCAATTACGCAACTTTTCAGCTGTGTTTAGACGAGACAACCCCTATATAGAAATACCCCCCCAACTATATGATGCTTGGATCTACAAACTTCAGTACACAAATGGTGTGATCCTTTAGCAACACCAAGGTGTGGGCGCAGTTTCATTTTAAAATTTCGCGTTTTTTACCAGATTTTCAGAAAAATGTATAAAACTACAAGTCAAAGTAAAAATATGGCAAATTTCCAGGTCATGTAAAAAACAACTGTCAATTATCATCTTCCAAATGCCCTGAATCAACGGGTATGCCAGATGCGTGGATGTTAACAGAGGACAGGCCACAACTAGCTCAAATGGGGAACACATGCACAAGGGTTAATTACAAGACAAAAAAATCAAATGCTCGGTAATTCAAAAGCCCCAAAACTTGGAAAGCCCCCCACAAATTAAATAAAACCCCAACTAAATAATCATCTCACACATGTCTGAATCAAAACGTATGCCCCTATGTGTGATGACACAGAGGACGTGGCCACAACAGCTAAAGGGAGGCATGCAAAAATGCAAGTACAAGAAGAAAGAATCAAAGTGCTCTGTAAGTTGAACAGCCTACACTTTTTCTAAGGAAACAGTCCCGAAAACATGGCGGAAATTCCCACAAAATATATATTTTGGAATATACACACTTCAGCTAGTTACGATGCCCAGCTTTAATACAACATGAAGAATTCAGACGAGTGATACAAAGAACTCTGTAGTTTTTAGGAGGTTTGTGGAAAAAGAAAATAAGATGATTCAAGATTGAAAATCCTACCTAAACAACTTTGACAAGCAAAAAAAACCATTAAATGTCAATCTCCCACATTCCTGCATCAAACGGTATGCCATTGTGTGGGTGCACACAGAGACATGGCCCCAACTAGCTCGAAATGGCGACACAGAACAGTGTAATTACAGAGAAAAAAAATCCAAAGGTCTGTTAATTTCAAACAGCCCCAAAACTGGGAATGGAAAATGCCCCCACCAAAACCACCCCACTAAATTATCCACTCTCCCAAATGGTCCGAATCCAAAACGTTATTGCCATATGCGTGGAGCATACAGAGACGTTGGCCACCAAACTAGCTTCAAATGGGACGCTGACAAATGCAATTACAAGAAAGAATCAAAGTGCGCGTAAGAACAGCCTACATTTTTTCTCAGGAAAACAGTCTCGAAACAGGAAATCCCCCCAACAAACATTATTTGGAAGCTACACACCTTCACTACGTACGATGCCATGCTTCAGACATACATGAAGAATTCCAGACCCACTGACCCAAGAAGTCCGTTTGTTTTAGGAGGGTTTTGTGAAACTAACATAAGATGATCAAGGGTTGAAAATCCTATTAAACCCTTTTGGACAAGCAAAAAACCCCTAAATGTCAATCTCCACATTTCGGCATCAAAACGGTATGCCAATGTGGGTGCACACAGAGACGTGGCCACCAAACTAGCTCAGAATGGCCGCATGCACAAGTCCAATTGAAAAAAAAAATAAAAGTGTTTGTAATTTGAACAGTAATCAACTGGAAATACCCCCACAAAAACTATTATATTTTTTGGAAGCTAAACACTTCAGTACGTGTGGATCATGGTTCGTATATAATGAAGATTCCAGCCGGTTATTCATAGCACTCAGGCTTTTAGGAGATTTGTGCAAAACAAAAATAAGAGGACTCAATGGTTGAAATTCTTACCTAAAACCACTTTTTTGCATGTAAAAAAACCCCACCTAAACGGCCATCTCCCACATGTCCGAATCAAAACGGTTATGCTTTAAGGGTGGGTTGCAAACAGAGACGAGGCACCAACTAGCTAAAATGGGATCCATGCGCAAATTCAATTACAAGAAAAAAAAGAAAACTAAAAAACAGGACCACAACCCACCCCCCACCGTCTCCCCCACTCCCCTGTTATTTGGTGTTTTTAGTGAAAAAAGCAGTTAGTACGGAGAGTTCCCAACAAGTTTTTGCCACTTGTATGATCCTCTAAACATTAAATCGGTCTTTTTTTGTATCTCTGCCCCAAATCCTATTAATATAGCTTATTAGTTTCCTTAAAAATTAGAAACAAATAATGATCAGCGTGTACTTAGCGATATCACTGGGACATTGGGAAGCCATTGGGAGCTTTTTGTTTTGCTAATTTATAGTTTTTAGGTTAAAAAAAAAAGGGTGTGTGTGGGATCACTTTAAGATTCCGTTTGTGTGCATTTCCCCGTTTTTCGGGGATCATTCCCAAAGATGATCATCAAATCATTCTTAGGGATGATCCCACATTGGAATACGGGATAAATGCCGTTCCATTCAAAATCGATCGGAAAAAATCAATTCCCGGAAATTCATTTTCCAGGAAGGATTTTCATTCATTGGGCAAAGATCAATAATTGGTGATTCAGAAGTGATTCACCAAATTCACCCTCTGTCCCCATTTTTTTCGAAGTCTCTGGCCTAAGTAGCCAATCTTTATTTGTGAATAACTTTAGTCCATTCACGAAATGTAAGTACATCTGTAGCATGACAGCTTGTGTCTATACAGGTTACGGCAGCATGATCTGAATGCAGATCATGCTGCGATATCCTCAACATAAACCACCAGGGGCAGCATCTGACACATTCAAGGAAGACCCCGTTGAAGGAGGGAAGCTCCGTGACGTCACCGGTGGTCTCTCCTTTCCGCTTCTGCACCAGAATCCACGTGGGGACCGGCTGCAATACCGGGACCCGGCCTAAAGGTATGCATATCTTCCGAGCCCCCCACGGAATTGGACGAAACCGAGGGGGGGATCGAGGGGCTGGGGGGCAGTTGAATGGCTGCCCCGATCGCACTAGCGGGGGCCAATGTATGCGCGTGGGGAAAGCCACAGCTCGGTATTCACGATCTTTGACAGTTTGGTTTCATGCACTGCACAGATAGGGAATATAGATTGTGGCAGTGGTGAAAGGTAAGGCAGCAATTATACACAAGCCTGTAAGACAGTAGTGAAAGTTTCTGATTTTAAGCCTCTTTCAGTGGAAAGGCAGGAAGGCTAAGCAGGAAGTACTGTATTTTATTGCCTTGACTTAATGCAAACAAATATGATTTTAAGGACAGACTTAAGTAGTATTCAGCATGGATAATAGATCTTGCAAAACTTAATTGCTTGTTTCTTAGAAGATGTGAGCAAGAATTTAGATTAGGTATATTTTTTTTAACCGTTCTAGGGGTACAGGTGGTTCCAACATCATTGTGTATTCAAACAAAAAAAAAACAAACCACGAATGTGCACGGAACTCACAGGCTTACTGTTTGAGGATCAAGCAGGAGAGTGCAGGAACTCGCAGGCATTACTGTTTGAGGCTCAAGCAGGAGAGTGCACGGAACTACAAGCAGTCATGTTGAGGCTCAAGCAGGAGGGCACGGAACCCCACCAGGCCATTACTGTTTGAGTCGTAAGCAGGAGAAAGCAGAGGAACATATCAGAGGGGCGGGAGGCTTAAATTCAGTAACCAGTAACAAGATGTCAGCAACTTCCAATGACAAAGCTAGGCCCATGGAGGACGGGGACTTAGGTAACACCATAGGCAACGGTATTTTAAAAGCTACAGCTTCCAATGACATAACCTTGGATTTTACAGTTACTATGCTTTAAGGCAGCAAATTATAAAACAGCCTGATTAAAAACAGATAGTGAAAAGTTTTTCTGATTTTTAAGCCTCTTTCAGTGGAAAGGCAGGAAGGGCTCAATCAGGAAAGAGACTGTATTTTATGCTCTGACATGCAAACAAAAATAGGTTTAAGGGGACAGGACCTGTACGAGTAATCAGCATGGATATAGATGTTTGTCAAACGTAATGCTTGTTTTTTTATGAAGATTGTGAGTAGAATTTAGATTTGGTATGGGATCGGCCTCAATTCGCACGTGTGTATGAAGCTTAAGTATGGGACCTTAAAAAAAAAAACAAAACTGGGCGATTTACAGAAGCCGACCCGCTCCCTTCTCCCCCTCCGTGGCAGCTACCACATCTTCCCACCAGGCCCTCTAGGCCCCCTTCCCCGTAGGCTCACAGGGGGGAGGGGGCCTTGCTGGGAGAGGGGGGCTGCTAGGGAGAGGTGTAGCTGCTGTATTGGGACCCCCCTCCCGGCACTTAAAAATGACAAGGCAGCACGGACCAAACTCGGCTGAAGTCGCTAAACCACCAGTGGCATTCAGCCAATCACAGATGTGGGATGCTTGTCAACTCTCTCCTTCTCAGAAGAAAACAGACAGAGGATAGGCAGGGGCAAATGAAGGGGGGTAAGACAGCTCTGGTTCTGGAATTTAAACATTTAAATGGTGTTTAGGGTTGGGGGGGGGGGTCTCCACAGTGTGCGGCAATTTATCTGAATTGGGGGGGTGGATATGCCTTATGATTTTTTTAAATGAATCCAACTGGAAAAAGCACTTTTCCAAAATGGAAAATCACTTTTTTCCACTGGAAAAATCATTTTCCAAAGATAAGTGATTTTCATCATTGCAAGATCAACAATTTAGGTGATAGGAATGATCACCTAATATTGATAGGCCCCCATTAGCAAAGAATTGAAAACAAATATTTGTGAAGGAAACAATACTATAGAAGCGTCACACAGAGGCAGATTATATAGCAGATAATCGCCCATTGCAATAGAATGGAGATCAGAGGCAGAACCTCTACTAGACCACCAGGGGACACGCCAGCGGAAGACCAGGGAAGACCCCCGTGAGTCACGGGGGGCTCCCTTTACCCGTGGATCTGTAAAAAGCCACTATCCCCAATTTGAGGAAGTGTTTCTCAGGATCCCCACATCGATTTCAGACAAAAACCGATGGTGACCGGGGAATAGTGAGAGGAGCACTTTAAATGGTCCCTCCGATCATTCTGGGCGGCACACTTATGCTTCAAAAACACCTTAAGTCATTCAGTAAGGGACAGTGATGATCTGTGGGCACTTTGGTGCCTTTGGGGGAGATGTACCCATACAATGCGGCACTAAAGGGATAACATTTCGTGCTGCCTATACTATAAATGGCTCTGGCAAAGTAAAAAACTGGGGCGCAAGGGGGCTCTCAGTGGTTAGCATGATGCCTTGCAGGGCTGAAGGAACAAGTTCGATCTAACCCTGGAACATCTGCAATGAGTTGGTAGGTTCCTCACCATGTTGCGTTAGGTTTCTCTGGGCACTCCAGGTGTCCCCCACATCATAAAGGCCTTCTAAAGGTTGTATGTGTTCAAATAAATGTGCCTACGATTGTAAGCTTCTGGGAGCGGCCTGAGTGGACTGATACATGCAAAGCGTAGGAAAATGTAAGCGCTGTATAAATCACATAATTGCAGTAACAACATTAGCAAACAGACTCAAGCTAGAAGATATGTCTGAGAAAAAGAGGGGATTGATTTAAATGAGAAAAATATTATTGTTATCTTTACAAAAGCATGGTAGGCATAAATTTGGAATATGCAGTGAGGTTTCTGGAATCTCATATATATAGGGACTCTTGGAAATGGAAAAGGGCTTAAAAGTATGGTGTGCCGTTCTATGGGGTAGGACAGTGTGTCCCAAATCATTTGATAAAACAAAAAAAAAAACTTGTGGCAAAATTATATTTATGTTTTAAAATGACTCATAACAATCTTAACCAGTTTCACCCAAAATAATTTTGTAGAACAAGTCTGTCAATTTGTTCACCAAATAATTGTGTTCCCCAAATAGTTTCTGTAGAATGGTACTCCACCACCTAAGACTCAAATCAGTGGCAACCTACGGTAAAACTTCTTCAAAGTGGGTCTAGTACCACAATAAACCAAAAAACCGGAGTATATTTTAAAAAATTACCAGGTTGATTTCAAAGCGTAATATTTTTTAATACATGTCAGGGGTGCAAAAAAAAAGTAAAACTTAGATAAAAGCTATCAGATATCACTACACTGGGATACAATATTTCAGTATATTCGTTTTAAGAACTGATCCTTTGCAATGCACTCAAACACTCAAAAGGTTAGGACACGGACAAACCCGGTTGAACCAGTTAGTGTTAAGTAGCCTCCCAGGCTCAACTCAACAGCCGTGTCAAGCCAGCCTCCTGGTCACCAGTTCAATGTCAAGCCAGCCCTCTTAGTCACAGCAGTCAAGTCAGCCCTCCAGTTCACCAGCCAGTGCAAGGTCAGCCCCATTTAACAGTCAGGTAGTAAGAGAGCACAAATAGTAGAAAGTAATTATGGCCAGTAACAGTAGAAGCCTAGGACAGAGGCTCCTAAAAGCTTAGGGCAGCCACACACCAGCAGATCATCCCCTGGCCGACCGTTCACAGCCCACTATGGTCAGCATCAAGTACCCCAGCAACTGTTAGGTCAAGCCCTTTCAGTCGCCAGGACCTGTTAGGTCAGCCATTAGTTATCCGCACTGTTAGGTAGCCCTCAGTTCACATCTAAGGTACAAGAAGCAGAACAACATCTAACGGGAACCTTGGTCCAAAATATGCTTTTAGGGAAATTGCTAGGAATGTTCCTGGGAGAATCTTTTGCAATTATTCTATTGTTTATTGGCATTTAGTTTTGAAGTATTTACATTTTTTTGTGTGTGTGATATGCAGATAGATCAAAAGGTCCCGCATTCCTGGCTTCCTGCTCTGAAACGGTTCAGGAGGTATGTAAGCCCCACCCACTCACGTGTGCAGTGGGTTACTCAACCCCCCCCCCCCACCCCACAGAAAACTATGTGAAAAACAGCATTTTCCGGCAGAGTGAGAACTTGCCTGAAAAAGGCTTGTTTCACAAAGTTGAAAAGAGAAGGGCTGTCAGATCCCTTACCTTCTTGTCAGTCACTTCAATACAGCAGAGAGGCGAGGGACTTCCGTCTCCCCATCACACACTGAGGGTCTGAGGATGTGCTCGCGGCGGCACTGTGCAGGAGAAGCTCAGGATGTACACAAAGTCAAGGGCCTCCACCATTATAACTTTCTAGTCAGTATTTGTGTATATCTTGGGTGGGGAGCACGTGTAGAGAGGTGGTTGATTGCTCGTTTTACAGGTAGGAAACCTGCATTTCATTTAAACTTAAATTGTTGGAGACCCACAGTTCTCCTTAATACCTAGGACGAATCCAGAAATCGGGGTGGCCTCCACAGGAAATAGATCATTCTCTGGGTGAAACCTACCCTGAACAGCAATATTTTAAAGACAATCAGGGTTAGTCAATAAGAGTTCGTTGGTCTCAAATGATGCTATTTTGACCCCAACCAATGTTATGGCTTTCAACCGTTAAATAAGTTCTGATTGGGTTGGGGCAAAAATTGAACATTTAAATGATAAGAAATTTTAGTGAATCTCCTGACGCATTCTTTGAAAGGGAAACCAGTAGCTAAACTATTGGAATCTCTGACACATTAATACGACCCAAACTCAAACAGTTATGCATTAATGGATTTTACAGAACCACCAAAAAGCATCTGGAATGTTCGCTCTTTTTTAGTCCATTTATATGAGGCCAAAAAACCAAACGTAGCACTATTATTCACTCTATCTAACAAATATGGAATTCACCTACAGTAAACGGCACACAATTAAAATGGGCGTTAGATAAAAGATTTTGTAACAACAAGAAGAACGATATACAAAAGGGACCATTTGGAAATGGAAGCACGTTCCGAGAAGGGCAACTAAATTAGTATTATAATTACATTTTTCACCTCGGGCAGAAGAGCCCTCACCCTTCCCAAAACATGCATATGAGAAACATTGCATGCTCACAAGGTGGTCGTTTTGTTACAATTTACAGAAAATGGGAAGATTGGTACATAGACAAAGCTCCATGTTGTAATTCATCTACTTTCCAAAAGGAAACTCGAAATGGGGACCAAAAAACAATACCTGACAGGTGACCCAATACCAGAAAAACAATAGAATGAAGTGACTCAGGCATGGGGACAAGCAACATATAGAAAGTGTTGAATTAAAGACATCTACTTGACTATTAGTGAAATGTCTAATTCTCTTTTAAGATACTGTATATTATATGTAACATTGATATGTTTAGTTTATGACTAAAAAATGGTCTTATTTAGTGGTAAAGCTACTATCAAATGCAATAATTTGTAATATATTTTTGAAATGAATAAAAATAAATGTTTTGTTTTAAACAAAATACCACACACTTCTTTTTTATAAGTACCGTCAACTCAGACATTGTTGATTAGGAGAGGAACATGCCCTTCATCTCACCAATGATGCGGACTGGTTCCGGATACACTCCAGATTCTTCACTCTTAGTGAAGTGCCAAAAAAAAACAAACACTTATTGTACTGGAAAAGAGGAAATGATGTGAACTCAGGATTTGCATAAGTTAGAATAAAGCAATCTACCGGGAGTCAATAAAAGTTCTTTCGTTTAAAATGGTGCTATTTCCCCAACCATAGTCTTATTAACATTGAAAAGCCTAACATATGATTGGGTTGGGTAAGTTGTTAAAAATTAAGCACCTTTTAAACATATAAGAACTTTTATGGAATCTAACCGCAAAATTTTAACAAAGGTGAAAACGAGCAATGATGAATAACATCATAAAAACATTTCCCAAGCTGATGGACACAAAACTTGGTTTATTCAATTTATTAAGATATATCGCAAGTCTCTCTCATGGTAAGTTTATTCATGGTTTATTTATGGTTTAACATTAATATATCCATTGTTAAAATATGAGATATACATTTAACATTGTAGAAAAGTAATATACTGCCTACAGGTTTGACGACTTTGTTATCTCTATGCATACCAAACCAAAGTGGATACTTTAAATCTGTACAACAAATTAACAGATTAGCGCTGAACACAACAATGATCAGGGGGTCCTCCTCCTCAGGTGCAATTAACAAACAGGTGCTGGCGTACATAAATGATCAATGGAAAATGTGCTAATTAAGGGAGGAATAAGAAGGGACTTCACCACACAAACATTAATGTATAAATCATAAAACCATACAGATATATATTTTTTAGACATACCTTTGGAAAACTGAATATATTATAAATATATACACTTATGAACTAATGGAGAGTAAAAAAATGGAGTAATATAGTGATTTAAACGGACTAAAGATAAGTTCATAGTGAAAAACCCTAGGTTTTACTTTGTCAATGACCACAAAGTAAAAACAGAGCGGTTGTGATCATGAAGTTAATAATCATTCAAAAGTGATAAGTATTATGGGTAGCGCCATTATCACAGCAAGATCACAACGATTGATGGGTTATGGACATGCAACAAACTGCCACAGAGCACGTAAGGGTCCTAGGTGTAGGGGCGGTCCAATAACGAGAATTCCCCCCAAAACACCACTCTCTGGCCAGTGTGATCAAAGCGCCAGGGTTAGACGTGTTTATACCCATTTGAAACCTTCATGAATACTATCTTGGGCAAGAATAACTGGCGTCTCAGCAAAGTAGGTTCCATGCAAAAAAAGTAGAGGAGGGAAAACAAAATTCAAACGTTAGTATTTTCTAAAAACGGGTTTGTTTCAGTAAATTCACTGGTCATTTTCAGGTTAATTTTGAAAGTGAAAGTGGGTACAAAGTATTCTGTACCTTGGAACAATTATAGTGGTGTATCAATCTCAAAATAATGGGCTCTGTTATGCACACAGATGCAAATCGGAAAACCAAATTGCAAACCACAAGATTAAAACAAAAACGTAAGTAAAGGCCCAGAAGTCCAATTAAATTATACCACTATAAAAAGACAACTAGATTACATGATCAAAAGAAAGTCATTAAAAAAAAGTATATCTCATTCATTATCCAATTAACCACTGCTCTCAAATAACACAGTAAAAGCTATCATAATGGGCCCTGTGTTGATGTGAAGGACTTGGCTCTTAGTTTTAGTGGTCCATGCAGTCAGCTAATCTAATGGTTGCTTTGCATTAATAGTAGGGCAAACATTTGCATCTCACAAACGTCTGTATAGCAAGCAAGTAAAAAACATCAAGGAGAAGAGTAAAGGTTTTCCAGAAAACTACGGTATTTTTAAACCCATGAATGCTATTTTGGGGCTTTGGGTTGTGCAAATTAGTTCCCAGGTAGAGCTGCGTTCAATTTGCAGGTTGGGTAATATTGCTGAACAAATTCTTCGTAAACTGTGTAATTTTCCATAGCTTTTTATTTTGAATCCTTTCAATCTTAGAAAAAAAAAACATAAATCTGTATTCTGTATATTATAGACAACCATATAATAAGGGGTGTCCTCCTACCATGAAGCAAGCTGAACATTTGCTAGGGCACGCCCCGGCGGCAATTAAAAAAAATTCAATGAGCTCCCTACATACCCATTTAGCAAAACAGTCCACAATCCGTTCACCGTTAGTGGTATCAGCCCACCATACTCCCCTCCAAAAGCCACACCTATGTTCCTGATTAAAGCATGCCAGGTCCATGTGCGGACCCGTCTGCCAATAGGTGGCAGTTTTAAAAGTCGGTTAAAAAAAAACGAGAAACACCCCTGATATTAATGTAAAGTTAAGCCAAAAACAGCTTGAATGTCTCGCTACCAGGTAGGTGGATTCAAAGCCTAAGTTATTTAAAAGGAATAGAGTTCAATAGAATTATACTCTAAACCTGGTTTATTAAAATTTAAAAATATATATGTAGGAAAACCAATGTGAATTGGTGGTTACCAGTAATAGTACTAAAGGTTTTTTAAAGGACATGTCCACCCTCGTCTTTTACAACTTTTGTATACTGTAGGAATGTCCCCCAACACCAAACCAAATATTTTTACACAAAAAAACATCACCTTTCTCGACTTACAGCACATCGTCCTTCGCTGTCCAGTCCGGCTCCCCGCCAACCAGAACTGCAAGCAGGGGGGCCAGCCAGCACCGCGGCTGTGATTTGCTGAAGAGCCAATAACAGCCCGCGGGCTGCCATCAAGAGTATGGCCGAGGGGGAACGATGGTGCTGTAAGAAGAGAAGGGAAGCATTTTTTGTGGCAAGAATATAGTGGTGGGGGCGGGGTGGGGGGGGGGTGACATGCCTAAGGATAGCAAAAGGATTAAAGCGCAGGAGTAGCAGCCAGGGAGGAATCGGGAGAGGAGGGAGAAAGGGCCTTTCACGCGCCTGTCTCTATACATCCCGGAGGCATGCACAAGAGGCAGAGCTCTTTGGACAGGAAGACAGCATTCCTACAATTCTGGACTTGAAGAGCCACTACAGAAGAACCACACGAGCAGCAGGATGTAGGTCAGGAGTTTTTTTAATTGTTACAGTGGGGCCATTAAGTGGGTGAAGTTTAGTTTGGGGCTGGACATGCCCTTTAACATCCTAGAATTGCAGATTTGGAGGCAGGAGGGGGAGGAAACACATAGTGACCAATATAAAATATGATATATCACAGAAATGTACCGGGGCAAGAAGTTAGAAATCAGCAAAACTGTGGATGGTACTCCTGGCCCTAAATCAAATAAAATAACTTATTATGCCAGACAACCACTAGTAGTGTGGGTTACTGTATTGTTATTGTTGCTGCATATACGGACTTGTAATGTGTGCGTCTTTTTGAGAGTTTTTTCAGGGTCTTCTCAGATCAGGGCTGATTAGTTCCCTTTTCTATCAGAACTGGGACTTCCGTCATTTAGTCCTTAGATAACAAGGCTCCTGTATCCAATATTTAAAGATACTGCCGTAAGGCTAGCCCCACTACAACGACACAAATCGAGATGCAATCGTGAGCGTTATAACACGTGGTTGGTGCGTCATTATGGTGCGTCGTTCCAGTTTGCGGCCATTCAATTTGCAGTTTTCCGTTGCAGGCATGCTTAATGCCCCAAAATTGGTGATGCATGCGCCACCAACGGAAATGGAGGCGCAAATCGCAATGACATGGGAAATCGCAGGATTTCTTGCGTACGGCAATTCCATTTATAACAAATCGAAGAGCTTTTGCGGGACGCAAAACGCGATGCGCAAACGCTTAAAGAACGTTTTTGAAGGTGAGGGCCTAGCCCTTTCAACCAAATAGCATGCGCTGTTGCAGACGCAAAACGATCGGTGCGCAAACGCTAACAAACACATAAGTGAGACTAGCCTTAGTGCGAATGTCTTAGCTACAATTTGTCTTAAAATTCGTTTACATAATGTATATGTTTGGTATATATAGGATCACAGCAGAGTGTTATTGACAGGTTTTAATCAGATTCACACAAAGGAATAATATGGCGAAACCAAAAGATGCGGGAAGGAAACAAGATTCGATAGGATGATTACATAACCATACTATCACGCATGCAAAGTAACACTAGAACAGTCTTAGTAAACAGGGCCAATTTTAGATTGTCCAAGTATATTCAATACAAAACACCCGACCATCTGTTCGATAAGGTTAGACATTGTAAGTATCGGGGATGATGACTGACCCTTTTGGGTCTCTCCAGAGAAGGATGGTTAAAAAGATCGTGACCATGTGGATGTTTCTTAGGAAGTAGGTGGGTAACCCTCACGACTGTCCTGGTATATGCTCTGTTATTTGGAAGTATTTCTCTGGGGAATACAAAGGAGTAATAAGTCATCTTAGCAAACAGGTTGATTAAAAGCACCATCAATAGGGGAAAATGCATACTACCAAGCCTAAGGCAAACTTCTGATGTGATTAATAGTCTTAAAAAATACGGCCATCTTCGTTTTAACCCTGAGAAAGAGGATGGGCCGGCAGAACAAACAAAGTTTAACCCAAATTTTTTTTAAGCATATTAAAAGTAAAAAGATGAGGACCAAGAATGTGGGACCATTAAAATGGGGCTGAGATGGTTATAGAGGATGCAGAAACGGCTAATGTGCAGGGACTGTAATAATATGTACAGGGACTGTAATAATATGAAGGGTATTAATGAGGAATGTTCATTCTGGCAGAGGATATGGCTCGGAAACAATTAGACAAAGTTAAAACCAATAAAGTCCCAGGGCCGGATGAAATACATCCCCGGATTTTAAAAGAGCTTAGTTCAGTTCTATCTAGACCACTGTTTCTTATCTATTTCAGATTCACTTTGTCTGGGGTGTGCACTGTGGATTGGAAAAAAGCCAATGTATACCAATATTCCAAAAAGGTAAATCTTTTTACCGCAGGCGTATAATCGCGATAACTGTATATAGGCTGCAAATACGGTTTTGATTGTATTTTTAAAAAGTGTCACCCTTTTTTTTTTATCCATTGAACATTTTTTCAATCCAATAAGTCTGAGGTGGGGAAAATGCTTAAGTGGAAAATAGGTCACAGGAAGGTGTCAGTACATTAAGGTGTGGTTTTCCAATACAAATAAAGTTTTCCAGGGGGTGTTTAAACTATTTCTAAATCTAACTGTTATACGATCTGAGTATTTTTTTTTTTTCCCCCCCCCTTTCCCTTCCTATTATCCATTTTCGATATGTGAAATGAACCTAAGACACATTAATCACTTACCACGACTTGGCTAGAATGAGATCCTCATGAATCAGTGAGTGAGGCCCTTACTATATTAGGAATCAAGAGGGAACCAATTGGGCTGCCGCCGGGAGGGTAGCTTAGCTGCCTTGGACCACACTATGGGTCGCGAGACAGCTATAAGGCAGGGAAACCAGAGATCCATGGGGTGAGCCTGAACTCCTAGCAGAGGGGACAGGAAAAGCTGAAGGGCAGGTGGAGGAGTATTCAAATGTTTATAACTTACTTCCTGTCCAGCGCAGAGGATCAGGGTGTTACCACATAGTGACGCACTGGCAGGCAAAGTACAGGAATATGACAGCGATCAAAATGTCTATCAGATAAGTCTATCAAATAACCATGATATAGTTTATCATCCCTCAGACTGTCACAATCATGGATACCGGTATATTGTTATTGGGAAATGTATACTTATAATCTGTATATTTGTATATGATTCCCACAATTCTTTGATCTGTATTATTGATGTGATGTTCCAGTCGTTAATTCTGTATTATTGTCTGTCTGGGACAAGATAGTTTTGTGTATGTTTTAAATGTGAATACAGTAATTTCATTATGTAAGTAAAGGGATGTCCATCAAAAAAGTGGTTTCTATCGATCGTTACTGAAGACCAACTAGGAGGTAAGTTGCAGTGAATCTCTTACACCTCGGTTCTTCAATATCTCTTACAGGAGAGTGGACACTTACCGCGGGACCCGCTCCAGCGCACCGACAAATCCCAGATGCATCCAGTCCTTTGCAACTGTGTGCGAATGCGCAATCCACAGTGCAAAAGAGTGAAGGAGGACGGTCGGAGACTGTCAGGTGAAACTGTCAGATAGAACAAACGTTTTATAACAGTGACTCGGGTAAAAGCTCTTTACATTGGGAATCGAAACATCCCATGTTCTAACTTGGTGGGTGAACACGACAAGGACCTTTCGTTGGTCATGTGTTAATAGGAAGTAACCAATGAATTACAGGGTTATCAATAAAAGTTCTATCGTTTAAAGGGTGCTAATGTTGTCCCAACCCAATCCGATCTATTTAATATTTGAAAGAAACATCTGATTGGGGGAAAAATATGTCACCATTAACGAAAGAAACTTTTATGAATAACCCGTTAGTATCTACATCAAATTCATTCATCGCCCTGACACCGCGATGTTGTAAGTGACCGTTTATGGCACGTTACCCCACCCCTACCTCACCGATCGGCATACAGGAGTGTTGCAGGATAACAAGAACAGCACTTGTGGGTGTGTCAGGAGACCACCTGAGGTGTTACACTCCTCTAGGCTCAGCTCACCCTTTATGATTGGGTGTGGTAATTGGTTTTCAAACTTTCAGGGATGTAAAAATGCACTGATAAATCAACAGAGGGAGCTCTCACTTACAATCTACATCTTGGGCTAAATAAGAGTATTTTTGAGCCAATAACTCTGGAACAACTGTTGGACTTTACAACACAGGGAGTTTATCTTCATTTTATCTGGAACACTAAGGACTGACATAAGCCATGTATTTTTTACTTTTCAGCCTCATTTCGTTTTACTGCGCTGTGTTGTGATTGTCCCCCCCTTTATAATTTTGTTCTGTAGTTTGCTTGCAACTGTTTTTGTTCTATTTAAACGATATTCAAATCGTAGCTGAACTCTTATTGCTCTAATTAAATAAGGAACTCTGCCTTGAGATGACTAACGTTTTACAGATATGCCATTCTAATTGTATTTGTTACATTCTCACCGTACATGAGAATTAACCGGTCAATATATTAGTGTTTATTGTACAGCTAGTATGCTGGGTAGGTGTGAGCACACCGGGTTGGCAGTTACCATGGTTCATGGTAAATAATATATAATAATATGATATATACCGAATATACGGTGAGTATAAGACAAGGTTGTCAGTCGCTTTAAAAAACCTGAAACCCGACCCTCGGCTTATATCGGGTCACCGGTAATTACACTGCCCGGAGTAGTGACGTCACTACTAGGGCCGGGTCAGTAAGTATAACACAGCCGCCAGTACGGACGTTCAGTGTCAGGCGTGCGATACAGCAGAGTGCCAGCCGGATGCAGGGATTAACTTACCGGTAGTCACATAGAGAGCAAGTGCATCATCAGATGGGGCAAAATTACCTTACCCTGACTTACCATCCATGTGTAAGCTCCGACACCTCAACTCCCTGAAACTGGGGGGCTCTCTAAGGGGGAATGGTTTGAGGCCTTTCCTTGGGGGTGCTGTGCTGCCACTAAAGCCTCATTTCCTTGGACAAAAGGGTTTGGTAAAACTGCAACTCCCAGCTATAAAAGCATGCTGGGAGTTGTAGTTTCAACAAACATCTGGAGAGTGCCAAGGAATGGTTTTTTTTATGGACAGCAGAGTTTCCATATACAGTAATAGCCATTAAGCTGGATTGTGTATTAGACTTGTATGGAGACTAACTGCGGTCCATTTAAAGGACCTAATATCGTATTTTAAATTGCATAGTGGTCAACCCTCAGCTTACTTCGAGTCAATCAGTTTTCTCACTTTTGAGGTAAAAAATGGGGTACCTCGGCTTTGATACTACTCGGTAGGCTTATTTAATCTAGTATCGATAGTGACGGGCAACTCTCGGCTCCGACGTTTTAGGCGCTAAGCACTTTTCAGAGATGCCACTGGGGTCTGAGGGTGTAGTGCGTCGTCAACTGTCCTCGATATGGCAATAGTATCGCCATGAGGCAGCAGAGACAGTGTCTGATAATGACTCTTATACTCGCTAGCTAGTGATCTACAAATGATTATATATTAAACTTTTGAAAGTGTGGACGCATAGTAGGAAACAGCTTCCTCACAATAATAATAGAATACGACCACCCATATACCTGTTTCGCAATGTTGCCAAGGTCCACCAAGTCTCCTAGAGAGAATATACAATGTCGGACGATCGTTTCCGGATTGGATTGATCATATAACAGTTAGCGGAATACGTAGACAAAGTGCTAATAACCATGGTAGTGAGTCTACCATCATATGTTAAGGACGTCCACAGTATATCATAATAAACTGGTGTGAGTATAGTGAAAAAGTTACTATCTGTGGATGACTATGGTTAAGCACCCAGTATACCTCTGATTGGTCTGATAGTGTATAGAGGCTGTAATTCGTGGTGTGTCGTGGTGGACAATTTTTACACTTACAGCGTATATGTCCTAATGGCAAACATTTACCAAGAGACGCTCGGAGCTGTGGGCAGTGATTGAAATACAACACTGAACTCCTAAACAAGCTTAGGAGAAAGCAGGTCTAAAAACTCGTCAGGAATTGTGTGACTATAATTCAAACTTACAATTCCAGTCATATTTTAAATCCATACCGTTACTTCCCCTTATCTTACTCTAACATAGTACACTAACAAAAGAGGGGTGTGGAAACTATACTGCAGAACCATCAGGAAGCATGGCATTGACTAAATTAGACCCCATATTGAATAGAAACTTGGGCAATTGGTCAAATTTTACGTTGTCAGGGGAAAATGGAGAGCGCTACATTCTCTCCTGTTATGTTTAATCAGAAGCAATGTTACATAAAAAACACATGGTATGTGTACCAGGAAGCTACCATGTGTAACAAACTAGATGTACCATATGTAAAGAATGGTTCTACCAAGACATTAATAGCGAGAACGAGAGAAACGTACAACATCCAAATTTTTCAAATGTCGCACTTCGCGTGGTTTAGATTTATTTTTGGCCCCCTGTATATTGGCCTTCATTATATAGGTAAAACCCATCAGACTGGCATAAAACGCTTATCGGAACAACATTTATGCTTTAAATGGGAAGGTACGAATCCGCCAGCCATCTCATGCATTGAAGCCAATAAGTGAGTTACCTTTACCATCATAGATCGGGTAAAAAGATGAGGACCAAGAATGTGGGACCATTAAAATGGGGCTGAGATGGTTATAGAGGATGCAGAAACGGCTAATGTGCAGGGACTGTAATAATATGTACAGGGACTGTAATAATATGAAGGGTATTAATGAGGAATGTTCATTCTGGCAGAGGATATGGCTCGGAAACAATTAGACAAAGTTAAAACCAATAAAGTCCCAGGGCCGGATGAAATACATCCCCGGATTTTAAAAGAGCTTAGTTCAGTTCTATCTAGACCACTGTTTCTTATCATTTCAGATTCACTTTTGTCTGGGGATGTGCCACTGGATTGGAAAAAAGCCAATGTAATACCAATATTCAAAAAAGGTAAATCTTTTTACCGCGGTATATCGCGATACTGTATATTGCTGCAAATACGGTTTGATTGTATTTTTAAAAAGTGTCAACATTTTTTTTTATCATTGACATTTTTGTCAAGCCTATAAGTCTGAGGTGGGGAAAATGCTTAAGTGGAAATAGGTCACAGGAAGGTGTCAGTACATTAAGGTGGGTTTCCCAATACAAATAAAGTTCCAGGGGGTGTTAAACTATTTTCTAACATCTACTGTTATACGATCTGCGATTTTTTTCCCCCCCCTATTATTACATTTTCGATATGTGAAATGAAACCTTCAGACCATTAATCACTTACCCACTGACTGGCTAGAATGAGATCTCACTGAAATCAGTGAAGTGAGGCTCCTTACTATATTAGGAAGCAAGAAGAGACCAATTGGGCTGCCGCGGGGAGGTAGCTTAGCTGCTGGAACCACACATGGGTCGAGACAGCTATAGAGGCAGGGGAAATCCAGAGATCCATGGGGTGAGCCTGAAACTCCAATCCAGCGATGGGACAGGAAAAAGACTGAAGCAGGTGGGAGGAGTTAATCTTTTATACTTACTTCCTGTCCAGCGCAGAGCGATCAGGGTGTTAGCCCATTAGTGACCACTGGCAGGCAAAGGACAGGAATATGCAGCGATCAAAAATGTCTATCAGATAAGTCTATCAAATAACCATGATATAGTTATCAGTCCCTCAGACTGTCACAATCATGTGATTCATGTATATTTTTATGGGGAAATGTATATTATAATCTGTATATTTGTATATGATTCCCCAATTTCTTGATCTGTATTATTGCATGTGATTGTCCAGTCTTAATTCTGTATTATTGTCTGTCTGGACAAGATAGTTTGTGTATTTTGTAAATGTGAATACAGGTAATTTCATTATGTATAGTTAAAGGGTATGTCCATCAAAAAAGTTGGTTTCTATCTGATTTACTGAAGACCAGGAGGTAAATGCAGTATCTCTTACCTCCGGTTCTTCAATAAATCTTACAGGAGAGTAGGGGACACTTACCCGCGGACCCGCTCCAGCGCCGAAATCCCAGATGCATCTCCAGTCCTTTGCACTGTGTGCGAATGCGCACACAGTGCAAAGGAGTGAGGACGCGTCGGAGACTGTCAGTGAATTTTTTTATGTTAATATGTATGTATGATGATTTATACTTATAAAGCGCTACATATCCGCAGCATCCACACTCATTCAAATGCAGGCACTCCCCGAAGAGGCTTACATCTAATCACTTTATGTACCACATCCAACTATCAGTATATTAAACCAAGATGGACACTAATTTTAAAAGATGATAGTGGGGTGGTCTAATAACGATCAGACAGAAACAATATGGGTGGAGTGTGTACAGGACAGCAAGAAGGGTGAGGGGTGAAATATTGTTGGTGTATTGTTTTAAGCCTCCAAAGTTAGTGAGGATGTGGAAATGACTCCAAAATGCCCGTTGGCGGCAAGTCCTGCTAGGTATGAGGCATGTTTATGGGGGTTCAGTCACACCTGCCATAGATTGAAGTAAGGGAACTGCCAGACATCAAAACGGTATTAGTTTCTTATCGTGATATGAGCATTTTTTCGTTCAGACGATGGTTGAAGTTCCTAGATCTGTGTGTTGGATCGGGATATCTAATAGAGATGCCGAACTCTAGTTTGGTCAGTTTTCGAACATTCGAACTTCAGTTAAAAGTTGGAAAAACTACCATAAGTCACACGGGGAGTGAGTGTTGAAAAGTTCAGATTATTTACAGATAGCTAACAATTGGTAACTATGGAAATGGCTGTGCGCACTGGGTTAGCGAACGAAACATTCAGGGTTAGCGAAAATTAACCATTAATATCAAGGGTTACCGAAACTGAAAAACACTGTGAGGTTAGCGAAGATATATTTCTAAGATTTGGAACGGCCGTAAATGCATAATTTATGGAAACTACAGCGCAGTCTGAAAAAAACAAAGTAAGTTCAAATAGTTTGAGTTTGTCCGAAACTCGGGTTTTGAGTCCGTTTGTGCTTATCTCTAATCATCTCATAAAAGCCTAGGTCTCATTTCGAAGATTGCAGGTAATGAACTTAGGGATATGATCATGATAGTGCATTGTATACAGGTTGCACAATACAAAAGTGCCACTGGGTTAACAAAAACTTTAAACTTTAGGGAAAACTAATTTATGCGTTTAAAGGAATTGCTCCTGCTTAAGGGAATGTCCACCCAAAACCAAAGTTAATATGTTACTGGCCAGATTTCCAAGCTTTGAAAACTGCAAGACAGGGGAGCAGGGGACGACAGCCCCATATGTGTGGAGCAAGGGGCTGTAAGAACGTTCTGGTCATCTTTTAGAAAAAAACATGGTGTAGAGGGGGGGAAGGGGGGGTCCTATCCACATATTAAAAGAGGATGGTTAGGTAGACATACCCTTTAAGAAACTGGGGAACAGAACGCGCACAGAGAGTAGAAAATGCAATTGCAATAAGGAAGTGCAAAAGCAATAAACTAGCGTAAAATAGAAAATGAAATACGGATAGCAGAACAACAAAGTTTAATAAAACCCAAATTTTTTTAAGCATATTCAAAAGTAAAAATGAGGGACCAAGAATGTGGGACATTAAAATGGGAGCTGATGAGGGTTTAGAGAGGAGGCAGAAACGGCTAATGTGCAGGGACGTCAATAATAGTACGGGGACTTAATAAATTGAAGGGTTATTTTAATGAGGAATGTTCATTCTGGCAGAGGATATGTCGGAGTGCGAAACAATTAGCACAAGTTATAAAACCAATAAAGTCCCAGGTGCCGGCTGAAATACATCACCGATTTTAAAGAGCTTCGTCAGTTCTATTCTAGACCACTGTTTCTTATCATGTTCAGATTCACTTTTGTCTGGGGTGTGCCACGTGGATTGGAAAAAGCCAATGTTATACCTAATATCCAAAAGGTAAATCTTTATTACCAGCGAGGTGTATACGCGTACTGTTATATGGCTGCAAATACGTTTGATGTAATTTTTAAAAAGTGTCACCCTATTCTTTTTTTATCCATTGAACTTTTTTCAAACCAATAAGTCTGAGGTGGGGAAAATGCTTAAGTGGAAATAGTCACAGGAGGTGTCAGTACATTAAGGTGGGTTTCCAATACAAATTAAAGTTTCAGGGGGTGTTTAAACTATTTCTAAATCTAACTGTATAATAACGATACTGAGTTGTTCCTTCTCCCCCCCCCTTTCCTTCCCCCATTACTCTTTTCGATATGTGAATGAACCTCAGAACTCATTAACACTTACCAACGGACTGGTGCTAGAATGAGATCTCATGAAATCAGTAGTGAGGCCCTACTATATTAGGAATCAAGAGGAACCAATTGGGCTGCGCGGGAGTGGTAGCTTAGCTGCCTGGACCACACATGGGTCGCGGACAGCTATAGAGGCAGGGGAAATCAGAGATCCATGGGGTGAGCCTGAAACCCTCCAGCAAGATGGGGCAGGAAAGAGACTGAAGAGCAGGTAGGGAGGTATTCAAAAATTCTTTATAATTACTTCCTGTCCAGCGCAGAGACGATCGGGTGTTATCACCATATGACCACTGGCAGCAAAGTACAGGAATATGACAGCGATCAAAATGTCTATCAGATAAGTCTACAAATACACCATGATATAGTTTTATCAGTCCCTCGACTGTCACAATCATGTGATCCGGTCATATTTTTATGGGAAATGTATTTATAACTGTATATTTTGATATGATTCCCAATTCTTGATCTGTATTATTGAATGTGTGTCCAGTCGTAATTCTGATTATTGTCTGTCTGGACAAGATAGTTTTGTGTATTGTAAAGTGTGAATACAGGTAATTTCATTATGTATAGGTAAAGGGTATGTCCATCAAAAAGTTGGTTTCTATCTGATGTTACTGAAGACCAGGAGGTAAGTAATGCAGTATCTCTTACACTCGCGTTCTTCAATAAATCTTACAGGAGAGTAGGGGACACTACCCGCGGGACCCGCTCCAGCGCCCGACGAATATCCCAGATGCATCTCCAGTCCTTTGCACTGTGTGCGACATGCGCAACTCCAGTGCAAAGGAGTGAGAGGACGGTCGGAGACTGTCAAGGGAAACTGTCAGATAGAAACAAACGTTTTAAAAGTGGACTCGGGTAAAAGCTCTGTTCAATTGGGAACTCTAAACATCCCATGTCTAATTTGGTGGGAACACGACAAGACACTTTCGTTTGGTCTCTGTGTTTAATAGGAGTAACCATATGAATTTACAGGGTTATTCAATAAAAAGTTCTATCGTTTAAAGGTGCTAATGTTGGCCCCAACCCAATCAGATCGTTTTAATATTTGAAAGATACATCTGATGGTGGGGGAAAAATTAGCACCATTAACGAAAGAAATTTTATTGAATAACCCGTTAGTATCTAATCAAATTCATTCTATCGCCCTGACACCGCGATGTTGTAAGTTGACCGTTTATGGCACGTTACCCACCTACCACCCCCACCGCGGCATACAGGAGTTGCAGGAAACAAGAACAGCACTTGTGGTGTGTCAGGAGACCACCTGGGGTGTTTACACTCCTTCTAGGATCAGCTCACCACCTTTTAGATTGGGTGTTGGTAATTGGTTCAAACTTTCCAGGGATGTAAAAATGCACATGAAATCAAACAGAGGAGCTCTCAACCTTACCATCTACTCTTGGGACTCATAAGACAGTATTTTTGAGTTGAGGGCCAATAACTCTGGAAACAATGTTGGACTTTACACGGATTTATCTTCATTTTATCCTGGAACACTAAGGACTGACATTAAGCATTATTTTTACTTTTCAGCCCATTTTGTTTTACTGCTGCTTGTGTTGTATTTTGTCTGTTATATTTTTCTGTAGTTTGCTTGCACTGTTTTTGTTCATATTAAACGATATTCAAATCGTTAGCTGAATCTCTTATTGCTCTAATTAGAACTAAGGAACTCTGCCTCTGAGATGCTACGTTTTACCAGTATATTCCATTCTATTGTATTCTGTTACATTCCTACCTGTACATAGTGAATTAACGGTCAATATTATTAGTTTTATTGTACAGCTATGTATGCTGGGTAGGTTGGTGACACACCTGGTGGCAGTTACCAATGGTTCATGGTAAATATATATATATATATATATATATACCGAATATACTTGAGTATAAGACAAGGTTTTCAGGCTTTAAAAATAACCTGAAAACCCGACCTCGGCTTATACTCGGGTCACGGTAACTTACTGCCGAGTAGTGACGTCACTACTAGGCGCCGGGCAGTAAGTAAAACAGCCGCCGAGTACGGACGTCAGTGCAGCGTGCAGACAGCAGAGTGCCAGCCGGATGCAGGGATTTAACTTACCTGGTATGTCACATAGAGAGCAAGTAGCAGCAGCAGATTGGGGGCAAAATTTACCTTACCCTGACTTACCTCCAATTGTAAGTACCACCTCACTCCCTGAACTGGGGGGGCTCTCTAAGGGGGAATGTTTGGGGCCTTTCCTTGGGGGTGCTGTGCTGTCCATAAAAAAGCCTCATTCCTTGGCACTAAAGGGGTTTGGAAACTGCAACTCCCAGCTACTAAAGCATGCTGGGAGTTGTAGTTTCCAAAACATCTGGAGTGCCAAGGAATGAGTTTTTTTTATGGACAGCAGAGTTTCCATACAGTAATAGCCATACTGGATTTGGTTATTACTGTATGGGACTACTGCGGTCCATTTAAAGGACAACTAAATACAGTATTAAAATGCAGTAGTGGTCAACCCTCAGCTTATACTCGAGTCAATCAGGTTTTCTTACTTTTTGAGGTAAAAATGGGTACCTCGGCTTATACTCAGGTCGGCTTATACTCTAGTATATACGGTAAGTGACGGGCAACTCTCGGCCGAGTTTTAGGGCTAAGCATGTTCAGAGTGCCACTGGGCTGAGGGTTGTAGTGCGTCCGTCACTGTCCTCGATATGGAATATTATCGCCAGGAGGCCCAGAGACAGTTGTCTGATAATGACTCTTATACTCGCCTAGCTAGTGATCTAACAAATGATTATATATTAAAACTTTTTGAAATTGTGGACCATAGTAAGGAAACAGGCTTCCTCAACAATAATGAATATGAATAACGAACCCCATTATACCTGTGTTCCACATGTTTCCCAAGGTCCACAAGTCTCTAGAGAATATACAATGTCGGACGATCGTTTCCGGAATTGGATTGATCAATGAACATTTAGCGGAATACGTAGACAAAGTGCTAATAACCATGGTAGTGAGTCTACCATCATATGTTAAGGACTCCACATATATCATAAATAAACTGTGTGATGTTAAGTGGAAAAATAACTATCTGTGGATGACTATGGATGTAAGCACCCATTATACCTCTATTGGTCATGATATGTGTATAGAGGCTGTATTCGTGGTGTGTCGTGTGGACAATTTTTACACTTACAGCGTATATGCTCCTCATGGCAAAATTACCAAGATAACGCCATGGAGCTGTGGGACAGGTTGATTGAAATACAACACTGAACTCCTAAACAAGCTTAGGAGAAAGCAGTGTCTAAAAATCGTCAGGAATTGTTGACTTATAATTCCAAAACTACAATTCCAGTCATATTTTAAATACTACCGTACTTCCCCTTATCTTACTCTAACATACACCAGGGGTGTGGAAACTATCTGCCAGACCATCAGGAAGCATTGGCATTTGCTTAAATTAGACCCCATATTGAATAAGAACTTGGGGCATTGTCCAAATTTTTCGTTTTGTAAGGGGAAAATGGTAGCTGCTACAGTCTCTCCTAGTATGTTTAATCAGAAGCAGATGTTACATAAAAAAACATGGCTTATGTGTACAGGAAGCTATCCATGTAACAAATCTAGATGTACCATATGTAAACTAATGGTTCCTACCAAGACATTTAATAGTCGAAGAACTAGAGAAACTTACAACATCAAAATTTTTGCAAATTGTCGCACTTCCTGTGTAGTTTATTTGGCCCCCTGTATATGTGGCCTTCATTATATAGGTAAAACCATCAGACTGGCATATAAACGTTTATCGGAACACATTTATGCTTTAAATGGGAAGGACGACTCCTCAGCCATCTCATGCATTAGAAGCCAATAATGGTGAGTTTACATTTACCATCATAGATAGGATGGTCAATAAACCCAGAGGAGACAGAAACAAAAGTCTCTTATGGGAAGAGGCTTACTGGATTTTTAAGCTCCGTACTGTAAACCCAGATGACCTTAATAGGGATTGGGAGTTTAACTGTTTCCTAGATATGTAATTTAGTGGAATAGTCATCCCCTTTATAGTTATTTATCAGTTGTGACTCTCTGTTGTTTTAAATCATTGGAGATCCTGGTGTCAGTGTCTATATTAGTGTTTCTATCAGTATTTATATTCAATTATTAACAATTGTCAATCATACTTATCATCTATTTATGTATAACCCCACCAAATCTAAAATTTTTCCCAAGTGCTGGCCCCTCTGTATAGTTTTAAAAAATCCTTACCTTACATTCCTGCTCCTTCTGGTTCTCCTATAGTCCATGTCCAAAATCCAGGAAACTGAAGAGCAGTGGCTGTCTTCCTGTCCAAGGGTCTCTGCCTTCTGTGAAGCCTCCAGGAGGGATAGAGACATTTGCAGGGGAGCCCTTTTCCTTCCTCCCTCCGGATCCCATTTGCCACCACTTCCTCCTAGCGTGACAGGCTTTTGGTATAATGTCCTTTAAGGTTGACCACCCCTAACCGCTATAACAACGCTAAAAAACCTTTTCAGATATTTACTTACAGCCTGTCGCTCCCGCGACTTCTTCATAGCCGGCAGCTGCATGTGTGATTGGCTGACCGGCTGGTCTGGACCCTATCTGCTGTTTCCTGTTTAGCAGAGAGGGAAGAAGAGACTTGTGGGAGCGAAGGGGCTGTAAGTAGATATCTGAAAGTTTTTTTTTTTAGCATTATTATAGCGGTTGGGGGTGGGCAACCCTAAAGAACATAATACCAAAATTTAGTTTGTGGACATGCCCTTTAAGCCTAACTTGTTTTGAGATCACAGTTGCCCTTTAATGGTCTTTCGTTTCCTACACAGTTACACAAATAACAGGAACATAATGAACAATTCAAAATGCTTACCAAATTTTTGATTCAGGGTATAATTATTCTGGTTTACTATGGCGTCCACATTTTATTTGGATATGTCCCCAAGCTTTATTTGTATTTGTACCGTCCCTATGAACAGATCATTCATGGTCTTCTGCTTGATGTCTGGGGGGTTGTGACTTAAACACCTACAAGAAGAGGGGAAAAAACACCAACAATATAGTACCTACCCTCCAACGTTCCCTTTAAATAGGTCAAACATTGAGAAATACATTACACAGAGCTGTGCAAAAATCAGGTTCACTTCATTATCCTCCTCCCCCCTGCAGCTCTGTACTATGTTGTTTAAGGATAGCTATTAAAGGGGGAATGAGTTGGAGGGTATGACATCATCTAAATTACCTTGGGGCACACAGAAAATGTCTGGAAAAAACTTCTACTGTAATTCTTTTTAGTACTGATAATGTTTATTATTCTCCTAAGAAAGTTTATATAAAGTACAGCGCTGCGTACCCAAGTGGCGCTTTATAAATAAAATTATACATACATTCTCTACTTAGTAATTGGATATTGCCAGTAGTAGTACAGGTTTACTTTTTATATGTCATTGTCTGGCTTTTTGTGTATATTACCAATTACCTACTAACAGCTGTGTATTTTCTGTGACTCAACATTTATTTTGACAAAAGTCTTTTAATAAAGAATACAGAATAAAAGAAAACAACAACACCTTGTACAAACATAAAATACATTTGCTTCACATGGGTGTAATGTTATTCAGACAACTAGTATTACCAGTTTTTGTTTTCTTTAGTCGAGAAATTCTGAGATTAATATCGTATGACAAGACAAATATTACATTGCCAATGCAATGCTGGGTACTTACTAATAGACTAAGGGGCTGATGCAATATTGGCGTGGGGTTTTGAACTATTATTAAGCCACCCGCAGCATTTCCAAACATTTTTGGAAATAGCGTGGCTTAGCCAATGTAGTAATGGCTTAGTTAAGATTAGCACAACAATTTTGTGCATCAGTGGCGTATGGGGCAGATGTAGTACTAAAAAAGTACAACTGGGATCCCACGATGCAGTTAGTCTAGGGAGAGACTTAAAAGCATCACCGGATACTGGTCAGGTAAGACAAAACTTTTTTAGTATTACATTGGCCTGTAAAGCATAAATCTGTCTCTTTATAGTGCCATTTTGCAGGGGTGTTTCTAGACTTTTTGTCACCTGAAACAAATTTTTAAAGCCGCCCCTGGATTTTCCTGCTGCACACGAAGCCACAGAAAAATGGGTGTGGCTTGTAGAGGTGGGTGTGGTGGGTGTTAGGTCATCCTAACAATTTCTGGAGGACTAACCTAACAGTGGCTGGTAAACTGGAGGGCTGACCTAGCAGAGGCTGGGAAACTGTGGGGCTAACATATATATGCCACATGGACGTATGATCATTTATGGGCTAAATAGAGACCTGAAAAGAGACTGGTACATACAAGTTTACCCACAGTGAGTGTGACTGGTACATGTAAGTTTGCCCACAGTGACTGCTACATACAAGTTTTCCCACAGTGCAACCAATCAGTATTGCACAACATGTTACAGACACTCGGACCTAGTGTCTGAAAAATGTTGTGTGAGACTATAATAAACATGTGGGCTAACTGCAATGCCTTGAGCGGTTGCTTGATGTCCAAGGGGTTCTACACTACTGATTGGATGGACTTTTGCCCACTGTGATGTGACTGGTACATATACCTTTGACCACAGTGACTGGTACATACAAGTTTGCCCACAATGAGTGTGAGGCATGCCTCTGATGAAGTGTGAGACCAGGCGTCAGGTGTGGACGTTGGTATCTATGTTTGATATTTAATAAACTTATTTGCCTTTTACGGGAATCCTCAGTTTGTTCCCGGGTGCTCGGCTTCGTTTCTCTGGTTGATCCTATGTTCACAGGTTATAGAGTACACCTCTAATTTTTCCTACCTGGACTCTATACCAGTATTCACATATTATTAAATACAATGCACATTACAAACACTGGTAGAACAGTTCACAAGATACACACTAGCAGTGCATTCAATATTGCCTACTAACTGCTAAACCACAAATCACCTCAAAGCCCTATTAATTGCTTAAAAGTTTAGCTCTTATTAGAATTAACTAGCTCATGTACTCATGTACATGAAAGAGATATCTTATACCTGCCACAAATATAATCGGTATAGGTCACATTTGGATTCCATACCTTGTTATTACTTGGGCCTTGTATCATCAATGGGGAAAGACATCCTTTTGTGTGTTTGGCCTTTGTGTCCTATCGCTCTAAATAAAATAGGAGTCCTGGATTGATCTCATTTGTTTTGACAGCTTTAGAACTAAGGTTTCCAGATATCATTCCAAGAATCAGGATTTGAGCTTTGCAGTCAGCGATGTCCCTGTCAAATAGGGACATCTGGCAACCCTTTTTGGAACACACATACTAATCATTACACAAGATATTAATAACCAGACACTGTAAGTGCCTGGTGACCACAAACCTCTTCAGAATAATTCACTATATAATAGTTTTAACAGGAGAAAAATGCTTCCAAAACACAGTATTTTCCAGGTAGGAGCAAGGTTTCTGGTTTCTGCTTGCTCCTATAGTAAAACCATCTCTGAGAATAACATACAGAATACTAAATATAGCTAGGCAATGTATACATACACATCTGGAAAATCTTTTAAAGTAGTGTTTTCAGACAACCATACACCCTATGTTATCCCAAATAAACGCCAATAAATTATCCCCATAAACACCAACATGTTCTATTTCTGCTAAACACAACTAGCCGTTCCCTTACTGTACCTTGTGATGGTTCTAAGACTCTTTGTGACCAACAGTACTTAAAGGATAAGTGCACTGTAAAATCAAGTTATGTTCATTTGGAAGCTGTAGCTTTAAAAATACCATTGCCATATTTTTTTTTAACTATGCCCCTCCAGAGCCTAGCTTTGTGCTTTGGAAGTTGCTGACATCTTGTTACTGGTTTGCTGAATGTTAAGCTCCGCCCCTCTGAGATTTCCTCTGCTTTCTCCTG
>CM033477.1:141466498-141551302 GCA_019447015.1 Hymenochirus boettgeri
CGTGCACTCTCCTGCTTGAGCTTCAAACAGTAATGCCTGTGAGTTCCAAATGAACATAACTTGATGTTACAGTTCACTTATGCTTTAACCCTTTCACTGCCAGGAGAATTTCATTTTTTTTTTTGCATTAAGGGCTAGGCCACACTGCTGCGTTTTTTTTGCGGTTGCGCTTGCGATTGCGATTGCGCTTGCGATTTTTCAAAATTATTGAAAACGCGGCAACGCAAAAAAAACGTGCGTTTTTCGATGCGTTTGCGTTTTGCGTTCTGCATTTTTAATCGCAATCGCATGCGTTTTCCTATACTTATTGAAGAAATCGCAATCGCAAACGCAACGAAAATCGCACATGAAATCGCATGCTATTGCGTTTGCGTTTGCGTTTCAGTGTGGCCTAGCCCTAACTGCCAGAAGAATTTTCAGGATTTTGCCCTTAATCGCTTTAGACTAATTTTACAGTAGGAAACCTTGCAGTAAATCAGGAATATTATACATTGTTTTTTTCAGCACAAAATCTACTTTAACATGGTAACAAAATTTTGTAACTTTTCTGGAAATTTTACTGGAATTATGGGTAAAATATGTAAAAAAAATGAAAAATTTGCAAATTTTCATGGATTTTTCCCATTTTTACTTATAGTTATCTTAAGGTTACACACAAAAATCTTACTGTTTCTAAAAGCTCTGATACTCCCGAGTACAACGATACCAGATATAGGTAGAGACCCCCCCAAACTAAAACTGCACCTTCTAGAATATTACACCAAATTAAAATGGATAACCACTACTGACAGTTAAAGGAGAACTAAAGGTTTGAAACCCCCCCCCTTTTGCAATAAAGATGTGATTGTTGTAAACTTATGTGTGTAGTGGGTTTTTTTGTGTGCGTTTGTTACCGTTTCTGCATCTTTCTATTTTGTGCTATCGAGGTTTTCATTTTAGAAAATCTCTCACACTTGGGTCCTGCGTGCTTAAGGCTCCAAATCCTCCCCCTGACGGGTTGGTGGTTATCGTGGAAGCGAAAGCCCAAAGTAGACGATTAATGACACGATGGCAGTCAAAACAGCGAAAATATTACCAACTCTGAATTAAGTACTGTCTGCAGATTTTTCACAAACCCCCCCGACTAGAAATACACACCCCACCACAAACTATATATTCCAAATCTACCACCTTCAGGCTTGTAGCAACTGTAGTTCGTTCGATCACCATCAATGGTGGTGGGCGCAGCTTCGTAGAGAATTCGCATTTGGTCTGAAAAATGACAAAAACAACTTCAAAGCTAGAAGAAATCATGCCAAACCTCATGGAACGTAAAAAAAGTTACAATAATCAATCTCTCCAAAATGTCCTGAATCAAACGGTAGATGGGGCCAATGTTTGGTTACAACCGCGGACGTGGAGCGAAAAGCCACAAAGTGAGACAATGCCGTTTGCTCAGACAGTGAAAATTTAGCCAACTCTGGAATTGGACAGTCTGCCTGCTTTTTCCACAAAACACCCCGATAACTTAGAAATACACCCCCAAAACTATATACTTCCTGAAATCTACACACTTCAGCTATGTAACCGTGATTTGTGTATTCATACATCAAGGTGGTGTGGGCGCAGTTCTTCTGTAGAAATTCGGCATTGGTCTGAAAAATGAACAAACAACTCAAAAACAGGTAGAAATCATGCCAAAACCTCATGGAATGTAAAAAAAGTTACTAAATATCAATCCCCTAAATGGGTCTGAACAAACGGTAATGCCATATGTGTGGTTACGCACGTGTCGAGAAAGCAAAAGCACAAGTGAGAGACACATGCACATGTGCTCAGAATGCAAAAAATATTAGCCAAATCTGATTTAACTGTCGCAGTTGTTTTTTCAACAAAACAGACAACCCCCGTAAACTTAGAAATAACCCCCAACAAACTATATATATTCCTGAAATTACACACCTTCAGCTATGTAACACTCGTAGTTTGTTCATTCATAACCATCAATGGTGTGGGCAGTAGTTCCTTCTTAGAATTTGCTATTGTCTGAAAAAAATGAAAAAAAACAACTCAAAGGTGAATCATGCCAAAACACCTCATGGAATGTAAAAAAAAGTTACTACATATCAAATTCCTAAATGTCCTGAATCAAGACGGTATTGCCATATGTTGTTACTCACGTGGACGAGAAGCCAAAAGCCACAAGTGAGACATGCACGATTGGCTCAGAAATGTCAAAAAACTATTTAGCCAACTCTGAATTTAGGACGTCTGCAGTTTTTTCTACAAAACCCCCCGTAACTAGAAATAAACCCCACAAACTATATATTCCTGAATCTAAACACCCTTCGCTATGTAAAACTGTAGTTTTGTCATATTACCATCAATGGTGTGGCGCAGTTCTTCGTTAGAATTTGCATTTGTCTGAAAAAAAAATGAAAAAAACAACTTGCAAAAGGTAGAAAGAATCATGCCAAAACTCATGGAATTCTAAAAAAAAGTTACTAAATATCATCTCCTAAATGTCCTGACCAACACGTATGCCATATGTGTGGTTCACGCACGGGACGAGAAGCCAAAAGCCCAAAGTGATACAATGCACGATGGCTCAGAAATGGCAAAATATTTAGCCAACTCTGAATTTAGACTGTTCTCAGTCTTTTCCACAAAACACCCCCGTCTTGTAACTTAGAATAACCCCACAAACTATGATATTCCTGAAATCTACACACCTTCACTATGTAACACTGTAGTGGTTCATCATACCATCATGTGTGGGCGGCATTTCTTCGTAGAATTGCATTTGTCCTGAAAAAAAGAACAAAAACAACTTCAAAAGGTAGAAATCATGCCCAAAACCTCATGGAATGTAAAAAAAAGTTACTAAATATCAATCTCCTACCTAATTCTGAATCAAACGGTTATGGCCATTGTGTGGTTACGCACGGGACGAGAAAGCCAAAAGCCACAAGTGAGGACCAATGCACGGTGGCTCAGAACTGGCAAAAATTATTTAGCCAACTCTGAATTTAGACTGTCTGCAGCAGTTTTTTTTTCCACAAAAACCGCCCCGACTTAGAAATAACCCCCACAAACTATATATTCCTGAAATTTACACCCTTCGCTATGTAACCTGTAGATTTGTTCATGCATACATCAACTGGTGTGGGGGCAGTTCTTCATAGAAATTCCCCCCGGGGGGCAAAACAAAATTTGTCCTGAAAACATGACAAGAAACAATTTCAAAAGGTAAAAATCATGCCAAAACCTCATGGAATCTAAAAAACAGTTACTAAATATCAATCTCCCAAATGTCCTGAATCAAACAGTATGCCATATGTGTGGTTACACATGCGGACAGAGAAGCGAAAAGCCACAAAGTGAGACAATGGCTCAGAAACAGCGAAAATATTTAGCCAACTCCGAATTTGGACAATCTGCAGTTTTTTCCACAAAACACCCCCGTAACTTAGAAATAACCCCTTAGTTCTGGTTGGTACGGGGATACTATATAATATTAAGAATTACTGGTATTAATACATATACTGTAGTTTTGGTTGGTACAGGAATACTATATAATTTTGAGAATTACTGGTATTAATACATATACTGTAGTTCTGGTTGATTCAGGGATACTTACCGATTGCCATTTGGTGTCAGGAAGGAATTATCCACCCCCCCCTTTTTAGCTGTTTTTTTTTGCCTTCCTCTTCCAACTGCTAGGTAGGGTTAATAAGGAGGGTGAAAAGGTTGATGGACGTATGTCTTTAATCAACCTCAATTACTATGTTACTATGTATGTATGTATGCATGTATTTTATTACTTATAAAGCGCTACATATTCTGCAGCGCTTTACAATTATTTACTCAATTAACATCAGGCCCTGCCCCGAAGAGCTTACAATCTAATCACTTTATGTAATAGTCACTTCAAACAACCTCAGTATTAAAATAACAACTGGGATCAACTTGTCCTCCAAAGGGAAAAGCCAGTGGGATATACAAACAAACAACATGATATGAACTAACGCGGAACTGTGTTCCAATGCTTTCTTGAGGATATGAGTTGGTTCTTACAATTAGGGAATAGGCATCAGTAGATGCCTAAGCATGGAGTTTTGAGTTTATATACAAACGCACAGCCAGATCGTCTAAAGTGCCTTTTGGTATAATCATTTGAGGTATGTTAAACTTGTATACCTTACCCTTCTTGCTCCATATATGGGTCTGTGTCCATTGTACTACAAGACGTAGGTTTCAGTACGACCATTCGGTTCGTTTAGAATGAATTATGGTTATTTAAGATAAAAATTGAAAAGTTAATGTTTATTCGAACGGATTTAAAAATCTGTATTTACATAGTTATTGTGTTGGCACTGTAAGTAGTAGGCAAATACCGGTTATGTTATAATGTATTTACCAATAAGTATGTATGAGTTTGAATTAATGAATAATGGGAAGACTGGAGTCCTATCTGTAAATTCCCCTTTACCGCTACATAGGAAATGGGAAACAAGGTTATCCTGACCAGTTTACGGAGGGTTTTGAATCAGGAAGCACGAATAGAAATCGACCACTATTTAAACCGCCACAAAAGTTAGTCAATTAGAACCGGAAGAAGAGAGGGAGTGGCCCTCTCAAAACGTGCGTCGGTCGTCGGGAGAACTGGTAGGCCGGGGGATGAGTTGTACGGCGGCAGGTCGGAGCCCGTGTGCCATATATGTGATTATAGCCTGGGAGATCGAAGTATCATCGGTGCAGCCACAGACTAAAGAGACGCTGGGAGATGGGGAGCTCGGATTGACAAACAAACGGATTGAAAGAAGCACGAATAATACGGCAGACAATTAAGTATTTTGAAAGCAGTAGGATTTGTGTTGATCTATGCCGACTATTGATTCAGACGATATATTTCTAGCCCAAAGCTCTTTCTGTTGCTTTTTTGCTCCTCAGGTGGGTTACCCCCGACCCCGCGGCGGATTGTGCGGAGTTGCGCGGAGGCCCATCAGTCGGTTTTGGTTATTTGTTACTAATATGTTGTTACCTTTATCCAGCCGTAGTTGTTTATCTATCAGAGATATGAACCCGTTGCTTTTATATTCCATGTGCTATTAACCTACGTCCGCTTTGCCGCTTCTGTACATACCTGGACATAGTTTTAGATTGTTCTGTTTAGCAACCTAGGACCTAGGATGCAGGGCAGTTCTACATACTACTTATTGTATTATATGAGTTTTTTGATAGTAGAAGTTATAGTGTTTACAGTGGTATTATAATAAAGTTGTTATTTTAATAATGAAGGTTGGGTGAGGGACTTATTTCAGTTCCTGCACCTTTATTCCTGGCCCCGGGAAGGTGGGGGGGATATAAATTCCTAATAGGCCTTTAGAGTGCCTCTACAGGTTATCTGTGGAGTAGTTAAGGGTTTGTCTGCGATAGGGAGTCTTTTCCCTATCATTTGTTGTTAGTGCTATTGATATTACACCCACAGCATCCACCACATAAGTAGGGAAATAGGCTGGTATAGGGTTACATTTGCCTCTTATTCTATTCATAGGAAAGGGTCTTCGTGACGGTTGATCAGATGATTGCAGAACGTGTGAAACTGTGGAACTGTCTTCCAGCGATGTTAGGTAATGGCAAGTTCATTGAATAGCTTTTAAAAAGGCCTGAAAGTTTCAATAAACTAAAAAATGAGAATTACTGAGTCTTACTGAATATAAAATTGGTTGATCCAGGGATCTTTCGATTGCCGTTTGGAGTCAGGAAGGATTTTTTTCCCCCTTTTGGCTGTTTTTTTTTTTTTTGCCTTCCTCTGGACTCAACTGTTTAGGTAGGGTTAAAAAAAAAAAAAGATGGTGAATAGGTTGGAATAGGTTTTCTGTTTGTCTTAGTCTGTCTGTCGTGTCTCTTTCTATCGGTCTAATCTTCTATCCTGTATCTCCGATGTCTGTCTGTCTATTCGTCTATCTGTCTGTCTGTCTATACCTGTCTGTCTATCTATCTGTCTATTCCTCAGGGGAAGTAGGGGACGGAAGATTAGGGTCGCTTCTTACCAGCATGTCGATCCCAACAGGTTTGCCGTGTTAGGTGGGTGAAGATGTGGAGGATGATGGCTCAGAAGTAGCATGTATGGACTGGGCCATTCCTGAGTACGGGCAACTGCCATCTCGAATAAATGGGGAGGGAGAACTGGTGGTAGGCACTAACTAGGCAGTAGTAGGGGACTCATATAGAAGGGTAGAAAGGGTCTGTCGCCAAGACACTACTGCTGAAACAGTGTGTTGCCTGTCTGTGCTAGGGTTTCGGACATGTGGTGGATTCTGTAGACAGATTATGGGTGGGGCTGGCGAAGTGACCCAGTGGTTCTTGGTTCACATTGGTTGCCCAAGTGACAAAATTATAGGAGGAGGCGAGGTCCCTAAAAATTGATTTTCGAGAGTTAGGGGCCAAGTTAAAGTACGGACCTCACAGGGTAACTGTTTTCAGAAATATACCGCAGCACATGTGGCGTACATTAGGGAAGGTTAAGGTTAAATTTAGGATATGAAATGTGGCTAGAGGGTGGTTTAAGGAGAGGTTGGGTTTTTGAGGTTTTTTAGAGACTGGGCTGACTTTTCTGTTGCTACAGGTTTTTAGTAGAGACGGATTGCACTCAACTGATGACGGTTGCAGCTTTTGGGGGAGCAGATGCTAGAGGGTTGGAGGAGATTTAAATAGGTATGGGGGGGGAGGGTTATAGTTATTGGACTACACAGGGATAGATAGAGGGAGTTAGGATCAGGGGCTATAAGATAATGGAACGAGAAGAATAAGGAGGCATGCACACATTTAAGTAGGGAGGTAAACTGAATGATAATCAAATGTACTGGTTTTAAAACAAGTTGAGTAAGAATTTAAATTCGTAGACAGCGATGTGGGATTTGGTATACTTGGATTTTGCTTAAAGCTTTTGATACTGTGACACTATGCAGCTAGTAATGTGCCCTATAAAAATACTTTGACATGGATATAAATTTGGTTATTGGACTCGCAAACAGAGAGTCGGGTCAATGGAGCTACATCCAATGTGGGATAAACGTTCTAAGTGTAGTGCCCTCATCAGGGTTCTGTACTTTGGGCGCTTCTTTTATCGTGCTGTTGATAAATGATCTTAGAAGGGGCATTGAGACAAGGTCTCTGTGTTTCTGATGACTAACTATGCAACAGCTTTGGAAAACTTACAAAATGATGTGCATTGCTGCACGCAGACTAATATAGATTATCAAAATGGGCAGCAGAATGGCAGAGAGTATTCAATGTTGATAATGTAAGGTAGTTCATTTTGTTATTTTTTGGGTTTACTAACTCTTGTGCCCCACCTAAACCATAATAACTGTGTTAAGTGAATCTTGATCTTTGGAAAATGATTTGGGGGTTCTGGTAGATAACAGACTGGTAGCAAACATATGCCAAGGCAGCAAGCTCTAGACGCTGCAAGATATGAGGGTAATAGATTCAGTAGAAAAATTATTCTCCCTCTTTACACCACACTGGTAAGACCTCATTTGGAATATGCAATGAGTAGTTTTGGGATCCATTACAAAAGGCGACATCTTGGAAATGAAGCAGTAAGTTCAGAGAGAGGCAAACTAAAAATAATAAAGGAAGGGAGGGCTGACTATGCAGGCATTAGTATCAAGTTAGGGCTGTTTTACATTAGAGAAGAAGCACGTTTGCGCTGGGGAATAGATCACTACAAATATATTAAGGGCGCCTACAATAAAACTCCCTGGGCATTGATTATTTTAAGAGGGCACTGGAGATCGTTTTTAGGAATTAGAAGAAAAGAAGTTTCTTCTTCAGGTTAAGTAAGTTTACTAGATCTGATTGAGATGATGAATCGTAAACTGTCTTCAACAGATGTTGTAATGGCAAGTTCATGAATAGTTTAAAAGGGGTAGATAAGAAATTCTAAAAACTAAAAAAATATGAGAATTCCTTGTATTATCATATACTAGCTTCTGGTTGGTACAGGGATACTATATAGTGTTGAGATTACAGGTATTAATAAATATACTGTAGTTTCTCGTTGGTACAGCGGGGTTCTTACACATAGTTGTGAAAATGATTACTGGTATTAATACAATACTGTAGGTTTGGTTGTAAGGGATCTGTTATAATAGTTGAGAATTACTGGTATTAATACATATACTGCAGTTCTGGTTGGTTACCAGGGATCTTTATAAATTTGAGGAATTACTGGTATTAAATAACATATACTGTCAGAGTTCTGGTTGGTAACACAGGGGATCTATATAAGTATTGAAATTACTGGTATTAATCATTTACTGTAGATCGGTGGTACGGGGAACTATATAATATTTGAGAATTGTGGGTATTAATACATATACTGTAGTTCTGGGTGGTACGGGGATCTATATAATATTATGAGAATACTGGTTTTAAAGGATCATGTCCCCCTTAAAAATTGTTTTTTATGCTGCCCCCCATGGTCTGGTAGCCCCAACGCATGGTAGATTTTCCAAAAGAACCCCAAACTCTACTTACCCTCCCCCTCGTCCTCGCTGCACTGCGGCCCTCTGCTTGCGCGGATGCAAGCAAAAGGGCGGGACCGGCGCAGTACGCGTTAGAGATTGGCTTGAGCGCAGCCAATCACGGGACGCGGCTGCTCGGTCATTCAGTGCGCGGAGGAAAGAGGAAGGTAGTAAGAGTTTGGGGAGCTTTTGGAAAATACTAACCATGCGGTTGGGGTACGAAGACATGGGGGAGAGCAGCATATTAAAGGTTTAACAGCTAGGGGGAGGACAGTAGAAGGGAGGGAAGAGGAGGGGGAGGGAGGGGGGGAGAGGGCTGCAGTACGATGACAATATCTCCTAATCTACCGGAGGCAAGGTAGCAGGCAGGAGCCCTGCTAGCCTGCTGTGGACAGTTTTGGGGACTTTAGGGGGGGTCCACAAGGAGAAACCTATGGAGTGGATGTGTAGGAGGTAAGGTGATTACACTACACCCATGGTGGGGGCCATTACTGGGGGGATATAGTTTTTGGTGGTGGACAGCCCTTTAATAATCTACTATGTAGTTCTGGTTGTGTACCGGGATACTATATAAATTGAGAATTAGTGGTATTAATACATATACTGGTAGTTCTGGTTGGTACCGTGGGATCTATAATAATATTGAGACATTACTGGTATAAACATGTAATGTAATTTCTGATTGGTACGGATTACTATATGATTACTGAGAATTACTGTCTCAATACTATACGTTATTTCTGGTGGATAGGGGAACTATATAATTTGAGAATTACTGGTATTAATACATACACTGTAGTTCTGGTTGGTACATAATACTCTATATATTGAGAGATTAGGTATTAATACGCTATACTGTAGTTCTGGGTAGTACGGGATATGTATAATATGGAATACTGGTATTACATATATACTGTAGTTCTGGTTGTACGGAGATACTATATAATATGGAGAAATACTGGATTAATTACATATCTGTAGTTACTGGTTGTCAGGGGACTCTTATAATATTGAGAATTAACGGTATTAATACATACCGGAATACTATATTAATGGAATATTATGATTAATACATATACTGTAGTTCTGGTTGATTCAAGGATTACTTACGATTGCCATTTTGTGTCAGAAGGAATTACCTACCCCCCCTTTTTTTTAGCTGTTTTTTTTTGCACTTCCTTTTTCCAATGCTAGGTATGGGTCATTAAGGAGGGTGAAAAGGGTTGGACTGATGGACATATGTCTTTAATCAACACTCAATATATGTTATATGTATGTATGTATGTATTTTATTACTTATAAAGCGCTACATATTCCGCAGCACTCAATTCAAATCAGGCCCTCCCCCGAAGAGCTTACAATCTAATCACTTTATGTACACATACAACCTATCAGTATGTTAACCAAGAATGAAACTAAAATAAAAGATGAATAGATGGGGGTATCAAACGATAAGACAGACACATATGGGTGGAGCTGTGTACAGGAAGCAAGAAGGAATGGGTGAAGGTGAAGTGTGAAATAATTGTTGGTGTATTTTTTAAGCCTCCAAAGTTAGTGAGGATGTGGAAATGAATCTCCATATGCCGTTGGCGAAGTCTGCTATATGAGGCATGTTATGGGGGGTTTCCAGTCACCCTGCCATAGATTGATAAGGGAACGTGCAGACCTCAAAAGGTATAAGTCTTATCGCGATTGCGCATTTTCTTTCAGAGATGGTTGAAGTTCCTAGATCTGTTGTTGGATCTGGGATATCTAATATGAGATGCCGAACTCATATAGTTTGGTCAGTTTCGAACATGAGAACTTCAGTAAAAAGTTGGAAAACTACCCATTAAGTCAAGGGGAGTGATAGTTTGAAAAGTTCAGATTATTTACAGATAGTACTAACAATGTCTACTTACGGTAAATGGCGTGGCACCTGGGTTAGCGAACGAAACATTCTAGGGTTAGCGAAAATATAACCAATCATCAAGGTTACCGAAAATGGAACATACATGTGAGGGTTAGCGAACGATATATTCTAGGATTTGCGAACGGCCGTAAATTCGATAATTATGGAAAATACAGCCGTAGTCTGAAAAAACAAAGTAGTTCAAATAGTTTGAGTTTGTCCGAACTCGGGTTTGAGTTCGTTTGTGTCTATCTCTAATATCTTCATAACCCTAAGCTCATTTCGAAGATGCAGGTAATGGGAAGCTTAGGGATAGTGATTCATGATAGTGTCATTTAATACAGGTTGCAAAATACAAAAGTGCACTGGGTTAACAAAAACTTTTAATTTAGGGAAAACTAATTTATGCTGTTTTAAAGGAATTGCTCTGCTTAAGGGAATGTCCACCCCAAAACCATAATTTAAATGTTACTGGCCATTCACAAGCTTTGAAACTTGCAAGCAGGGGGCAGGACCGACAGCCTCCATCTGGTGGTGGAGCGAAGGGGCTGTAAGTAACGTTCTGGTCACTCTTTAAAGAAAAAAACATGGTGGTAGAGGGGGGGAAGGGGGGGTTATATCACACATATTAAAGAGGATTGTTAGGTAGACATACCCTTTAAAGACTGGGGACAGAAAAGGTCACAGAGAGTATAAAAGGCTGCAATAAGGAGTGCAAAAAGCAATTAAAACTAGCTAAAATAGAAAATGAAATACGGATAGCAGAACAAACAAAGTTTAACCCAAATTTTTTTAAGCATATTAAAAGTAAAAAGATGAGACCAGAATGTGGGACCATTAAAATGGGGCTAGGATGGTTATAGAGGATGCAGAAACGGTAATGTGGCAGGGGCTGTAATAATATGTACAGGGACTGTAATAATATGAAGGGTTAATTATGAGGAATGTATTCTGGCAGAGGATATGGCTCGGATCGGAAACAATAGACAAAGTTAAAACCAATAAAGTCCCAGGGCCGTGAATGAAATACATCCCCGGATTTTAAAAGAGCTTGTTCAGTTCTATCTAGACCAAGTTTCTTATCATTTCAGATTCACTTTTGTCTGGGGAGTGCCACTGATTGGAGAAAAAGCCAAGTTAATACAATATTCAAAAAGGTAAATCTTTTACCGCGGTATATCGCGATACTGGATTTGCTGCAAATACGGTTGATTGTATTTTAAAAAGTGTCAACATCTTTTTTTATCATTGACATTTTTGTCAAGCCTATAAGTCTGAGGTGGGGAAAATGCTTAAGTGGAAAAGGTCACAGGAAGTGTCAGTACATTAGGTGGGTTTCCAATACAAAATAAAGTCCAGGGGGTGTTAAACTATTTCTAACATCTATGTTATACGAGACTGGTTTTCCACCCCTCTTATTTACATTTCGATATGTGAAATGAAACCTTCAGACCATTAAACACGTACCCATGACTGGCTTAGAATGAGATCACACTGAAATCAGTGAAGTGGAGCTCCTTACATATTAGGAAGCAAGGAAGAACCAATTGGGCTGCCGCGGGGAGGTAGCTTAGCGCTGGACCACATATGGGGTCGAGACAGCTATAGAGCAGGGGAAACCAGAGATCCATGGGTGAGCCTGAACTCCAATCAGCGATGGGACAGGAAAAAGACTGACTGAAGCAGGTGGGAGGTGTTAAATCTTTTATACTTACTTCCTGTCCAGCGAAGCGATCAGGGTGTTAGCCCATTGTGAACATGGCAGGCAAAGGACAGGAATATGCAGCGATCAAAAATGTCTATCAGATAAGTCTATCAAATAACCATGATATAGTATCAGTCCCTCAGACTGTCACAATCATGTGATTAATGTATATTTTTATGGGAAAGTATATATAATCTGTATATTTGTATATACCCAATTTCTTGATCTGTATTATGTGCATGTGATGTCCAGTCCTAATTCTGTATTATTGTCTGTCTGGAAAAGTAGTTTGTGTATTTGTAATTGAATACAGTAATTTATTATGTATAGTTTAAAGGGGATGTCCATCAAAAAAGTTGGTTTCTATCTGATTACTTGAAGACCAGGAGGTAAAGCAGTATCTCTTACCTCCGGTCTTCAATAAATCTTCAGGAGAGTGGGGAGGACACTACCGCGGACCGCTCCAGCGCCGAAATCCCAGATGCATCTCCAGTCCTTTGCAAGTGTGCGAATGCGCACACAGGGCAAAGGAGTGAGGACGCGTCGGAGACTGTCAGGTAACTGGTCAGATAGAAACAAACTTTTTAAAAGTGGACTCGGGTAAAAGCTCTTTCATTGGAATCTAAACATCCCATGTCTACTTGGTGTGAACACGACAGAGGACCTTTCGTGTTGGTCTATGTGTTAATAAGAAGAAACATATTGAATTACAGGTTATCAATAAAATGTTTATCGTTTAAATGGTGCAATTTTGCCCCAACAATCAGATCTTATTAATATTTGAAAGATAACATCTGATTTGGTGGGAAAAATTAGCCCCATTTTAAACGATAAGAATTTTATGAATAACCCTGTTAGTATCTACAAATTCATCTCATCGCCCTGAACCGGATGTTTGTAAGTGACGCTTATTGGCACGTACCCACCGTCGGCATACAGGAGTGTGCAGGAACAGCCACCTTGTGGGTGTGTCAGGGAGACCACCTGGAGTGTGTTACATCCTCTAGCTCAGCTCACCCTTTCTATGATTGGGTGTGGGTAATTGGTTCCACACTTTCCAGGGATGTAAAAATGGCACTGTGAAATACAAAGAGGGAGTCTCCATTACCATCTAATCTTGGGATAATAAGATTTATTTGAGGGCCAATAACTCTGGAAACAATGTGACTTTACAAGGATTTATCTTCATTTTATCCTGGAACACTAAGGACTGACATTAAGCATTATTTTTACTTTTCAGCCCATTGTGGTTTATGCTGCTTGTGTGGTATTGTGTCTGTTATATTTTTCGTAGTTTGCTTGCAATGGTTTGTTCATATTAAACGATATTAAATCGTTAGCTGAATATCTTATTGCTCTAATTAGAACAGATAAGAACTCTGCCTCTGAGATGCTACGTTTTACCAGTATATCCATTCTATGTATTCGTTACATTCTACCTACATAGTGAATAACGGTCAATTATTATTAGTTTATTGTACAGCTAGTATGCTGGTAGGTTGGTGAACACTGGTGGCAGTTACCAATGGTTCATGGTAAATATTAATATATATATATATATTACCGAATATACTGAGTGATAAGACAAGGTTGGTTTTCAGGCTTTAAAAATACTGAAACCCGACCTCGGTTTATACTCGGGTCACGGTAACTTACTGCCGAGTAGGGACGTCACTACTAGCCGGGCAGTAAGTAAAACAGCCGCCGAGTACGGACGTCAGTGCAGGTGCAGACAGCAGAGTGCCAGCCGGATGCAGGGATTTAACTTACCTGGTATGTCACATAGAGAGCAAGTAGAAGCAGCAGATTGGGGCAAAATTATCCTTACCCTGACTTACCTCCAATGGTAAGTACCACCTCACTCCCTGAACTGGGGGGGCTCTCTAAGGGGAATGTTTGGGGCCTTTCCTTGGGGGTGCTGTGTGTCATAAAAAAGCTCATTCCTTGGCACTAAAGGTTTGGAAACTGCAACTCCAGCTACTAAAGCATGCTGGGAGTTGTAGTTTCCAAAACATCTGGAGTGCCAAGGAATGAGTTTTTTTATGGACAGCAGAGTTTCACATACAGTAATAGCAATTACTGGATTTGGATTACTGTATGGGACTACTGCGGTCCAATGTAAAGGACAACTAAATACAGTATTAAAATGCAGTAGTGGTCAACCCTCAGTTATACTCGAGTCAATCAGGTTTTCTTACTTTTTGAGGTAAAATGGGGTACCTCGGCTTATACTCAGGTGGCTATTACTCTAGTATTACGAAGTGAAGGGCAACTCTCGGCGAGTTTTAGGGCAAGCATGTTCAGAGTGCCACTGGGCTGAGGGTTGTAGTGCGTCCGTCACTGTCCTCGATATGGAAATATATCGCCAGGAGGCCAGAGGGACAGTTGTCTGATAATGACTCTTATACTCGCCTAGGTCGTGATCTAACAATGATTATATATTAAAAACTTTTTGAATTTGGACCATAGTAAGGAAACAGGCTCCTCAAAAATAATGAATATGAAAACGAACCCCATTATACCTGTGTTCCACATGTTCCCAAGGTCCACAAGTCTCTAGAGAATATACAATGTCGGACGATCGTTTCCGGAATTGGATTGATCAATGAACATTTAGCGGAATACGTAGACAAAGTGCTAATAACCATGGTAGTGAGTCTACCATCATATGTAAGGAGCCACAGATATCATAATAAATGTGTGATGTTAAGTGGAAAAATAACTATCTTGTGGATATGACATGGTGTAAGCACCATTATACCTCTATTGGTCATGATATGTGTATAGCGGCTGTATTCGTGGTGTGTCGTGTGGACAATTTTACACTTACAGCGTATATGCTCCTCATGGCAAAATTCCAAGATAACGCCATGGAGCTGTGGACAGTGATTGAAATACAACACATGAACTCCAAAACAAGCCTAGGAGAAAAGCAGTGTCTAAACTCGTCAGGAATTGGTGACTTATAATTCCAAACTACAATTCCGTCAATTTTAATATACCGTACTTCCCCTTATCTTACTCTACATACACCAGGGGTGTGGAAACTATCTGCCAGGACCATCAGGAAGCTGGCATTTGCTTACTAGACCCCATTTGAATAAGAACTTGGGCTGTGTAAATTTTCTTTTGTAAGGGGAAAATGGTAGCTGCTACAGTCTCTCCTAGTATGTTTAATCAGAAGCAGATGTTACATAAAAAAACATGTTATGTGTAAGGAAGCTATCCATTGTAACAAATCTAGATGTACCATATGTAAACTAATGGTTCCTAACAAGACAGTTAATAGTCGAGAATAGAGAAACTTACAACATCAAAATTTTTGCAAAATTGTCGCACTTCCTGTGTGTTTATTTGGCCCCTGTATATGTGGCCTTCATTATATAGGTAAAAACCATCAGACTGGCATATAAACGTTTATCGGAACACATTTATGCTTTAAATGGGAAGGACGACTCCTCAGCAATCTCATGCATTAGAGCCAATAATGGTGAGTTTACATTTACCATCATAGATAGGATGGTCAACTAAACCCAGAGGAGACAGAAACAAAAAGTCTCTTATGGAAGAGGCTTACTGGATTTTTAAGCTCCGTTCTGTAAACCAGAGACCTTAATAGGGATTGGAGTTTAACTGTTTCCTTAGATATGTAAATGTGGAATAGTCATCCCTTTATAGTATTATCAGTGTGACTCTCTGTTGTTTTAAATCATTGGAGATCTGGTGTCAGTGTCTATATTAGTGTTTATATCAGTATTTATATTCAATTATTAACAATTGTCAATCATACTATCATCTATTTATGTATAACCCCACCAAATCTAAAATTTTTCCCAAAGTGCTGGCCCCTCTGGTATAGTTTTAAAAAATCCTTACCTTAACATTCCTGCTCCTTCTGGTTCTCCTATAGTCCATGTCCAAAATCCAGGAAACTGAAGAGCAGTGGCTGTTTCCTGTCCAAAGGGTCTCTGCCTCTGTGAAGCCTCAGGAGGGAATAGAGACATTTGCAGGGAGCCCTTTCCTTCCTCCCTCACGGATCCCATTTGCCCACCACTGTCCTCCTAGCGTGACAGGCTTTTGGTATAATGTCCTTTAAGGTTGCCACCCCTAACCGCTAAACCGCTTAAAAAACCTTTTCAGTATTACTACAGCCTGTCGCTCCCGCGACTTCTTCATAGCCGGCAGCTGCATGTGTGATTGGCTGACGGCTGTGGTCTGACCCTATCTGCTGTTCTGTTAGCAGAGAGGGAGAAGAAGAGACTTGGGGAGGCGAAGGGGCTGTAAGTAGATATCTGAAAGTTTTTTTTTTTAGCATATTATAGCGGTTGGGGTGGGCAACCCTAAAGAAACATAAACCAAAATTTAGTTGTGTGGACATGCCCTTTAAGCCTAACTTGTTTTGAGATCACAGTTGCCCTTTAAATGGTCTTTCGTTTCCTACCACAGTTACACAAATAACAGGAACATAATGAACAATTCAAAATGCTTACCAAATTTTTTGATTCAGGGATAATTATTCTGGTTTACTTATGGCTCCACATTTTATTTTTGGATATGTCCCAAGCTTTATTGTATTTGTTACCGTCCCTATGAACAGTCATTCATGGTCTTCTGCTTGATGCTGGGGGGTTGTGACTTAAACCATACAAGAAGAGGGGGAAAAAACACCAACAATAGTACCTACCCTCCAACGTTCCCTTTAAATAGGTCAACATTGAGAAATACATTACAACAGAGCGTGCAAAAATCAGGTTCACTTCATTATCCGCTCCTCCCCCTGCAGCTCGTGTATATGTTGAAGGATAGCTATTAAAGGGGAGAATGAGTTGGAGGGTATGACATCATCTAAATACCTTGGGCACACAGAAAATGTCTGAAAAAACTTCTACTGTAATTCTTTTTAGTACTGATAATGTTTATTATTCTCTAAGAAAGTTTATATAAAGTACAGCGCTGCGTACCCAAGTGGCGCTTTAAATAAAATTATACATACATCTCATTAGTAATTGGATATTGCCAGTAGTAGTACAGGTTTATTTTTATATGTCATTGTCTGGCTTTTTGTGTATATTACCAATTACTACTAACAGCTGTGTATTTCTGTGACTCAACATTTATTTTGACAAAAGTTTTTAATAAAGAATACAGAATAAAAGAAACAACAACACCTTGTACAAAACATAAAATACATTTGCTTCACATGGGTGTAATGTTATTCAGAAACTAGTATTACCAGTTTTTGTTTTCTTTAGTCGAGAAATTCTGAGAATATCGTATGACAAGACAAATATTACATTGCCAATGCAATGCTGGGTACTTACTAATAGACTAAGGGGCTGATGCAATATTGGCGTGGGGTTTTGAACTATATTAAGCCACCCGCAGCATTTCCAAAATTTTGGAAATAGAGTGGCTAGCCAATGTAGTAATGGCTTAGTTAAGATTAGCACAACAATTTTGGCATCAGTGGCGTATGGGGCAGATGTAGTACATAAAAAAGACAACTGGGATCCCCGATGCAGTAGTCTAGGGAGAGACTTAAAGCATCACCGGATACTGGTCAGGTAAGACAAAAATTTTTTAGTATTACATTGGCCTGTAAAGCATAATCTGTCTCTTTATAGTGCCATTTGCAGGGGTTGTTCTAGACTTTTTGTCACCTGAAACAAATTTTTAAAGCCGCCCCTGGATTTTCCTGCTGCACACGAAGCCACAGAAAAATGGGTGTGGCTTGTAGAGGGGGTGTGGTGGGTGTTAGGTCATCCTAACAATTTCTGGAGGACTAACCTAACAGTGGTGGTAAACTGGAGGGGCTGGACCTAGCAGAGGCTGGGAAACTGTGGGGCTAACATATATATGCCACATGGACGTATGATCATTTATGGGCTAAATAGAGACCTGAAAGAGACTGGTACATACAAGTTTACCCACGTGAGTGTGACTGGTACATGTAAGTTTGCCCACAGTGACTGCTACATACAAGTTTTCCCACAGTGCAACAATCAGTATTGACAAACATGTTACAGACACTCGGACCTAGTGTCTGAAAAATTGTGTGTGAGACTATAATAAACATGTGGGGCAACTGCAATGCCTTGAGCGTTTGTTGAGTCCAAGGGGTTCTACATACTGATTGGATGGACTTTTGCCCACTGTGATGTGACTGGTACATATACCTTTGACCACAGTGACCGGTACATACAAGTTTGCCACAATGAGTGTAGGCATGCCTCTGATGAAGTGTGAGACCAGGCGTCAGGTGTGGACGTTGGTATCTATGTTGATATTAATAAACTTATTTGCTTTTACGGGATCCTCAGTTGTTCCCGGGTGCTCGGCTTCGTTTCTTGGTTGATCCTATGTTTCACAGGTTATAGAGTACACCTCTTAATTTTTCCTACCTGACTCTATACCAGTATTCACAATTATTAAATACAATGCACATTACAAACACTGGATAGAACAGTTCACAAGATACACACTAGCAGTGCATTCAATATTGCCTACAACTGCTAAACCACAAATCACTCAAAGCCTATTAATGCTTAAAAGTTTAGCTCTTATTAGAATTAACTAGCTCATGTACTCATGTACATGAAAGAGATAATCTTATACCTGCCACAAATATAATCGGTATAGGTCACATTTGGATTCCATACCTTGTTATTACTTGGGCCTTGTATCATCAATGGGGAAAGACATCCTTTTGTGTGTTTGGCCTTTGTGTCCTATCGCTCTAATAAAATAGGAGTCCTGGATTGATCTCATTTTGTTTGACGCTTTAGAACTAAGTTTCCAGAATCATTCCAAGAATCAGGATTTGAGCTTGCGTCAGGAGGGTCCTGTCAAATAGGGACATCTGGCAACCCTTTTTGGAACACACATACTAATCATTACAAAGATATAATAACCAGACACTGTAAGTGCCTGGTGACCACAAACCTCTTCAGAATAATTCACTCATATAATAGTTTTAACAGGAGAAAAATGCTTCCAAAAACACAGTATTTTCCAGGTAGGAGCAAGGTTTCTGGTTTCTGCTTGTCCTATAGTAAAACCATCTCTGAGAATAACATACAGATACTAAATATAGCTAGGCAATGTTACATACACATCTGGAAAATCTTTTAAAGTGTGTTTTCAGACAAACAACACCCTATGTTATCCCAATAAAACGCCAATACAATTATCCCCATAAACACCAACATGTTCTATTTTTGCTAAACACAACTAGCCGTTCCCTTATGCACCTTGTGATGGTTCTAAGACTCTTTGTGACCACAGTAATTAAAGGATAAGTGCACTGTAAAATCAAGTTATGTTCATTGGAAGCTGTAGCTTTAAAAATACCATTGCATATTTTTTTTTAAACTATGCCCCTCCAGAGGCCTAGCTTTGTGCTTTGGAAGTGTGCTGACATCTTGTTACTGGTTTGCTGAATGTTAAGCTCCGCCCCTCTGAGATTCCTCTGCTTTCTCTGCTTGAGCTCAAACAGTAATGCTTGTGAGTTCGGCACTCTCCTGCTTGAGCCTCAAACAGTAATGTGTGAGTTCCGTGCACTCTCCTGCTTGAGCTTCAAACAGTAATGCCTGTGAGTTCCGTGCACTCTCCTGCTTGAGCCTCAAACAGTAAGCTTGTGAGTTCCTGCACTCTCGCTTGAGCTTCAAACAGTAATGCCTGTGAGTCCAAATGAACAAAACTTGATGTACAGTTCACTTATGCTTTAACCCTTCACTGCCAGGAGAATTTCATTTTTTTTTTTGCATTAAGGGCTAGCACACTGCTGGTTTTTTTTGCGGTGTGCGCTTGCGATTGCGATTGCGCTTGCGATTTTTCAAAATTATTGAAACGCGGCAACGCAAAAAAAACGTGCGTTTTTCGATGCGTTTGCGTTTTGGTCTGCATTTTTAATCGCAATCGCATGCGTTTTCCTATACTTATTGAAGAAATCGCAATCGCAAACGCAACGAAAATCGCACATGAAATCGCATGCTATTGCGTTTGCGTTTGCGTTTCAGGTGGCCTAGCCCTAACTGCCAGAAGATATTTCAGGATTTTGCCCGTTAATCGCTTTGACTAATTTACATAGGAAACCTCTGCAGTAAATCAGGAATATTTATACATTGTTTTTTCAGCACAAAATCTACTTTAACATGGTGGTAACAAAATTTTGTAACTTTTCTGGAAATTTACATGGAATTATGGGTAAAATATGTAAAAAAAATGAAAAATTTGCAAATTTTCATGGATTTTTCCCATTTTACTTATAGTTTTTAAGGTTACACACAAAAAATTACTGTTTCTAAAAGCTCTGATACTCTCCGAGTACAACGATACCAGATATAGGTAGAGACCCCCCCAATAAAACTGCACCTTCTAGAATATTACAACCAAATTAAAATGGATAACCACTACTGACAGTTAAAGGAGAACTAAAGGTTTTGAAACACCCCCCCCCTTTTGCATAAAGATGGATTGTGTAAACTTATGTGTGTAGTGGGTTTTTTTGTGTGCGTTTGTTACCTTTCTGCATCTTTTCTATTTTGGCTATCGAGGTTTTCCATTTTAGAAAATCTCTCACCATTGTGTGTCCTAGCGTGCTGTAATGGCTCCAGATCCTCCCCCTGACGGTGTTGGTGGTTTCGTGGAAGCGAAAAGCCACAAAGTGAGATAATGCACGATGGCTCAGAAACAGCGAAAATATTTAGCCAACTCTGAATTTAGACTGTCTGCAGTTTTTTCCACAAACAACACCCCCGTAACTTAGAAATAACCCCACAAACTATATATTCCTGAAATCTACACACCTTCAGCTATGTAGCACTGTAGTTCGTTCATCATACCATCAATGGTTGGGGCGCAGTTCTTCGTAGAATTCGCATTTGTCTGAAAAATGAACAAAAACAACTTCAAAGCTAGAAATCATGCCAAAACCTCATGGAATGTAAAAAAGTTAATAAATATCAATCTCCAAATGTCCTGAATCAAACGGTATATGCCATATGTGTGGTTACACACGCGGACGTGGAGCGAAAAGCCACAAAGTGAGACAATGCACGTGGCTCAGAAACAGTGAAAATATTTAGCCAACTCTGAATTTGGACAGTCTGCGGTTTTTCCACAAAACACCCCCGTAACTTAGAATAACCCCCACAAACTATAAATTCCTGAAATTACACACCTTCAGCTGTAACACTGTAGTTTGTTCATTCATACCATCAATGGTGTGGGCGCAGTTCTTGTAGAAATTCGCATTGTCTGAAAAAATGAACAAAAAACAACTTCAAAAGGTAGAAATCATGCCAACCCTCATGGATGTAAAAAAAAGTTACTAAATATCAATCTCTAAATGTCCTGAATCAAAAGGTATGCCATATGTGTGGTTACGACGTGTACGAGAAAGCCAAAAGCCACAAAGTGAGACAATGCACGATTGGCTCAGAAATGGCAAAAATATTTAGCCAACTCTGAATTTAGACTGTCGCAGTTTTTCCACAAAACACCCCCGTAACTTAGAAATAACCCCCACAAACTATATATATTCCTGAAATTACACACTTCAGCTATGTAACACTGTAGTTTGTTCATTCATACCATCAATGGTGTGGGCGCAGTTCTTCGTAGAATTTGCATTTGTCTGAAAAAATGAACAAAAAACAACTTCAAAAGGTAGAAATCATGCCAAACCTCATGGAATGTAAAAAAAAGTTACTAATATCAATCTCCTAAATGTCCTGAATCAAAACGGTATGCCATATGTGTGGTTACGCACGTGGACGAGAAGCCAAAAGCCACAAAGTGAGACAATGCACGATGGCTCAGAAATGTCAAAAATATTAGCCAACTCTGAATTTGGACGTCTGCAGTTTTTCTACAAAACACCCCCGTAACTTAGAAATAACCCCCACAAACTATATATTCCTGAAATCTACACCCTTCAGCTATGTAACACTGTAGTTTGTTCATTCATACCATCAATGGTGTGGGCGCAGTTCTTCGTAGAATTGCATTTGTCTGAAAAAATGAACAAAAAACAACTTCAAAAGGTAGAAATCATGCCAAAACCTCATGGAATCTAAAAAAAAGTTACTAAATATCAATCTCCTAAATGTCCTGAATCAACGGTATGCCATATGTGTGGTTACGCACGTGGACGAGGAAGCCAAAAGCCACAAAGTGAGACAATGCAGATGGGCTCAGAAATGGCAAAAATATTAGCCAACTCTGAATTTGACTGTTGCACAGTCTTTTCACACAAAACACCCCCGTAACTTAGAAATAACCCCACAAACTATATATTCCTGAATCTACACACCTTCAGCTATGTAACACTGTAGTTTGTTCATTCATACCATCAATGGTGTGGGCGCCAGTTCTTCGTAGAATTTGCATTTGTCTGAAAAAAATGAACAAAAAACAACTTCAAAAGGTAGAAATCATGCCAAAACCTCATGGAATGTAAAAAAAAGTATAATATCAATCTCCTAAGTCCTGAATCAAACGGTATGCCATATGTGTGGTTACGCACGGGGACGAGAAAGCCAAAAGCCACAAAGGAGACAATGCACGATGGCTCAGAAATGGAAAAATATTTAGCCAACTCTGAATTTAGACTGTCTGCAGTTTTTTTCACAAACACCCCGTAACTTAGAAATACCCCCCACAACTATATATTCCTGAAATTTACACACCTTCAGCTATGTAACACTGTAGTTTGTTCATTCATACCATCAATGGTGTGGGCGCAGTTCTTCATAGAAATTCGCATTTGTCTGAAAAATGAACAAAAACAACTTCAAAAGGTAGAAATCATGCCAAAATCTCATGGAATGTAAAAAAAAGGTACTAAAATATCAATCTCCCAATGTCCTGAATCAACGTATGCCATATGTGTGGTTACACACGCGGACGTGGAAGCGAAAAGCCACAAAGTGAGACAATGCACGTTGGCTCAGAAAGGCGAAAATATTTTAGCCAACTCCGAATTGGACAGTCTGCAGTTGTTTCCACAAAACACCCCCGTAACTTAGAATAACCCCCACAAAACTATATATTCCTGAAATCTACACACCTTCAGCTATGTAACACTGTAGTTTGTTCATTCGTACATCAGGTGTGGCGCAGTTCTTCGTAGAAATTCGCATTTGTCTGAAAAAATGAACAAAAAACTTCAAAAGGTAGAAATCATGCCAAAACCTCATGGAATCTAAAAAAGTTACTAAAAATCAATCTCCCAAAGTCCTGAATTAAACGGTATGCCATATGTGTGGTTACACACGCGGACGTGGAAGCGAAAAGCCACAAAGTGAGACAATGCACGTTGGCTCAGAAACAGGAAAATATTTAGCCAACTCGAATTTGGACAGTCTGCAGTTTTTTCCACAAAACACCCCCATTACTAGAAATAAACCCCCACAAACTATATATTCCTGAAATTACACACACCTTCAGCTATGTAACACTGTAGTTTGTTCATTCATACCATCAATGGTGTGGGCGCAGTTCTTCGTAGAATTCGCCATTTGTCTGAAAAAATGAACAAAACAACTTCAAAAGGTAGAAATCATGCCAAAACTCATGGAATGTAAAAAAAAGTTACTAAATATCAATCTCCCAAATGTCCTGAATCAAACGGTATGCCATATGTGTGGTTACACACGCGGACGTGGAAGCGAAAAGCCAAAAGTGAGACAATGACGTGGCTCAGAAACAGCGAAAATATTTAGCCAACTCCGAATTTGGACAATCTGCAGTTTTCCACAAAACAACCCCCGTAACTTAGAAAAAAACCCACAAACTATATATTCCTGAAACTCACACACCTTCAGCTATGTAACACTGTAGTTTGTTCATTTATACCCATCAATGGTGTGGGCGCAGTTCTCGTTAGAATTCGCATTTTCTGAAAAATGAACAAAAAACAACTTCAAAAGTAGAAATCATGCCAAAACCTCATGGAATGTAAAAAAAGTTATAAATATCAATCTCCTAAATGTCCTGATCAAACGGGTATGCCATAGTGGTTACGCACGTGGACGAGAAAGCCAAAAGCACAAAGGAGAGATAATGCCAATGGCTCAGAAATGGCAAAAATATTTTGCCAACTCTGAATTTAGACTGTCTGCAGTTTTTTCCACAAAACCCCCGTAACTTAGAAAAAACCCCACAAACAACATATATCCTGAAATTTCCACCCCTTCAGCTATGTAACACTGTAGTTTGTTCATTCATACCATTAATGGTGTGGGCGCAGTTTTCGTAGAAATTCGCATTGTCTGAAAAAATGAACAAAAACAACTTCAAAGGTTAGAAATATGCCAAAACCTCATGGAATGTAAAAAAAGTTACTAAATATCAATCTCCTAAATGTCCTGAATCAAACGGTATGCCATATGTGTGGTTACGCACGTGGACGAGAAAGCAAAAGCCACAAAGTGAGACAATGACGATGGCTCAGAAATGGCACAAAATAATTTAGCCAACTCTCGAATTAGACTGTCTGCAGGTTTTCACAAACAAACACCCCGTAACTTAGAAATAACCCCCACAAACATATATTCTGAAATCTACACACCTTCAGCTATGTAACACTGAGTTTTGTTCATTCATACCATCAATGGTGTGGGCCGAGTTCTTCGTAGATAGAATTCGCATTTGTCTGAAAAAATGAACAAAAAACAACTTCAAAAGGTAGAAATCATGCCAAAACCTCATGGAATGTAAAAAAAAGTTACTAAAATATCAATCTCCCAATGTCCTGAATCAAACGGTATGCCATATGTGTGGTTACACAGCGGACGTGAAGGAAGGAAAAGCCACAAGTGAGAAATGCACGTTGGCTCAGAAACAGCGAAAATATTAGCCAACTCCGAATTTGGACAATCTGAGTTTTTCCACAAAACACCCCCGTAACTTAGAAATAACCCCACACAAACTATATATTCCTAAAATCTACACACCCTTCAGCTATGTAGCACTGTAGTTGTTCCATCATACCATCAATGGTGTGGCGCAGTTCTTCGTAGAAATTGCGCATTTGTCTGAAAAAATGAACAAAAACAACTTCAAAAGGTATAAATCATGCCAAAACCTCATGGATCTAAAAAAAAGTTACTAAATATCATCTCCCAAAGTCCTGAATCAAACGGTTAGCATATGTGTGGTTACACACGCGGACGTGGAGCGAAAAGCCACAAAGCGAGACAATGCACGTTGGCTCAGAAACAGCGAAATATTAGCCAACTCCGAATTTGGACAGTCTGCAGTTTTTTCCACAAAAACACCCCCGTAACTTAGAAAAACCCCACAAAACTAATATTCTGAAATCTACACACCTCAGCTATGTAACACTGTAATTTGTTCATTCATACCAATAATGGTGTGGGCGCAGTTCTTCGTAGAAATCGCATTGTCTGAAAAAATGAAAAAAAACAACTTCAAAAGGTAGAAATTCATGCCAAAACCTCATGGAATCTAAAAAAAAGTACTAAATATCAATCTCCCAAATGTCCTGAATCAAACGGATGCCATATGTGTGGTTACACACGCGGACATGGAGCGAAAAGCCACAAAGTGAGACAATGCACGTTGGCTCAGAAACGCGAAAAATATTAGACAACTCCGAATTGACAGTCTGCAGTTTTTTCCACAAAACACCCCCGTAACTTAGAAACAACCCCCACAAACTATATATTCCTGAAATCTACACACCTTCAGCTATGTAACACTGTAGTTTGTTCATTCATACCATTAATGGTGTGGGGGCGCGAGTTCTTCGTAGAAATTCGCATTTGTCTGAAAAAAAATGAACAAAAACAACTTCAAAAGTAGAAATCATCGCAAAACTCATGGAATCTAAAAAAAGTTACTAAATATCAATCTCCCAAATGTCCTGAATCAAACGGTATGCCATATGTGTGGTTACACACGCGGAGTGGAAGCGAAAAGCCACAAAGTGAGACAATGCACGATGGCTCAGAAACAGCGAAAATATTAGCCAACTCCGAATTTGGAAGTCTGCAGTTTTTTCCACAAAAAAACACCCCGTAACTTAGAAATAACCCCACAAACTATATATTCCTGAAATCTACACACCTTCAGCATGTAGCACTGTAGTTTGTTCATTCCTACCATCAATGGTGTGGGCGCAGTTCTTCGAGTAGAAATTCGCATTGTCTGAAAAAATGAACAAAAAAAACTTCAAAAGGTATAAATCATGCCAAAACCTCATGGAATCTAAAAAAAGTTACTAAATATCAATCTCCAAATGTCCTGATCAAACGGTATGCCATATGTGTGGTTACACAGCGGACATGGAAGCGAAAAGCCACAAAGTGAGACAAGCACTGTTGGCTCAGAAACAGCGAAAATATTTAGCCAACTCCGAATTTGGACAGTCTGCAGTTTTTCCACAAAAACACCCCCGTGAACTTAGAAACAACCCCCAAACAAACTATATTCCTGAAATCTACACACCTCAGCTATGTAACACTCTATGTTTGTTCATTCATACCATTAATGGTGTGGCCGCAGTTCTTCGTAGAAATTCGCATTTGTCTGAAAAAAAAATGAACAAAAACAACTTCAAAAGGTAGAAATCAGCCAAAACCTCATGGAATCTAAAAAAAGTTACTAAATATCAATCTCCCATGTCCTGAATCAAACGGTATGCCATATGTGTGGTTACACACGCGGACGTGGAAGCGAAAAGCCACAAAAGTGAGACAATGCACGATGGCTCAGAAACAGCGAAAATATTTAGCCAACTCAGAATTTGGACAGTCTGCAGTTTTTTCCACAAAACACCCCCGTAACTTAGAAATAACCCCCACAAACTATATATTCCTGAAATCTACACACCTTCAGCTATGTAACTTTAGTTTGTTCATTCATACCATCAATGGTGTGGGCGCAGCTTCAAAAGGTTAGAAATCATGCCAAAACCTCATGGAATGTAAAAAAAAGTTACTAATATCAATCTCCCAAAGTCCTGAATCAAACGGTATGCCATAGTGTGGTTACACACGCGGACGTGGAAGCGAAAAGCCACAAAGATGGACAATGCACGATGGCTCAGAAATGGCAAAAATATTAGCCAACTCTGAATTTAGACTGTCTGCAGTTTTTTCCACAAAAACACCCCCGTAACTTAGAAATAACCCCCACAAACTATATATTCCTGAAATCTACACCCTTCAGCTATGTAACACTGTGAGTTTGTTCATTCATACCATCAATGGTGTGGGCGCCAGTTCAAAAGGTAGAAATCATGCCAAAACCTCATGGAATGTAAAAAAAAGTACTAAATATCAATCTCCCAAATGTCCTGAATCAAATGGTATGCCTATGTGTGGTTAAACACGTGGATCGGGAAGCAAAAGCCACAAAGTGAAACAATGCACAATGGCTCAGAAATCTGAATTTGAACAGTCTGCAATTTTTCCCCACAAACAACCCCACAAACCATATATTTCTCGAATCAACCACCTTTATCTACGAAATTCTGTAGTTTGTTCATTCGTACCATCAATGGTGTGGGCGCAGTTCTTGTAGAAGTTTACAGTTTTAGCAGATTTTCTAAAAAATTTGAAAAAAAAACACTCTCAAAGGTAGAAATCATGACAAAATCCCAAGTAAGTAAAAAAAGTTACCAAATATCAATTCTCCAAATGTCCTGAATCAAACGGTATGCCCTATGTATGGTTACACACGCAAACGTGGAATCAACTAGCCACAAGTGAGCCAATGAACAATGGCCCAATTACAGCAACTTTTCAGATTGTTAGACTAGACACCCCTCTATATTAGAAAATACCCCCCAAAACTATATATTCTTGGAATCTACACACCTTCAGCTAACACAATGGTGTGATTCCTTTATGCATACCACCAATGGTGTGGGCGCAGTTTCATTTAAAATTTCGCTTTTTTACCGATTTTCAGGAAAAATGTATAAAAAATACAATTCAAAGTTAAAAATCATGGCAAATTCCATGTCATGTAAAAAAAAAATGTCAATTATCAATCTTCAAATGCCCTGAATCAAACGGTATGCCATATGCGTGGATGTACACAGGGACATGGCCACCAACTAGCTCAAATGGGACACATGCACAAGGGTAATTAAAGAAAAAAAATCAAATGCTCTGTAATTTCAAACAGCCCAAAAATTGGAAATGCCCCCACAAATAAAACCCCCAACTAAATATCAATCTCCCAATGTTCTGAATCAAAACGGTATGCCCTATGTGTGGATGCACACAGAGACGTGGCCACCAACTAGCTCAAATGGGATGCATGCACAAATGCAATTACAAGAAAGAATCAAAGTGCTCTGTAATGTGAACAGCCTACACTTTTCTAAGGAAAACAGTCCCGAAACATGGAAATTCCCCCACAAACTATATATTTTGAATCTAACACCTTCAGCTACGTTACGATGCCATGCTTTAATACATACATGAAGAATTCCAGACCGAGTGAATCCAAGAACTCTGTGTTTTTAGGAGGTTTTGTGAAAAAGAAAATAAGATGATTCAAGATTGAAATCCTACCTAAACCAACTTGACAAGCCAAAAAACCCCTATAATGTCAATCTCCCCACATATCCTGCATCAAACGGTATGCCATATGTGTGGGTGCACACAGAGACATGGCCACCAACTAGCTCAAATGGGACACATGCACAAGTTGTAATACAAGAAAAAAATCAAAGTTGTCTGTAATTTCAAACAGCCCCAAAACTTGGAAAATGCCCCCCACCAAATAAACCCCCCCACTAAATATCACTCTCCCACATGTTCGAATCAAACGTTATGCCATATGCGTGGATGCATACAGAGACGTGGCCACCAACTAGCTCAAATGGGACGCATGCACAAATGCAATTACAAGAAAAGAATCAAAGTGCTCGGTAATTTGAACAGCCTACATTTTTTCTAAGGAAACAGTCTCGAAACATGGAAATTCCCCCCACAAACTATATATTCTTGGAATCTACACACCTTCACTACGTTACGATGCCATGCTTTCATACATACATGAAGAATTCCAGACCCACTGATCCAAAGAAGTCCGTGTTTTTAGGAGGTTTGTGAAAAATAAATAAGATGATTCAAGGGTTGAAATCCTATTAAACCCTTTTGACAAGCAAAAAAAACCACTAAATGTCAATCTCCCACATTTCCGGCATCAAACGGTATGCCATATGTGTGGGTGCACACAGAGACGTTGGCCACCAACTAGCTCAAATGGGACGCATGCACAAGTCCAATTGCAAAAAAAAAATCAAAGTGTTCTGTAATTTGAACAGCCCTAATCAACTTGGAAATACCCCCCCACAAACTATATATTTTTGGAAGCTACACACCTTCAGCTACGTGATGGTATCATGCTTCGTATATACATGAAGAATTCCAGACGCTGTTATTCATAGAACTCCGTGCTTTAGGAGATTTGTGAAAAAATAAAATAAGAGGACTCAATGGTGAAATCCTACCTAAACCCACTTTGCATGTAAAAAAACCCCCACTAAACGGCAATCTCCCACATGTCCTGAATCAAACGGTATGCTTTAAGGGGGGGTGCAAACAGAGACGAGGCCACCAACTAGCTCAAATGGGATCCATGACAATTGCAATTACAAGAAAAAATAAAAAAAAGGCCACAACCCACCCCCCACACCTACCCACTCCCCCTTTTAGTGGTATTTTAGTGAAAAGCAGTTAGTACGGAGAGTCCCACAAGTTTTTGCACACTTTTACGATCCTAAAAATTAAATCCGGTCTTTTTTTTTGGTATCTCTGCAAAATTCCCTACTAATATAGGCTAGTTTCCCTAAAATCGAAAAAATAATGATCCGCGTTTACTTAGCTAATCACTGGGGACATTGGGAAGCATTGGGAAGCTTTTTTGCAATTTATAGTTTTTAGGTTAAAAAAAAAAGGTGTGTGTATCACTTTAGTTTTATTTTGTGTGCATTTCCCCTTTTTTTGGGGATCATTCCCCAAGATGATCATCAAATCATCTAGGGAATGATACCAAACTTGGAATACGGGCATAAATGCCCGTTTTCCAATTCAAATCGATCGGAAAAATCAATTCCCGGAAATCATTTTCCAGGAAAGTGATTTTTCAATCATTGGCAAAGATCAATAATTTGGTGATCAGAAGTGATCACCAAATTTTGACCTCTGTCCCCATTTTTTTTCTAAGTCTTGGCTAAGTAGCCAATCCTATTTGTGAATGGAACTTTGAGTTCCATTCACGAAATGTAAAGTACAGCTGTCAGCATGACAGCTTGTGCTATACAGGTACTGCAGCATGATCTGAATGCAGATCATGCTGCAGTACCTCAACTAAACCACCAGGGGCCAGCATCTTACACATTCAAGGGAAGACCCCGGTGAAGGAGGAAGCTCCGTGACGTCACCGGGGTCTCCCTTTCCGCTTCCTGCACAAGAATCCACGTGGGACCGGTGCACATAGCGGAACCCGGCTAAAGGTATGCATATCTTCCGATCCCCCCTGGATTTGGACGAAACGAGGGGGAGACGAGGGGGGGGGGGCAGTTGAATGCTGCCCCCCGATCGCCCCTAGCGGGGGCCAAATTGTTGCCGGCAGTGGGGAAGCCACAGATCGTGTATTCACGATCGTGGCAGTTGGTCATTCACTGCACAGATCGTGAATATACGATCTGTGGCAGTGAAAAGGTTAGGCAGCAAATTATAAACAGCCTGTTAAACAGATAGTGAAAGTTTTCTGATTTTAAGCCTCTTTTCAGTGGAAAGGGCAGGGAAGGGCTCAGTAGGAAGTACTGTATTTTATGCCTGACTTAATGCAAACAAATATATTTTAAGGACAGACCTTATAAGTAGTAATCAGCATGGATAATAGATCTTGTCAAACTTAATTGCTTGTTTCTTTATGAAGATGTGAGCAAGAATTTAGATTCTGGTATATTTTTTTTTACCCCGTTTCTATGGGGTACAGTGTGTTCCCAAATCATTTTGTATAAAAACAAAAAAAAACACGCCATTGTGCACGGAACTCCACAGAACTCACAGGCATTACTGTTTGAGGCTCAAGCAGGAGAGTGCACGGAACTCACAGGCATTACTGTTTGAGGCTCAAGCAGGAGAGTGCACGGAACTCACAAGCATTACTGTTTGAGGCTCAAGCAGGAGAGTGCACGGAACTCACAGGCATTACTGTTTGAGTCTTAAGCAGGAGAAAGCAGAGGAAATCTCAGAGGGGCGGAGCTTAACATTCAGTAACCAGTAACAAGATGTCAGCAACTTCCAATGCACAAAGCTAGGCCCTGGAGGGACATAGGTAAAACAAAATATGGCAACGGTATTTTTAAAGCTACAGCTTCCAAATGAACATAACTTGATTTTACAGTTCACTTATGCTTTAAGGCAGCAAATTATAAACAGCCTGTTAAACAGATAGTGAAAGTTTTCTTGATTTTAAGCCTCTTTTCAGTGGAAAGGCAGGGAAGGGCTCAATCAGGAAGTACTGTATTTTATGCCTGACATGCAAACAAATATGTTTTAAGGACAGACCTTATAAGTAGTAATCAGCATGGATAATAGATGTTGTCAAACTTAATTGCTTGTTTTTTTATGAAGATGTGAGTAAGAATTTAGATTCTGGTATGGGATCGGCTTCCACATTCGCACGTGTGTATGAAGCTTAAGTATGTTGACCTTAAAAAAAAAACACATACTGGGCGATTTACCCAGAGCCGCACCCCGCTCCCTTCTCCCCCTCCGGTGGCAGCTACCACACTTCCCACCAGGCCCTCTCAGCCCCCTTCCCCGTATGCTCACAGGGGGGAAGGGGGGCCTGCTGGGGAGAGGGGGCTGCTAGGGAGGGTGGTAGCTGCTTGTATTGGGACCCCCCTCCCCGGCACTTAAAAATGACAAGTGCAGCACTGACCAACTCTGCTGAAGTCGCTAACACCAGTGGCATCAGCCAATCACAGATGTGGATGCTTGTCACACCTCTTCTTCCATTCTTAGAAGAAACAGAAGAGGTTTAGGCAGAGGCAATGGAGGTGGGTAAGACAGCTCTGGTCTGAATTTAAACATTTAATTATGGTGTTTAGGGTTGGGGGGGGGTCTCAACAGTGTGGGCATTTCTTGATTTGGGGGGTGGATATGCCCTTTATGATTTTTTAATGATATCCAACTGGAAAAATCACTTTTTTCCAACTGGAAAAATCACTTTTTTCCAACTGGAAAAATCATTTTCCAAGAAGTGATTTTCATTCATTGGCAAAGATCAACAATTAGGTGATTAGAACTGATCACCTAATATTGATTAGTGCCCCCCATTAGCAAAGAATTTGAAAAAAGTATTTTGTGAATGGAACAAATACTATAGCAAGCTGTCACACAGAGGCAGATTACTATAGCAGATACTGCATTGCAATCTGAATGGAGATCAGAGTGCAGAACCTCTACTAGACCACCAGGGACACTCCAGAGGAAGACCTAGGGAAGACCCCCGTGAAGTCAACGGGGGCTCCCTTTACACGTGGCTCTGTAAAAGCCACTATCCCCCAATTTGAGGAAGTGTTTCTCAGGATCCCCACATCGATTTCAGACAAAACCGATGGGTTGACCTGGGGGAATAGGAGAGCACTTTAATGGTCCCTCCGATCATTCTGGGCACACTTTTATTTGGCTTCAAACACTAAAGTGCTTCAGTACGGACAGTGTATGATCTGTGGCACTTTGGTTCTTTTAGGTGGAGATCGTACCCCATACAATCTGCGGCACTTAAAGGGATAACATTCTGCTGCCTATACTATAAATGGCTCTGTGCAAAGTAACAAACTGGGGCAGCACGGTGGCTCAGTGGTTAGCACTGATGCCTTGCAGGGCTGAAGTCCCAAGTTCGATTCTACCCTTGGAACATCTGCAAGGAGTTTGTATGTTCTCCCCATGCTTGCGTAGGTTTCCTCTGGGCACTCCAGTGTCCCCCACAATCATAAAGACATTCTAATAGGTTGTATGTGTCAAATAAATGTGCCTAGATTGTAAGCTCTTCTGGGCAGGGCCTGATGTGAATGAATACATGCAAAGCGCTACGGAAAATGTAAGCGCTGTATAAATCCACAATAATAATAATAACAAACAGTAGCAAAACAGACTCAAGCTAGCAAGATATTGTCTTGCATAAAGAGGGGAATTGATTTAAATGAGAAAAATATTATTGTTTATCTTTACAAAGCACTGGTAAGGCCTAATTTGGAATATGCAGTGAGGTTCTGGAATCTCATATATAATAGGGACATCTTTGAAATGGAAAGGGCTCAAAGTATGGTGTGCCGTTTCTATGGGGTACAGTGTGTTCCCAAATCATTTTGTATAAAACAAAAAAAAACAACACTTTAGTGGCAAAATTATATTTATGTCTTTAAAATACTTCATAACAATCTTAACATTTTCACCAAATAATTTCTGTAGAACAAGTCTGTCAATTTTGTTCACCAAATAATTTTTGTTCACCAAATAGTTTCTGTAGAATGGTACTCCACCACCTAAGACTCAATCAGTGGCAACCTACGGTAAACCTCTTCACAAGTGGGTCTTAGTACACAATTATAACCAAAAACCGGAGTATATTTTAAAAAATTACCAGGTTGATTCCAAAGAGTAATATTTTTTAATACATGTCCAGGGTGCAAAAAAAAGTAAAACTTAGATTAAAAGCTGATCAGCATATCACTAAACCTGGATACAATATTTCAGTATTAGTTTTAAGCACTTATCCTTTGCAATGGCACTTCAAACACTCAACAAGGTTATGGACACCTGGACAACCCGGTGAACCAGCTAGTGTTAAGCTAGCCTCCCAGCTCAACAGCCAGTGTCAAGCCAGCCCTCCTGTTCACCAGTCAATGTCAAGCCAGCCCTCTAGTTCACCAGCCAGTGTCAAGTCAGCCCTCCAGTTCACCAGCCAGTGTCAAGTCAGCCCTCCATTTCACCAGTCAGTGTCAGGTAAAGAGAGTCACAAATAGTAGAAGTAATTATGTTCCAGTAACAGTATAAGCCTCGGACATATGTCCTCAAAGCTTTAGGGCTAGCACACACCAGCAGATCATTCCCCCTGGCCGACCGTTCACCAGCCACTGTTTGGTCAGCCATCCAGTACACCAGCCACTGTTAGGTCAGCCCTTCAGTTCACCAGACACTGTTAGGTCAGCCATTTAGTTTATCAGCCACTGTTAGGTCAGCCCTCCAGTTCACTATCTAAGGTACAAGAAGGCAGAACAACAGCTTAAAGGGGAACTGTGGTCCAAAAATGACTTTAGGTAAATTGATAGGAATTGTTCCTGTGAGAATTTTTGCAATTTATTTCTATTGTTTATTTTGCATAGTTTTGAAGATATTTACATTTTTGTGTGTGATATGGCAGCAGCATCACCAGGTCCCCTGCACTTCCTGCTTCCTGCTCTGAAACTGTCAGAGGTCTAAGCCCCACCCACTCACGTGTGCAGTGGGTTACTCAGACCCCCCCCCCCCCACCCCACAGAAAACTCTGTGAAACAGCCTTTTCAGGCAGAGTTCTCACTCTGCCTGAAAAGGCTGTTTTCACACAGTGAAAGAGAAGGGCTGTAGATTCCCTTACCTTCTCTGTCAGTACTTCACTCAGCAGAGAGGAAGAGGGACTTCCTGTCTCCCTCACACACTGAGGGAGTCTGAGGCTGTGCTCGCCGGCGGCACTGTGCAGGAGAAGCCTCAGGAATGTCACAAGTCAGCCTCCCACCCATTAACTTTCTAGTCAGTCATTTGTGTATATCTTGGGCTGTGGAGCACGTAGAGAGGTGGTTGATGGCTCGTTTTAAAGGTAGGAAACTGGCATTTCATTTAAACTTAACTTGTTTGGAGACCACAGTTCTCCTTTAAATACCTAGGAAGAATCCAGAAATAGCTGGCTGGTCCTCCACAGGAAATATACATTATTATGGGTGAAACCTACCTGAAAGCAATATTTTTAAAGACAATCAGGGTTATTCAATAAGAGTTCTTATGGTTTAAATTGGTGCTAATTTTGCCCCAACCAATGTTAGCTTTCAAAAGTTAAATAAGTTCTGATTGGTTGGGGCAAAATTAGCAACATTTTAAATGATAAGAACTTTTATTGAATCTCCCTGAAGCATTCTTTGAAAGTGGAAACCAGTCAGCTAAACTATTGGCATCTCTGACACATAATACGACCCAAACGCAAACAGTTATAGCCATTAGATGGATTTTTACAGACACCAAAAGCATTCTGGAATGTTCTGCTCTTTTTATGTCCATTTATATGAGGCCAAAACCCCTATACAGAGAACGATATGCACGATTATATAACAAATATGGAATTCCCCACATTAACGGCACCCAATTAAATGGAGTTAGATAAAGATGTAACACAAGAAGAATCGCATATACAAAAGGGACATCTTGGAAATGGAAGCAGTTCAGAGAAGGGCAACTAAATTATTTATAATAATACATTTTTCCATGTGCAGAAGAGCCCTCACCCTTCCCAACAACATGCTTTATGAGAAAACATTTGCATGCTCACAAGGTCGTTTTGTACAATTTTACAGAAAATGGGAAGATTGGTACATAGACCCCAGATCAATGTAATCATCTACTTTCCAAAAGGAACTCGAAATGGGGACCAAAAATACATATACCTGACAGGTGACCCAATACCAGATAAAACAATAGAATGAAGTGAAATCAGGCATGGGGATAAGCAACATATAAGAAAGTGTTGAATTAAAGATATATACTTGACTATTAGTGAAATGTCTAATTCTCTTTAAGATACTGTATATAATATTGTAACATTATTATGTTTAGTTTAATACTAAAACTGTTTTATTTAGTGGTAAATCTACTATCAAAATGCAAATAATTTGTTAATATAATTTGAAAATGAATAAAAATAAATGTTTTTTTAAAAAAAATTACCACACACCTTTTTTTTTATAAGTACCGTCAACTCAGACATTGTTTGATTAGGAGAGGAACAATGGCCCTTTCATCTCACCCAATGATTGAGACTGGTTTCCCGACTATACTCCAGATTAATTCACTCTAAAGTGAAAGTGCAAAAAACAAACACTTTATTGTAAATGGAAAAGAAGGAACTGATGTGAATCTCAGATTTTATAAGTTTATAATAAAGCAATAATACAGGGAGATTCAATAAAAGTTCTTATCGTTTAAAATGGTGCTAATTTTACCCCAACCAATCAGATCTTATTTAACATTTGAAAGCTAACATCTGATTGGTTGGGGTAAAATTAGCACCATTTTAAACGATAAGAACTTTTATTGAATAACCCTGCAAATTTTTAACAAATGTGAAACTAGCAATGATAATAAATCATAAAACATACACCAAGCTGCTGACACAAAACTTTGGTTTATTCAATTTTATTAAGATATATAGCAAGTCTCTCTCCATGGTTAAGTTTATTAATGGTTTATTCTATTGGTTTAACATAATATAATCCATTGTTAAAATATGAGATATACATTACCATTGTATAAAGTATATACTGCATACATGTTGACGACTTGTTATATCTATGCAACCAAACATAAGTGATACTTTAAATTGTCACATACAAATTAAAAAAGATTAGCGCTGAACAACAAACAATGATTCAGGGGTCCTCCTTCCTCAGGTGCAATTTATCACAACAGGTGCTGGCTTTAAATACATGATCAATGGAATGTGCTACTTCAAGGGAGCATAAGTAAGGGATTCACCAACAACATTAATGTATAAATCATAAAACCATACAGAATATTTTTTATCACATTTCTTTTTGTAAGTTTAATATATATATATATATATATTAAACTTATGACCGTAATTGTGATATATAACAAATTGAGTATATAGTGATTTCATACGACTAATATAAAGTTCATAGTGAAAACCCTTATGTTTTACTTTGTCAATGCACAAAGTAAAACCAGAGCGTTTGTGATCATTGAAGTTAATAATCCTATTCAAAAGTGATTAAGTATTCTGGGTAGGCGCCATCATCACAGCAGATCACAAAGATTGATGGGTTATTGACATTGTCAACTAAACTGTCACAGAGCACGTCAGGGTCCTCGGTTGTAGGTGGCGGTTCCACATAACGAGAATTCCCCAAACACCACCTGCCAGTGATCACAGACGCCAGGTAGACGTGTTTATACCCATTTACATCCTTCACTGAATACTTATCTTGGCAAGAATAACTGGCGTCTCTAGCAAAGTAGGTTCCATGTCCAAATAAAGTAGCTGGGAAAACAAATTCAAATTTCAGTCATTTTTAAAATGGGGTTGTTTCAGTAAAATTCACTGGTCATTTTCAGGTTTAATATTTTGAAGTGAAAAGTGAACAAATGTATTTTCTGTCCCTTGGAACAATATAGTTGTATCAATCTCAAAATAATGGGCTACTGTTTATGCAAACTAGATAGCAAATCGGAAAACAAATTGCAAACACAAAGATAAAACAAAAACGTAAAGGCCCAGAAGTCCATATTAAAATTATACCACTATAAACAGACAACTAGATTACATGATCAAAAAGTAAAATTTCATTAAAACAGTATATCTCATTCATTATCCAATTAACACTTGCTCTCCAAATACCCAGTAAAGCTATCATAATGGGCCCTGTGTTGATGTGCAGACTTGGCTCTTAGTTTTTAGTGGTCCACTGCAGTCAGATAATCTAATTGTTTGCTTTGCATTAATAGTATGGGCAAACATTTGCACCTCTCACAAACGTCTGTATTTAGCAAGTCAAGTAAAAAACATCAATGGAGAAGAGTTACCGTTTTTTCCAGAAAAACTCCGGTTAAACCCATGAATGCTGATTTTTTTGGCTGTGTCAATATTCGTCCCATGATAGAGATGACGTTCAATTTGCAGGTTTGGGTATATATGCTGAACAAATTCTTTCTTAACTGTGTAACTTCTCCATAGCTTTTTATTTTGAATCCTTTCAATCTTAGAAAACAAAAAACATAAATCTGTATTCTGTATATTATATACAATCCATATTAATCAGGGGTGCCCCTACCATGAAGCAAGCTGAAACATTTGCTCAGGGCACGCCCCTGCGGCAATTAAAAAAAATCCTGCTCCCTACAATACCGCATTTCAGCACCAGTCCACCAATCCAGTTCACCAGTTAGTGTTAGTCAGCCCACCATACCCCCCTCCACAAGCCACACCTATGTTCCCTGATAAAGCCATGCCCTGGTTCATGTGCCGACCCGTCTGCCAATAGGTGGCATTTAAAAGTTGGTTCAAAAAACCTAGAAACACCCCTGATATTAATGTAACGTAAGCAAACACAAGCTGAACTAGTCTCGCTACCAAGGTAGGTGGCTTCAAAGCCTAAGTTATTATAACAGATATAGAGTTCAATAGAATTATTACTCTAAACCTGGTTTATTAAAAATTTAAAAATATATTATGTAGGAAACCAATTGTGGAATTTTGGTGTTTCCCAGTATATAGTTACTAAATGTGTTTTTAAAGGACATGTCCACCCTCTTTTACAACTTTTGCTATACTGTAGGGCATGTCCCCCCCAACACCAACCACTATATTTTTACACAAAAAAACACTTCCCTTCTCTACTTACAGCACCTCGTTCCTTCGCTGTCCTAGTCCGGCTCCCCTGCCAACCAGAACTGCAAGCAGGGGGCCAGACCAGCAGCCGCGGCTGTGATTTGCTGAGAGGCAGCCAATAACAGCCGCGGCTGCCATCAATGAGTATGGCGAGGGAACGAGGTGCTGTAAGAAGAGAAGGGAAGCATTTTTTTGTGTAAGAATATAGTGGTTGGGGGTGGGGTGACATGCCCTACAGTATAGCAAAAGGATTTAACGCTGCAGGAGTAGCAGCCAGGGAGGAATCGGGAGGGAGGGAGGAAAGGGCTTCACTGCGCATGTCTCTATACCTCCCGGAGGCATCACAGAGGCAGAGACCTTTTGGACAGGAAGACAGCTATCCTACAATTTCCTGGACTTTGAAGAGCCACTACAGAAGAACCACAAGGAGCAGGGATGTAAGGTAAGGATTTTTTTTAATTGTACAGTGGGGCCATAAGTGGGTGAAGTTTTAGTTTGGGGCTGGACATGCCCTTTAACATCCTAGAATTGCAGATTTGGAGGAAACAATAGTGACAATATAAAATATTATATACACAGAAATGTACAGGGGCAAGATTTAGAACTCAGCAAAACTGTGGATACCTCCTGGCCCTTAAATCAAACTAAAATAAATATTATGCCAGACAACCACTAGGAGTGTGGGTACTGTACTTGTTTATCTGTTGCTGCATATACGGAATTTTAATGTGTGGTCTTTTTGAGATCTTTTTTCAGGGTCTTCTCAGATCTAGGGCTGATTTAGTTCCCTTTTCTATCAGAACTGTGGACTTTCCTTCATTTAGTCACTTAGATAAACAGCTCCTGTATCCATAGTTAAAGATGCCTGTAAGGCTATGGCCCCACTACAACGCACTAAATCGAGCATGCAATCGTGAGCGTTATCACACGTGGTTGTGTGCGTCATTCTTGTGCGTTTTCAGTTTGCGCATTCAATTTTGCAGTTTTCCGTTATGGCAAGGCATGCGTTAATGCACCAAAATTGGTGAATGCATGCGCCACCAAAACGGAAATGGATGCGCAATCGCATGCACATGGGAAATCGCAGGGATTTTTGCGTTACGGCAATTTCCATTATAACCAAATCGAATGCGCTTTTGCGGACGCAAAACGCATGCGCAAACGCTTAAAGAACGTTTAAGTGGGGCCTAGCCCTTATAACCAAATCGCATGCGCTTTTGCAGACGCAAAACGCGTGCGCAAACGCTTAAAAAACACATAAGTGAAGCCTAGCCCTTAGTGCAGAATGTCTTAGCTACAAATTGTATTAAATTCGTTACATATATGTATATGTTTGGTATATATAGGATCACAGCAGATTGTTATTGAACAGGTTTTACTCAGATTCACACACAAGTAATAATATGGCTGAAAACCAACAAGATGCGGGAAGAAACAAGATAGATAGGCTGATACATAAACAGTTACTATCAGCATTGCAAAGTAACACATAACAGTTCTTAGTAACAGGGCCATTTTATGATGTCCAGTATATTCAATACATAACACCCCTCCCATCCTAGATAATGTAGACTTGTAAGTATCGGGGCTGATGAATGACCCTTTTGGGTCTCTCCAGAGAAGGAGTGGTAAGCTCTTCATGTGGATGGTTCTCAGAAGTTATGGGTAACCCTTCAGACTGTCCTGGTATATGCTCTGTTATTGGAAGTATCTCTTCTGGGAATACAAAAGGAGTTAAGTCATCTTGCAAACCAGGTTGATTAAAGCTACCCTCAATATGAGGAAATGCAGTACTACCCAGCCTACTGCACTGCTGATTAATATGTCTTCAAATAATACGGCCATCCTTAGTTTTAACCCTGTAAGAGATGGGGCCTGTGGCTTCGACAATAACTGCTGGTATCCATTTTGGTTGTAGTGCATAATTCCTTGCATACATCTTATTGCCTGCTATAAATAGCCTTACCTTTGAGGTCTGCACAGTTTTATTAAATATATCTTCCTGCTTACTTTGTAAATCAGGAGCCAAATCAGGATGTAGTGTGTCTAAGCAGGTCATTGATTCTTTAAAAGTTCTGCAGGACTGCATCCAGTACTAGAGGAAGGGGTTACATGCTATTGTAACACAAATTTAGCTAGTCTATTATTCCAGTCACCATCATTTATCTTTTTTAGTGCATCCTTTGTAGTCTTGACCATTCATTCGGCGTCTCCATTGGAAGATGGGTGGAATGTTGCTGTTGCTTTGCTGATTACTTTCCCTAAATGTTTTGAAATCCAATGATGTGAACTGTGTCCCATTATCGGACACAATTATGTCTGGAAGTCCATGTGTGGCAAATATCTTTCCTTTACCCAAGGTACTGAGGATTTGATTTATTGCAGGGATTTGATATGGATGCTCCTGTAATGCTTTATTGATTTGGCTTTAGAACAGGTACTATTGGGGTGGACCAAGTCAGGTGGATCACTGGAATTAGTGCTCCTTGTTGCACAAATTCAGCATCTATTTTGGGATGGAGAGCAAATGCCACAGGTTGTGGTTTCATGCGTATTGGTGTTACTGTGGCATCTACTGTAGCTTAAATGAGATTAGTGCTTCATTAAATTTGACAAGACCTCCATCAAATACTTTTCTAAAGTCTTTGAAAACACTTTGCAAAGAATCTGCAGTTGCAAAATGTACTCCTGTTAGATGGATGCCTAAATGCTCAAACCATTCTACTCCTAATAAGCTTGCTCTGTGTCCTTTAGCAATAATGAGGTGAAGTTTTCCCCTGTCGCTTCCATAGTAAACATAAATAAAATATGCCCCTACAACATCCACAGCCTTTTTATTATAATCAATAAGTCTCACTTCACATGGTACAATAAGTGGGCAATCAGTGGGCCACAATGCATGGAAGGTCTCCTCTAAGATTATAGAATAGTCGCAGCCTGTATTTCCATTCTGCATTTAGATCCTTGTAGTATTACATCAGTATATTTCTTCTTGCACATTGGCTGGTTTTCAATGGTATGTATAAATTCGGGGACATAAATGTCTATTTCTGCTTCCATGTGATATTGTTATACATTTTTACTATATTGTTTGTGCCACCACATGAGTTTGGTAATTGTTTTTGTATATAGTTACTTTGGCGGCAAACTCCCTGTATGTGCCTGCGGCGCTTGCATTTGTGACACACAGCGTTTTTGAAACAACATTCTTCACGCCCTTCCCCGCAACTGTGACATTTTAGTTTAGTACTTGGAACTGAGCCTTGTGCTGATGGATACTTTTTTTTAAACTTATTTATATGCACTTTATGCAGCTCTGGTGCAGAAACTGAACTGAATGAAGCCTGTATTTCTTTAGAATACAGTACATAGATGCAACCTCAAAACTGAGTGCTTATTCTTGGGCCAACACAAATGTTATCTTACTTTTTGCTAACAGCCTTCTTTGCAGCGTTGCATCCCTGACCCCACACACTAGGCAATCCCTCAGTAAGGATTCTAGGCTGTTGCCAAAATTGCAGTTTTCTGCTCGTCTGCGCAGTTCAGCTATATAGGTAGCAATGCTCTCATCTGGCCCCTGATTATTAAAATAGAATCTTTTAACAGTTTCAGAAGCAGTAGGGGCAAAATTATTTTTTGGTTGTATAATGATCTCCTCAAATGAGCATTCACTCGGTTTAGTGGGGGATACCAGAGAACGGACAATCTCAGTTGTCTTCTGTCTTCTGTGCAGGGTCTGTCACCTTATTTGCTTCTAGAAAGAAATGCAATCTTTCTGCATAGGAATCTCAGGATGATGGCTTGGTAATGTCAAATTCCTCTATGTGGCCCAGGGATGCCATTATGAACAATAAACTCTTTTTTTTTCTCACTGCATTCATTGTATTCTGCATCCAGCCAATCACATCCTCATTGCCATTGTTACGTTTGGTATATATAGGATCACAGCAGATTGTTATTGAACAGGTTTTACTCAGATTCACACACAAGTCATAATATGGCTGAGAACTAACAAGATACAGGAAGAAGCAAGATAGATAGGCAGATAAATTAACAGTAACTATCAGGATAGTAATGTAACACACAACAGTTCTTAGTAGCAGCGCCATCTACTGAATATAGGCTACTTTACAACTTTTCACAAATGACCCCTTATGCCTTTTTTCAGCCCCTTTAACCTATGTATTGCCATCTGGTGGTGAATCGAGTGACAACACAGTTAATTGGGGATGAAATCTGACATAGATTTCCCCCCCCCGGCATCATGTGCTGACATAATTTTTTTTCATGTGCATGAGGCCCAGATGCCAGGGCCCCCCAAAAATGTCGTTTGTAAAAACCAAACGTTTTCAGACGGTACTGTCTCTTTAAATAGCACAAATAAAATGCAGCTACGACTCCTCCTTCTCCCTTCTGACTGACAATTCATTTGAGAACACGTCTCTAACTCCTCCCCCCTGCACACATTTCCTTTCAATATTTGTCATCCCTGCAGATCAAAAATCAATGTTTGTCGGCCCTGCAGATCAAAAATCAATAATCTGGAATTTTTTTCAGGCCTAGAGATGGCCCAGCAAGAAACCAGTTTAAATATTCCTACAGGGCTGGAGAGATGATAGATCTCAGAAGATGGAACTAACAGGTTAGTAGTCCCCGGAGAGCTGGAACATTAAAGAGATTAACACTGCTTATGAGCCTAGGTAATATCTAGGGTTTGGGTTGCTGCCTTCATTCTTCTGTTACATATAGCATTTTACATTTAGTTCCCCTTGAGTTTTCCCTTAGTAAAAGCAATGAAACCATGTAAGATTATAACATTCTTGTACCTGAATGACATTTATGGTTTTATCATCCGCAGAGTCAAGGAAACGCTTTTCAATTGATTTATATTCGTCAGAATCTTTCATTAGCTCAACGGAAATGTAATTGTTCCCATCCATGTTACACCATGTTGGAGGAATTTGTGCTAAATCTGTACAATCTATGAATAATGAGGCAAAAATTTAGGAATATATGTCAAGAAAATCACAATCCTCCTATCAAGTTTCAATTGATGTATTTTTTACTTGCACTTTTAGATTTTACCTGAATTGTTCTTACCTTCTCTCTCCGACCCGCCACCAAGAATTTTATTCAATATACTGTAGTGCTCTGCCCTAATGTTAATAATTGACTAATTGATGAAGATCACCTCAGAATTTCTAAAGGCAAAGTAGGACTGTCTGCTATGTGCTGATTTGGATGAACCCATTAAAGTCAATGGGAGTCAAATAGTTGGAAAAGTTTGAATGAAATACAATTAAAATATCAATGGTAACTTAATGTAAATGGCTGTGGGACCTGGGAAATGGTCTGGGGAACATGTTTGAATATCCAGGACTTTCGAAAAATCAATTTTACTCTCACGTGCACTACTTTTGAGCTCTTGCGTTCAAACATTCAATAATTATCCCATGAACTACTCGTGGATTCGATATTTACTCTTGTATAGGTATAATAGACATTATACTCGCAGATTCGCGCGCCTCGAATGTTCGAACATTCGATAATTATCGAAAGTCAGGAAAATATCGAAAGTCCGAGAAATCCGGGTCCGGGATAGTTCAAGAGGTCCGAGTCCGTTCAAACTCGAATAGTTCGGCTCGAACTCGGGTTCGAGTTCTAGTCCATCTCTAGTTAGCATGGGGTTTTAACTAGCCCCTTTAACCTATGTATTGCCATCTGGTGGTGAATCAAGTGACAACACAGTTAATTGGGGATGAAATCTGACATAGATTTCCCCCCCCGGCATCATGTGCAGACATAATATTTTTTCATGTGCATGAGGCCCAGATGCCAGGGCCCCCCAAAAATGCCGTTTGTAAAAATCAAACGTTTTCAGACGGTACTGTCTCTTTAAATAGCACAAATAAAATGCAGCTACGACTCATTTGAGAACACGTCTCTAACTCCTCCCCCCTGCACACATTTCCTTTCAATATTTGTCATCCCTGCAGATCAAAAATTAATGTTTATCATCCCTGCAGATCAAAAATCAATGTTTATAGGTATAATAGACATTATATTCGCAGATTCGCGCGCCTCGAATGTTCGAACATTCTATAATTATCGAAAGTCAGGAAAATATCGAAAGTCCGAGAAATCCGGGTCCGGGATAGTTCATGAGGTCCGAGTCCGTTCGAACTCGAATAGTTCGGCTCGAACTCGGGTTCGAGTTCTAGTCCATCTCTAGTTAGCATGGGTTTTTAACTAATTTCGTGCAGCCAAACCATTTCCAAAAAGTTTTGGAAATAGCATGGCACAGCCTATGTAGAAAAGAATAGGGACTCTTATCTCTCCTATCTAGGACACGTCTCACCACTTGCCCCCTTGACCCTATACCCTCTTATCTCATTACCCATCTCTCCTCTTCCTTCATACCAGCCCTAACCTCTCTCTTTAACCTGTCCCTATCTACTGGTATTTTTTCCCTCATTTAAACATTCTGTGGTATCCCCTATACTTAAAAAACCCTCTCTGGACCCATCTGCTTTTTCCAGCTACCGGCCTGTCTCCCTTCTTCCTTTTGCTTCCAAACTACTGGAAAGACATGTCTATGCTGTTCTGGTTAGTCACCTGTCTGCTAACTATCTCTTTGACCACCTCCAGTCAGGCTTCCGCCCTAACCACTCCACGGAAACTGCCCTCACTAAAGTGACCAATGATCTAGTGCTAAATCTTAAGGTCACTATTTTTTGCTCATTCTTGATCTGTCCTCTGCTTTTGATAATGATGATCACCCTCTACTTCTTCAGATCCTGGCCTCCTTGGCTATCCAGGATACTGCACTTTCTTGGCTATCCTCCTATCTCTCTGGTAGTACCTTTAGTGTTTTTGACAATATATATAAAATAGGGCTGTTGTACATCCATATTAATTGCTTTTATTTATCTAGGGTTTATGTCAGGCACTTTGAAAAAGCAACCTTATGGTACAGGTGGGATCTTGGTCCAATTCGGATCCGCATCCGACACAGAACCCTGACAGATCGTTCAGATTTCGGGACTTCGGAACACATTTAAGTTCCGTTTTCGGATCTTCTGGGTTTTCCCGAGATTGGAAAACCTAAAAACGGAACGAAACCCGGCAGTTTTGGCTATCGCTACTTTATGGAGATATAACCAATATGCAATTAGAATGGTTTGTGCATAAAATTTTACAGGAAGATTCAATAAAAGTTCTTGTTAAAAATGGTGCTAATTTTGCCCCAACCAATCAGATATTAGTTTTCAAATGTTAAATAAGAACTGATTGGTTTTGGCAAAATTAGCACCATTTTTAACAATAAGAACTTATTGAATTTCCACTCTGGAATGAGCGCTACCCCTCATCCCCTCCCTGTGGGGGTACCACAAGGCTCAGTACTCGGCCCTCTTATTTTCTCCATTTACACCTATGGCCTTGGATTACTCATTTGGATTCCAGTTTTCACCTGTATGCGGATGATACCCAAATTTACATCTCTACCCCAGATCTCCCTACACTGACATCCCAGGTCCCCAACTGTATTAGTGCCATCTCTGCCTTTATGTGCTTCAGCTTGAAGGCCGTCATCAGACTTTTCTGGGCCCCATACTGGGTAAATTACTGGGGCCCTTATAAAACACACCAACCCAGACACATTACACACAGACATCAACGCATATTAAACAGACACACTTTAGCAAACACAATTACATTTATATTATACTAAATAGTAAAATCATTGGAACAGACTCTGATAACTGGTTGGAACCCAGACACTGGTAAAATCATTGGCACAGACTCTGATAATTGTATAGAACCCAAACGCTGGTAAAGTCATTGGCACAGGCTATGATAAATGGTTATCACATAGATACTAGTAAAATCATTGGCACAGATTCTGATAAATGGGTAGTACGCAGACACTGATAAATGGTTGGCACACATACTAATAAAATCATTGGCACAGACTCTGATGAATGGTTGGCCCACAGACTGATGATAAATGGTTGGCACACAGACTGATAAAATCACTGGCACAGCCTCTAATTAATGGTTAGCACCCAAACACTGCTAAAATTAATCAGAGGGACAGGTAACAATTGTGGTCGTTATGTTTAAATGGGTCATGAAGGTAAGTAAAGATTTTTTTGTAGGGGGTGTACATGCCTCTAATGAATTTTGGGGAGATTTTTCTGACTTAAAATATATAGATTTTTCTATGTGGAAGGTACAATTAACAAGTATTGATGAAAAATCAGTATGGTGTGTTACCTTATATATGTCACTATGTGGCAAATTAGCTGAATTGAAAATGATCCCTGTTGTGCTACCCTATTTAAAAACCAAATAATATTTTCCTGGATGAGTTTTGATGGTTTGAAATATCTATTGCTGAAAAAATTCCAGGTGGTTGTAGACTATTTTAATTACATAGATAAGTGTTCAGTGTGTATTAACCTTTTTTCCACTACTGTACTTTAAAAAGTCACCAGGATGTGACACCTATTTTCCATCAGTATGTCCTGATCTGGTCATATAAAATGTTCTGAGTTTACTCAGTGGCGTAAATGCTATCCCTGTGGGGTGGGGGGGGGAGCGGTTAGAGGACCTGCCAAAACCTCAGCAATTAGCTTTTTTTAACAGCAGATCACGCGAATTAAGGAAACATACAGTAAGCACAATCAGCTGTTTAAACCAGGGCAGTTACGCCCCTGGTTTTACTTGCAACAGAAAATAGCTCTCCTTTATAAATATCTAATTTCTGTTCTAAGAGTGTTTATTTAATAAATGCTTTGTGTGAATTCAGTTTGCTATAGGTATATTTATTGCTATAAGTTAAAAGGGAACTGTGGTCTCCAAACAAATTTAAATGAAAGACCAGTTTTCTACCTGACTTGTGATATTCTTGAGGCTTCTCCTGCACAGTGCCACCGGCGAGCACAGCCTCAGACTCCCTCAGTGTGTGAAGGAGACAGGAAATCCCTCCTACTCTCTGCTGTGTGAAGTGCTGACAGAGAAGGTAAGGGGGGTCTGAGTAACCCACAGTACCTGTGAGTGGGTGGGGCTTAGACACCCATGAGTGGGTGGGGCTTAGACACTCATGTGTGGGCGGGGCTCAGACACCCCTGAGTGGGCGGGGCCACATGGGGCTGTAAGATAATGGGCCATGGGGGTCCTGCAACTGAAGGGACCATGGGGTCCATGAGTGGGAGGGACCAGGGGGGCTGCAAAGGGGAGGAGGAGGCACAGGACAGATTGACTGACAGTTTCAGACCAGGAAGCAGGAAGTGCAGGGGACCTGGTGATGCTGCTGCCATATCACACACAAAAATGTTAATATCTTCAAAACTATGCAAAATAAACAATGGAAATAAATTGCAAAAATTCCCAGGGGAGCAATTCCTATCAATTTACCTAAAATCATTTTTGGACCACAGTTCCCCTTTAAATGAAAAAAGTTGTTCCACTGTTATTCCCAACAGTACAAAAAGGCAGTACCAGAAAGTCCAATAAAACAAAAACAGGATCAGATTGTCATTACCGGTACATTTTTACATACAGAAAGCTTTAAAATCATTTCATATCTTCTAAGAAACAACTTTCTTCCGAATAAAAAAAAGAAAGAAAGAAATTACTGTGTAAAAAGCCTGTTAAAGCTTTTGTTTCTTTTTCATAATCATAGTCTTCATCGCCATCATCCTAAAGAATAAATGGTGAAAATTAGTAAAGGGAAAGGTTAGGAACAATAATTGAAATGAGAATATATATATATATTTTCTCCCAATATTTCCATTTAATCAGCATATTTAAAAAAAAAATGGGGAAAAGTGATAAAATATAATTCTAGGCAACATTTAAGCAATAAATATTGATTAAGTTAATATTTAGCTAATACATGGTTATATTTAAAAGAAGGTACAAAACCAGAGTAATAAATAGAATAAAGTTTTTTTTTTTAAGTTTTAGTACATCACCCAAAAAGATTTTAACCACATTCATAAGTAGAACAGAATAAAAAAAAGTAAAGTTCAGCCAAGATAAGGCAGTTAAAGGGCATGTCCACTCCCAAAACTATAATTTCCCCCACTACTGGCCCCACTGTGTAGTGTATAAAAATCCTTACCTTACATCCCTGCTCCAAATAGCTGCCCTGCTATGTCCCTCCAAAGTCCAGAAAACTGACCACCAGGAGCCTGGCCAAGTCCATATAGGACTCTGCCTCCTGTCTCTCCTCCAGGAGAATTTGCACATGCTCAGTGCAGTCCTCCCTCCTCCCTCTCCCTCCTGTTTTTCTCTCCCTTCCCCTAGCTACAAATCCCTTTTCTGTAGTGTAGGGCTCCCTCCCCCAACACCAACTTCTATAGTAATTTGTCTAAAAACTCCCGCAATCTATACTTACTTTGCCTCTTTCCACCGGGGTTCTGTTCAGCTGGAAGCCGCATCCGTGATTGGCTGCCTCTCAGCCAATCACGGACGCAGCTGCTGGTCTGGCCCCCTGCTTGCAGTTTCATGCAAGCAGAGGGCCATGACAGAATGTCAGAGGAGAAAGGCAAACTAAGTACAGATCGGGGAAGTTTTTAGACAAATTACTATAGCGGTTGGAGGTGGGGGAGGGAGCCCTACACTACGGCCAGTCCTATATCCTACTTTTCATTCTGTTTTTTAAAAACTTTATGCACACTATAGTTCTCCTTTAAAGAACATGTCTAGCATAAAAGAAGGTGGTTGAGCACTCCACCTGTCAGTAAAGTGTGTAGTAACTTGGCAAGAATGGGTTAACTATTAGTTCTTGCAAAAGACCAATAAAATGCCATTCCATCCTGGAAACAGTCCCTATTGTTTATATTACAATTAGTGAGCATGGAACCAGATCTTCTTTTCCAGACAATATGGGGCTGAACCGTGTATCTGGAATTCTCTACAGCAAGAAGTCTGGTGGATACATTGAGGTCACTTTAAGGGCAACCATATGTATTAAATAAATATATTTGGGTATGGGAATATGTGATATGGGAACCAATATTATATTTGTGAATGGGAAGATAGGCCCATTAAAATGATACCCAACATGGAGACCTTATTCCCTTCCCCAGGCGAGTTATTAATATCTTGGGAAATATGTATTGCATACAGGTCATGTTTGGTATGGTAGGAATTGCTAATTAATACAGGAGAGGTCTATATCTCAGTACAATGTACATATCTACATTTATATGGAATCTGCCTAACTGTGGTGGAATGAATGTTTTTGGCTAGTCGTAAATCTGGACATTCCTAGACACTCCCACCTCATGCATAGCCCAGGAGGGGGGTGGTTCATCAAGGGGTTTAAAAATCCTTGATGCTTCTATAACTGTGTTCATACTGAGGGGACATGCTAAATGTGTATTGATCATATTCCTTCCCGCCCCGGGACACAGGACTTCTATTAGTGAGTAGGGTCTGTGAATATTTTTATCCTTTTTATTTTATATAACTGTTGTACCTATTGTATGTCATTTTATTGTAACACCATTTTATTTTATTTTTGTGTTATATGCACTGTCCACCCTTAGGGATATTAAATCTAAAATTTAAAAAGTTTTGTCTTTGATGCTCTAAAAGAACTCAGTTAGCCTCTGATAAGTTTATATGTGGTTGGATGGAGTGTTTTGCAGTGTAAATGCTAATTAACTCTGTGACTGGTTGTGAAGGACTGATGCTAATTAACCAGTTAGTTCCTGTATTGAATGGTGTAGTGTTAACCATTTAGCTGCCAGGACAGGGGTGTGCATAGTCAGTGAGAGTCAAGAGTGTTTTTGGGGCGTCTTTAAGGCCATAACTTAAAGTGGTGGCAGCTTGTACCGATTGGTTGGTCAGATCACGTGCCCAGCGAACTGGTGTTCGTGACACCACCAAAGCCCATTTTCACATTATTTAGAATTGGCAAATATGCGTTTGAAAGGACTTACATGACCCTGACCAGGCAGTAGATCAGCTGTCAGTGCAGAAACTCACTGCTTCTGTCTTTGCTCTAAACAGGTTCAGGCGGTGGCACCCAGGTGGCTAGGGACCGGGTCAGGCAAGTCCCTTCAGAGGCATCTTTGGCAATAGAATGTGCATGTGCCTGCAGGTCTCCTGGTAACCAGTGAGGGCAAAAAATTGTAAATCCAGTGTTTTGGATTGCTGTTTTATTTTCCCTGAACTTTTTTTTCCATAAAAACAACCCACACAGAACATACTATTCATCTTTTTCAATTGCTGTCTGATTGAATTAAGTTGTGCAATGTGATTTACAGTTATTAATCTATAAATCCGAGACATACTGGAAACGCTATTACAAAATGTAACAATTTAAATTTTTTTTACCTCCGACTTTAAAGCTCCTGAATGGAAAACATCAGAGAATGACTTGCAGACCTTGTCCGTGAAGGCGACTATAGAGATGTTTTCAAGGCTGAGCTGGAAATTCCCCAGATACAATCTAAAGCCTTTGAGAATTTCCTCAGCTGACTTCTGGGGGTCAATACCTGCCATTCCTATAAAACAAAATATTTGTAGTTACCCTTAGTGTAGAACTGAATATAACAAGCATTTCTGAGCATGGAAACCTGTTCTTTTTTATTTTCCATATTCTGAAATATTTAGATGCATAATGTTAGTACTCAGCACTGCCTCACGCTCCCTCACCGAACGCCGTCTTCTGGAGCGGGTGACGTCATTAGTGTCTTCGTGCACACGTGCTTCCTTGTCCACTCGCATGTCGGCTCAGCCCTCTTCAGGTGCCTCGCGGACGCGCGCAGGCACCTCTCCTTGTCTCCTTCTCTCCTGCAAGCTATAGATTGGACGGGGAGATCCAATAAAATTCAAACTAACCAATCCTGCATCAGACTCTTGTCCTCCATTCCCCATTGGTTCCTCTGCATTACTTAAGCCCGATAAAATCATTCCTTGCTTGTTATAGTTTTGGTTTTCCAAGCTAGTAGTCCTTCTTGCCATATTTCCTTGTTGCTAGTCATTTCTTCTTGTCCTCATTCTCTCATTTCTTGCTTTATCTTGTCATTTTCTTGTCCTTGTATACTTGTTCTCGTTCTTCTCATTTCTCATTATTCTGCTATTATCTTCCAGTTCTTGTGTAGCCCTTTTGGTGTTCTGGTTTTCCAGAATATACCCGGCCTCAGCATCTATATACCTTACGCTCTAAGACCTGGGGGTACAGTGAGGTGCGACAAGTCTCCTGATGACCGGGGGCTTGTCTATAGGTGAAGACAGAGGCTGTAGATTGGGGTATAGGCGCTGAAGGTATACTAGGGGACTCCAGGAATCACACAAATATTGTTATCCTTGACGTGTATTTATGTCAAATTTATTAGGAGAGAATATACAAGATCACCCTTAAAGCTTTTTTGTTAAGTTACAAATGTATGTTCTCTCATGATTAGCATGATACAAATACCAATTTATTTACTGCACCCCATCTAAGAATAAACACAGCCAATTACCTGTCCCGATGGCTGGCAGCGCTATGGTTTTGAAGGAATGTGTTCTGCATTCTAGTAGGATTTGTTGCAGTGAAGACACAATTTTTTTTACAGAATTTGGACCAATCAGGTGCATGATTTTAGTGCATTTCAGATTTCCACCAGATGTTAATGCAATTCCATTAGAGGGTAATTTACCTGCAGAAGGAAATGTTGGTTAAAAAAGTGTAAATTATGCTTTTAAAATGTAAACTGTATTTTAGACAGAACATACCAATGGATTTGCATTCATCAGTGACTTTCCATCCAGCTTTAGATAAGATCGCTCCAGAAACACCTGCAAGGGAAGCAAATTCAGGTTTTATAGATGAAAACAGAATCTGAAAGCAACCAGAATCTTAATGTACATTTTATTGAACAAACCTATATAACATGGTCATGATAATCTAATCTTCTAAACTGATACTGAATGGTGTCATATGAGCGATTTGTGAGAGCTGAAACACCGCAACTGTAGTAATCTGAAGTCTCAAAACATGTGAGGTGTAAATTCTTGGTTTGTACACTTCGTAATTTTATTACTTCTAACTAAGTTCATGTTTACCCTTCAAATGAAAAATTATATATAATAGCCCCCAGTACTCAAAACTACAATAGTTATAAAGCTGACAGGCAATGGCATAGGGCTAATCTGTTATGCAGCGAAATTATGTTCTGTCCCTCCCTCTGCAAATTTCCACCTCCTCTTCAAGCTTTTCAAACTTTTATTTAAAAGTTTTTACATTCTTAGATGAGGCAGCTAAGGGAGTAGCATTTAGTTATTGGCTGTGATGTCATCTATTACATTGATGACTGACGGTTAATAACTAGAATAAACAGGAAGCAGAAAAAGAGGTAACAGAACATCAGGCAGCATTTCAGGTTACATAGAGATCTTACTCTCAGATCTCTAATGATTGCGGTTTAGGGGTGATTTATCTATATTCATTTAAGGGGTGCACTTGCCCTTTGAAAGCACCTAACTAAAGGGGCAGAGAAGGAAGATAGATTTGTAAAGGGTACAGGTTAAATAAGGGTTACAAAAATTGGGTCACTTCTTCTTCCGAGCTTGTCCAACCCAACAAATTTGCCATCTTAGGTAAAGAAGCATAGGAGGACAGCTCAGAAGTAGCATAAGTGCAGGGCCCTTTTTAGGCATAGACCACCTAAGCAAAGAGCTAGAGAGTGCAGACCCTGAACTCAGCTTCCTCTACTTGGATACAATGTTACAAATGAACTGAAGGTGAAGGAAGGAGGGGGGATACTGAGCTCAGCTAATAGTACTGAGGAGAACAGTTCTAAAATGCCAGGTAAAAGCTGCTGCAGACTTTATAACAGTGACCCCTGTGACTAGCAGCCATGAGATCCCTATCCCTGTCTCTTTCTTCTTTACTTACATCCAACTCTCCAATTAGAACTTAGAGTGGGTGAGGAGTGAACAATTCAATGGAGGAGACATGGAAAGCAGGTACATACTGTATATCATGTCAATGCAGGTATATACTGTATATCATGTCAATGCTGGTATATACTGTATATCATGTCAATGCAGGTACATATTGTATATCATGTCAATGCTGGTACATACTGTATATCATGTCAATGCAGGTACATACTGTATATCATGGTCAATTGCGTTACAAGGGGGGGATACTAAGTATATCATGTCCAATGCTGGTACATACTGTATATCATGTCAATGCAGGTACATACTGGATATCATGTCAATATCAACGGTACATACGTATATCATTCAAATGCATGGTAACATACTGTATATCATGTCAATGCTGGTACATACTGTATATCATGTCAATGCAGGTCATACTGTATATCATCATGTCAATGCTGGTACATCCTGTATATCATGTCAATGCTGGTACATACTGTATATCATGTCAATGCAGGTACATACTGTATCATGTCAATGCTGTACATACTGTATATCATGTCATGCAGGTACATACTGTATATCATGTCAATGCTGGTACATACTGTATTCATGTCAATGCTGGTACATACTGTATATCATGTCAAATGCAGGTACATACTGTATATCATGTCAATTGCTGGTACATACTGTATATCATGTCATGGCTGGTACATACTGTATATCATGTCAATGCATGGTACATACTGTATATCATGTCAATAGCTGGTACATACTGTATACATGTCAATGCTGGTACATACTGTATATATGTCAATGCTGGTACATCTAGTATATCATGTCAATACTGGTACATACTGTATATCAGTCAATGCTGGTAATACTGTATATCATGTCATGCTGGTACATCACTGTATATCATGTCAATGCTGGTACATACTGTAATCTCATGTCAATGCTGGTATACATACTGTCATCTGTGTCATGCAGGTACATCTGTCTATCGTGTCAATGCAGGTACATACTGTATATCATGTCAATGCAGGTACATACTGTATATCGTGTCAATGCTGGTATATACTGTATATCATGTCAATGCTGGTACATACTGTATATCATGGTCAATGCTGGTACTACTGGTATATCATGTCAATGCTGGTACATACTGTATATCAGTCATGCAGGTACATACTGTTATTCATTGTCAATGCGGTACATACTGTATATCATGTCAATGCAGGTACATACTGTATATCATGTCAATGCTGGTACATACTGTATATCATGTCAATGCAGGTACATACTGTATATCATGTCAATGCAGTACATACTGTATTCATTTCAATGCTGGTACTACTGTATATCATGTCAATGCTGGTACATACTGTATATCATGTCAATGCCATAGGTACATACTGTATATCATGTCAATGCTGGTATATACTGTATATCATTTCAATGCAGGTACATACTGTATATCATGTCAATGCTGGTCATACTGTATATCATGTCAATGCTGACATACTGTACATGTATGCGTAATACTGTAATTCATGTCAATGCTGGTATCATACTGTTATCATGTCAATGCTGGTACATACTGTATATCATGTCATACTGGTACATACTGTATCTCATGTCAATGCTGGTATATACTGTATATCATGTCAATGCTGGTACATACTGTATATCATGTCATGCTGGTACATACTGTATATCATGTCAATGCGGTACATACTGTATATCTGTCATGCGTACACTGTATATCGTGTCAATGCCGGTTACATACTGTATATCGTGTCATGCAGGTACTACTGTTATCGTGTCAATGCTGGTAAATACTGTATAATCGTGTCAATGCTGGTACATACTGTAATCTCATGTCCAATCAGTGTACACTGTTATCATGTCAATGCTGGTACATACTGTATATCATGTCAATGCATGTACATACTGTATATCATGTCAATGCTGGTACATACTGTATATCATGTCAATGCAGGTACATACTGTATATCATGTCAATGCTGGTACATACTGTATATCATGTCAATGCAGGTACATACTGTATATCATGTCAATGCAGGTACATACTGTATATCATGTCAATGCTGTACATACTGTATATCATGTCAATGCTGGTACTACTGTATATCATGTCAATGCTGTACATACGTATATCATGTCAATGCTGGTATATACTGTATATCATGTCAATGCTGGTACACTGTATATCATGTCAATGCAGGTACATACTGTATATCATGTCAATGCGGTACAATACTGATATCTGTCAATGCTGGTACATACTGTATATCATGTTCAATGCTGTACATACTGTATATCATGTCAATGCTGGTACATACTGTATATCATGTCAATGCTGTTACATACTGTATATCATGTCAATGCGGTACATACTGTATATCATGTCAATTCTGGTACATACTGATACAATCGTGTCAATGCTGGTAATACGGTATATCGTGTCAATGCTGGTACATACTGTATATCGTGTCAATGCTGGTACATACTGTATATCATGTCAATGCTGGTACATACTGTATATCATGTCAATGCTGGTACATACTGTATATCGTGTCAATGCTGGTACATACTGTATATCGTGTCAATGTTGTACATACTGTATATCATGTCAATGTTGGTACATACTGTATATCATGTCAATGCTGGTACATACTGTATATCATGTCAATGCTGGTACATACTGTATATCATGTCAATGCAGGTACATACTGTATATCATGTCAATGCTGGTATACTGTAATATCATGTCAATGCGGTACATACTGTATATCGTGTCAATGCTGGTACATACTGTTATCGTGTCAATGCTGTAACATACTGTATATCATGGTGTCAGCTGGTCATCCTGTATATCATGTCATGCTGGTACATACTGTAATATCATGTCAAGGCTGGTACATACTGTATATCATGTCAATGCTGGTATATACTGTATATCATGTCATGCAGGTACTCTGTATATCTGTCAATGCTGGTACACTGTATATCGTGTCATGCTGTTATATACTGTATATCGTGTCAATGGGTACATACTGTATATCTGTCAATGTGCGGTACATACTGTATATCATGTCAATGCGGGTACATACTGTATATCATGTCAATGCTGGTACATACTGTATATCATGTCATTGCAGGTACATACTGTATCTCATGTCAATGCGGTACATACTGTATATCATGTCAATGCTGGTACATACTGTATATCATGTCAATGCTGGTACATACTGTAATATCATGTCAATGCTGGTACATACTGTATATCGTGTCAATGCATGGTACATACTGTATATCATGTCAATGTTGGTCACTACTGTAATAATCATGTCATGTTGACATAACCTGTATATCATGTCAATGCTGGTACATACTGTATATCGTGTCAATGCAGGTACATACTGTATATCATGTCAATGCTGGTACATACTGTATATCATGTCAATGCTGGTACATACTGTATATCGTGTCAATGCAGGTACATACTGTATATCATGTCAATGCTGGTACATACTGTATATCATGTCAATGCTGGTACATACTGTATATCGTGTCAATGCTGGCAGTTTCAAGGAGAGCTTTAAAGGTAATACTCTGCTGGCACTGAAAATGTTAATGGCAATACTCCAGGAAAGTGCTGGCACTGAAATTATTAATAGTAAAGTCTGCTGGCAATGAAGGGTTAATGGTAATACTCTGCTGGCACTGAAAGTGTTGAGTCCAATACTCTTGGAGGGCTAGGCCACACTACTGCGCTTTTAAGCACAATGGGATTGTGATCTGATCACGCTAGGGCACCAAGATGGCTAGAAACTGCTCTGCATATATGGGTCAGAGCTGGCTGACCACACGAGCACCCAGGGAACCAGTAACTATTATACAAGGGAGGGGGAAGTGTCAGGAAGGCTAGTGGTACTGTTAGGGGACTCCATTGTTAGAAAAGTAGATAAGGTAATCTGCCACCAGGACCCTACATGTCAAGCAGCGTGCTGCATAACTAGCTAGGGCTCAACATCTGGTTGAATGTTTAGACAGTTTATAGGGAGGGGCTGGAAATGATCAAGTGGTCTTGGCAAACACTGTTGCCAATGACAAAGTTAAAAGAAGAGGTTCCCAGAGAGATAGGGGCCAAGTTAAAATCAGAGCCCTCCAGTGCCGTATTTGTTTTAGTAATACTGTACTACCATAACCACATGCTATTTTAGAGGGACAAGATTAATGGGTGGCTAAAACACTAATGTGGGAAGGAGGTTTTTTTTGGTTATTAGAGAACTGGACCGACAGGCACTCTCAGCTACTGTCTCTTTAGCGATAGGCTGCACCTCAATAATGATGGTGCAGCTACTTTTGCTGAGATGTCTAGAGGGTTGGAGGAGATTTTAAACCAGGTAAAGAGGAAGGGCACTGTGGGCATCACTGGGGTAGAGGGGAGTAAGGGTGAAAATAAGATAAAAGAGAAGGAGAGGGGGAAGAGTAGAATGGGGATGAGGGGGCATATACATCACATAGTTTAAATAAACTAAAGGATAATAATCTAACATGTATGTTTACAAAAACAGGAGAATTAGAACTAATATCTTTTAATAAAAGGTATGATTGGTGTAGCAGAAACATGGCTAAACAATGTAATAACAAAGGAGAGGGGTATGAAGGTATGTTTAAGTAGAACTGAAACCAAAGTCTGGGGCATATTAGTCATGGGGGATTTTAAAGGGCAACTATACTGAAAAAAATGGTGTTGCCTTATCTTGATCTATAAATAAATACATGCAAGTAGCACATACTCTGAGGTGTGTGTTGTGCTGAATACCTTCAATGCAGTACTTGCTTTTCTCAGCCTCAGTGTTCCCCTTTTCTCTCACAACCAACTCTGCTATTCACCTGTCCTGAAATTTTTTGTGAAGTAAAAAGTGCCCAGTAATCACTTTGAGCCAGCATTGGTATATTTCCCACCATGTAATTCACACATACCAACAGTTACCATTCCAGTTACAGTAAAACTTCACACAGCAGAAGGTTTATGAGGTAAGGGAGACATCCAGTCCACCAACCAGTGTTAGTCAGCCCACCACCCCAAGCCACGCTCATCCCCACATGCCTCTGTATTGGAAAAAAGCTGATCTAATACCAATATTCAAAAAGGGTATTGATTTACAACCTAGTAACTATTAAGGGTCAGAGATCCCACCCGGGCCTTAAACCTTAAAAAACCAAATTCCCTAACCAAAAAACCTTGGATATACCTTTTTTATTACCACATAGATAGACATTCAATTTTAAAATTGATAAACACACACGGCACCACTTTTTTCTTGGCAAAAATTATGGGAGGTCACTTTATTAAATTAACACAACATAATTCACAAAAAACACAATTTCAGAGTCCCCTTCTAAACTAAATGCGGTCTTCCTCCCCCATGGCTGATTGGTATTACCTGGCTCGATTAGCCCCAATCGCCCGCCGCCCTTGCCAGCTGAGTCCCCCTGCACATCAGCTGGCATTGACTGGTATTAGTTGGCCTTTTCAGCCCCAGTCCTTTTTTCCTGTTTTCCGCCCTTGCCAGCTGAGTCCCCCTGCACATCAGCTGGCAGGGATTGGTATTACCTGGCCTGTTCAGCCCCAATCCCGTTTTCCGCCCTTGCCAGCTGAGTCCCCCTGCACATCAGCTGGCCTTAATTGATTGACATTGCCAATCATTCTCCGCCCTTGCCAGCTGAGTCCCCCTGCACATCAGCTGGCAATAATTCCCGCGCTCCCATCCAGCTGAGTCCCCCACACATCAGCTGGTGTTTTGGTGTGTCTAGACAATCGGGATTCCCTTCGTCCGTACCTACCCCAGGTGCCTTCTGGTTTTCCCCACCTTCTTGCAACCTGAACGCAACGCACTGGTGCTGCCGGTAGGATCCCATACTGCATTTCCATGGCACCTCTTAACCGCTGTCTGGGGGAGGGGGAGACCACATTCCGCTCTTTAGTTGTAACAGAAACCCTATTGCCGTTTTTCTACAGTGACCTCCGAAACAAAAGAAAGGTTAGTTCTGATTTTTTCTTTCTTACATTCACCTTATAAACCCAAAACTCCTCCCCCTTTTTTCTGCCGAAATGCTTGCTCCGCCCCCCTTTCTTTCATCTGTGGCTCAGGTAAGGAAATCCTTTGTTCCATTTTTCCCATCTGACTATTGTACCTAAAATGTTTTGAAAGCCTGCGTGACCCTGCCCCTTATCGCCGTTCAGCTGCAATTGCCTTTGCCTCTTTCCTTCCCTTTTATAAACATGTACATTTTAAATCAGTTATAAGGAATATAATGAAAACTTTGTTACAGGACCATATTTTGCACAATGTCCATATAAGCAGCAATTAGCACTGATTTATGAGGAATAGATACCGACAAACAAACTTGGTTAGTTTTGAATGAAATAGGATTTAGATTGTAGCATAGCATACCAGTAGATGTCATATACTTTTGCTTAGAAATTATTAAACTGGTGAGTTTTGTTCCAACGTGGTTCCATGGAACTTCTTAAAATCCAATTCAAACCCAATTGAAATGAACATTCGATACAACAATCTTAACGTCGACTAGCGTTGTGGTTTTATTGTATATTTATTGTCCCTACAATTTTTCCAGACCATTAGATGGTTTCCAATCAATCCTAATTCTGATTGTAAAATGATACGGATAGAGCTTTTAAAAATGTCACAGGAATGTCGGAAAGCATGTCGACTTAATATATGGCCAGTTTTAGTTGTAGCAAGTAGTGTCAGGCAAAAACAGCTTGAAATATTGTCTTGTATAAATAGTTATAGATTCAATGAATAAAAATATTATTCTTCCTCTATACAAAGTACTGGTAAGACCTCATTTGGAATATACAGAGCCATTTTGGAATCCTGAATTCTGTATATTAAAGGATCATCTTGAAAAGGGAAACAGTTCAGCAAAGGGCAACTAAATAAAAAAGGGAATGGAGGAGCTTGACTATGCATATAAATAAGATACTCTAGGGTTAGTCACACTGGAGAAGAGGCACTTGTACATGTATATGATCTCTTTATAAAAATACATTAATTGGCCATACAATAAACTATTTGGTGCATTGTTTTCATATAGATCCAGAGGACACACAGGCTTACTTTGAGATTAGAAGAAAATAAGTTTCATCTTCAGGTTGGCATTTTTTTTACAGTGAGAATGTGGTTATGGAGTGTTCATTGTTTAGTTTTGTTTTGTTTTGCTTTGTTTTGTTGAGGATAGGGCTATTTTTTTTTTCTAAAATTAAAAAAATATTGAAAATTACTGGTATATAAACTTTTGATTGATCCAGAGATTCTTAAAATTTGAGTTCAGGAAGGTTTCCCCCCTTTTTTGGGATTCATCTGGATCATTCATCTGAATTAACTATAAGGCAGGCATTATGGGTAGGGTATAAAGGTTGGACTAGATGGACGTATGTCTTTATACAACCTCCAATACTATGTTACTATGTAACTGTTATACAGACATTATGGGTAGGGTATAAAGGTTGGACTAGATGGATGTATGCCTTTACAACCTCCAATACTATGTTACTATGTAACTGTTAGATAGACATTGGGTAGGGTATAAGGTTGGGACTAGATGGATGTATGTCTTTATATAACCTCCAATACTATGTTACAGTAACTGTTATACAGACGTTATGGTAGGGTATAAAGGTTGGACTAGATGGACGTATGTCTTTATACAACCTCCAATACTATGTTACTATGTAACTGTTATACAGACATTATGGGTAGGGTATAAAGGTTGGACTAGATGGATGTATGTCTTTATATACCTCCAATACTATGTTACTATGTAACTGTTATACAGACGTTATGGTAGGGTATAAAGGTTGGACTAGATAGATGATGTCTTTATTCACCTCCATACTATGTTACTATGTAACTGTTATACAGCATTATGGGTAGGGTATAAAGGTTGGACTAGATGGATGTATGTCTTTACACAACTCCAATACTATGTTACTATGTAACTGTTTATACAGACCTTATGGGTACGGTATAAAGGTTGGACTAGATAGACGTATGTCTTACATAACCTCCATACTATGCTACTATGTGACTGTTATACAACATTATGGGTAGGGTTCAAAGGTTGGAACTAGATAGATGTATGTCTTTATTCAACCTCCAATACTATGTTACTATGTAACTGTTATACAGACATTATGGGTAGGGTATAAAGGTTGGACTAGATGGACATATTTCTTTATACAATCTTCAATACTATGTTACTATGTAACTGTTATACAGACATTATGGGTAGGGTATAAAGGTTGGACTTGATGGATTTATTCTTTATACAACCTCCATACTATGTTACTATGTAACTGTTAGATAGACATTATGGGTAGGGTATAAATGTTGGACTAGATGGATGGATGTCTTTATATAACCTCCAATACTATGTTACCATGTAACTGTTATACAGACATTATGGTAGGGTATAAAGGTTGGACTAGATGGACGTATGTCATTATACAACCTCCAATACTATGTTACTATGTAACTGTTAGATAGACATTATGGGTAGGGTATAAAGGTTGGACTTGATGAGTATATCTTTATACAACCTCCAATACTATGTTACTATGTAACTGTTAGATAGACATTATGGGTAGGGTAATAAGTTGGACTAGATTGATGGATGTCCTTATTAACCTCCATACATATGTAACTATGTAACTGTTATAGACATTAGGTAGGGTATAAAGGTTGGACTAGATGGACGTATGTCATTATACAACCTCCAATACTATGTTACTATGTAACTGTTAGATAGACATTATGGGTAGGGTATAAAGGTTGGACTAGATGGATTGTATGCCTTATACACCTCCAATACTGTGTTACTATGTAACTGTTAGATAGACAATTATGGGTAGGGTATAAGGTTGGACTAGATGGATGTATGTCTTTATATAACCTCCAATCCTATGTTCTATGTAACTGTTATACAGACGTTATGGTAGGGTATAAAGGTTGGACTGATGGACGTATGTCTTTACAACCTCCAATACTATGTTACTATGTAACTGTTAACAGACAATTATGGGTAGGGTATAAAGGTTGGACTAGATGGATGTATGTCTTTACACAACCTCCAATACTAGTTACTATGTAACTGCTATACAGACATTAAGGTAAGGTATAAAGGTTGGACTAGATGGACGTATGTCTTTTCATAACCTCCAATACTATGCTACTATGTGACTGTTATACAGACATTATGGGTAGGGTATAAAGGTTGGACTAGATAGATGTATGTCTTTATTCAACCTCCAATACTATGTTACTAGTAACTGTTATCCAGACTTATGGGTAGGGGTATAAAGGTTGGACTTGATGGACGTATGTCTTTATACAACCTCCAGTACTATGTTACTAATGTAACTGTTAGACAGACATTATGGGTAGGGTATAAAGGTTGGACTAGATGACGTATGTCTTTTGCACAACCTCAATACTATGTTACTATGTAACTGCTATACGACATTAAGGGTAAGGTATAAGGTTGGACTAGATGGACGTATGTCTTTTCATAACCTCCATACTATGCTACTATGTGACTGTTATACAGACTTATGGGTAGGGTATAAAGGTTGGACTAGATAGATGTATGTCTTTATTCACCTCATACTATGTTACTATGTAACTGTTATACAGACATTATGGGTAGGGTATAAAGGTTGGACTTGATGGACGTATGTCTTTATACATCCTCATAAAACCAAAAAAGCTACCAGTCTATGTTATATGTAAACCTGTTGATGCACATCAGCTGGCATAATTCGCGCTCCCACCAGCTGAGTCCCCCTACACATCAGCTGGTGTTTTGGTGGTCTAGACAATCGGGATTCCCTTTGCTTCGTCGGCCGTACCTACCCAGGTGCCCCTCTGGTTTTCCCCACCTTCTCGTGCAACCTAACGCAACGCCATTTGCTGCCGCGGTAGGATCCCATCCTGCATTTCCATGGGCACCTCTTAAGCTGTCTGGGGGAGGGAGACCACATTCCGCTCTTTATGTTGTAACAGAAACCCTATTGCCGGTTTTTCTCTACAGTGGAACCTCCAACAAAAGAAAGGTTAGTTCTGATTTTTTCTTTCTTACATTCAACCTTATAAACCCAAAACTCCTCCCCCTTTTTTCGGCCGAAATGCTTTGCTCCGCCCCCTTTCTTCATCACTGGCGCAGGTAAGGAAACCCTTTGTTTCCCTTTTTCCCATCCTGACTATTGTACCTAAAATGGAGGTTTTGAAAGCCTGCGTTGACCTGCCCCCTTATCGCCGTTCATCGCATTGCTTTGCTCTTTCCTCCCTCTTTATTAAACATGTACATTTTAAATCAGCGTTATAAGGAACTATAATGAAACTTTGTTACAGGACCATATTTTGCCAATGTCCCATATAGCAGCATTACATCTGATTTATGGGAATAGATACCACAGACAAACAAACTTGGTTAGTTTTTAATGAGGATAATAGGATTTAGATTGTTAGCATAGCATACCAGTAGATGTCATATACTTTTCTTAGAAATTAATTAACTGTGAGTTTTGTTCCAACATGTGGTTCCATGGAACTTCTTAAAATCCACATTCAAACCCAATTGAAATGACATTTCGAATCCAACCAATCTTAACGGTCGACTACCGCTTTGGTTTTTTATTGTATATTTATTGTCCGACCAATTTTTCCAGCCATTAGATATTTGTTCTCCATCAATCACTAATTCTGATTGTAAAATGATAAGGATACGAGCCTTTTAAAAATGTCACAGGATTGTCTAAAGCTGGATCGACTTAATATCTATGGCCAGTTTTAGTGTGTAGCAAGTAGTGTCACAAAAACAAGCTTTAAATAACTTGTCTTGTATAAGTAGATTTATAGATTCAATGACTAAAAATATTATATTCTTCCTCTCTCAAGAACTGGTAAGACCTCATTTGGAATTATACAAGCCATTTTGGAATCTCTGAATTGCGTAATATTAAAGGATCATCTTGAAAAGGGGAAACAGTTCAGCAAAGGGCAACCTAATAAAAAAGGCATGGAGGAGCTTGAACTATGCATATAATAAGATACTCTAGGGTTGATGTCCACCTGAGAAAGGCTACTGTACTCATGTATATGATCTCTTCTCTTCAAAATACTTAATTGGCCATACAATAACTATTTGGTGCCTTGTTTTCATAATAGATCAAGGTACACCAGGGCTTACTTTGAGATTAGAATGAAAATAAAGTTTCTCAGTCTTCAGGTTGGCATTTTTTTTCAGTGAGAATGGTGGTTATGGAGTGTTCATTGTTTAGTTTTGTTTTGTTTTTTTGCTTTGTTTTGTGAGGATAGGGCTATTTTTTTTTTCTAAAATTTAAATAAAATATTGAAAATTACTGGTAATTCAACTTTTGATTGATCCATAATTCCTTAACATTTGAGTTTCAGATAGGTTTCCCCCCTTTTTTCTTGGGATTCATCTGGATCATTCATCTGAATTAACTATAAGGCAGGCATTATGTAGGGTTATAAAAGTTGGACTTAGATGGACGATTCTTTTATAACCCTCCAATACTATGTTACTATATGTACTGTTATACAGACATTATGGGTAGGGTATAAGGTTGGATAGATGGCTTATGCCTTTATATAAGCCACCCAATCTATGTTACTAATGTAACTGTTAGATAGACATTATGGTTAAGGGTATAATCAGGTTTGGACCTAGAGGTGTGATGTGATGTCTTTTATATAACCTCCAATACTATGTTTACTATGTACTGTTATACAGACGTGTATGGTAGGTAGAAAGGTTGGAACTAGATGGACGTGTCTTTATAACACCTCCAATACTATGTCTAGATAACTGTTTATACAGACATATGGTAGGAATAAAGGTTGGACTAGATGATGTATGTCTTTTATATACCTCCAATACTATGTTTACTATTTAACTGTTATACAGACGTTATGGAGGGTATAAAGGTTGGACTAGATAGATGGATGTCTTTATCACCTCCCAATACTATGTTACGATTAACTGTTATACAGACTTAGGGTAGGGTATAAAGGTTGGACTAGATGGATCGTATTCTTTACACAACCTCCAATACTATTTACTATGTAACTGTTTATACAGACCATGTATGTACGGTTAAGGTTGGACTAGATAGACGTATGTCTTTACATACCTCCATACTATGCTACTATTGTGACTGTTATACAAGACATTATGGGTAGGTCTAAAGGTTCGGGAACTAGATAATGTATGTCTTTTATTATTCAACCTCCATACTATGTTACTATGTAACTGTTATACAGACATTATGGGTAGGGGTTATAAAGGTTGGGCCTAGATGGAACATATTCTTTATACCATCTTCAATACTATGTTCCTATGTACTGTTTTCAGACTTAGGGTTAGGGTTAAAAGGGTTGGACTTGATGGAGTAGTTCTTTTACCAACCTCCATACTTAGTTTTCTATGTAACTGTTTAGATAGACATGATGGGTACGGGTATAAATGTTTGGCTAGATGAGGTATTTCTTTATATAACCTCCATCTAGTTACCATGTAACTGTTTATACAGACATTATTATGTGTAGGGTATAAAGGTGGGGATCTAGATGGACGTATGTCATTATACACCTCCAATACTATGTTACTATGTACTGTTAGATAGACATTAATGGTAGGGTATAAAGGTTGGACCCTTGATGGATGTATTCTTTATACAAACCTCCACTACTATGTTACTGGATGTAACTGTTAGATAGACCTTATGGGTTAGGGTATCAAGGTGTGATAGATTGATGATGTCCTTTATATAACCTCCAATACTATGTACTATGTAACTGTTATACAGACCTTATGGTAGGGTATTAAATAGTGTGGACTAGATCCGTAATGTCATTATACAACCTCCATACTATGTTCTATGTAACTGGTTAATAGACATTATGGCGTGGGTATACAGGTTGCATAGATGGATGGTATGCCTTTAACACCTCCAATACTGTGTTACTATGTAACTGTTAGATAGACAATTATGGTAGGTATAAGGCTTGGCCCTAGATGGGATGTAATGTCTTTATATAACCTCCAACTACTATGTACTATGTAACTGTTTATACAGACGTTATGGTGGGTATAAGGTTGGACTAGATGGACGTATGTCTTTATACAACCTCCAATACTATGTTACTATGTAACTGTTAAACGACATTAATGGTTAGGGTATAAGGGTGGACTAGATGGATGTATGTCTTTACACAACCTCCAATACTGTTACTATGTAACTGCTATACCGACATTAAGGTAAGTAATAAAAGGTTTGGACTAGATGGACGTATTCTTTTCATACCTCCAATACTATGCTAAACATGTGACTGTTATAGCAGACATTGATGGGTATGGTAACTAAAGTTTGGACTAAGATAGACTGTATGTCTTTAATTCACCTGCCAATCTATGTTACTATGTACTGTTTTATACAGACACTTATGGGTAGGGTATAAAGGTTGGACTTGATGGAGCGTATGTCTTTATACAACCGCCAGTAGTAATGTTACTAATGTAACTGTTAGACAGACATTATGGGTATGGTATAAAGTTGGACTAGATGCACGTCTGTCTTTGCCCAACCCCATACTATGTTACTATGTAACTGCTATACAGTACATTAAGGGTGAAGGTAAAAGGTTGGACTAGATGGACGGATGCTTGTTCATAACCCTCCATACTATCGCTACTATGTGTACTGTTTAATACGACATTTGGGTGGGTATAAAGGTTGGACTAGATAGACTGTTAATGTCTTTTTCACCTCAAAAATACTATGTACTAATGTAACTTTTATACAGACATTATGGGTAGGGGGTATAAAGTTTGGACTTGGATGGACGTATGTCTTTATAACAACCTCCAGTAACTATGTTTACTATGTAACTGTTAGACGCATTCATGGTAGGTATAAACGGTTTGGACTAGATGGACGTAATGTCTTTATATAACTCCAATACTTTTGTTACTAATGTAACTGTTAGCCAGACATTATGGGTAAGGTATAACGGGTTGGACTAGATGTATGTAGTCTTTTACATAACATCCCAATCTATGTTTACTATAGTAATGTTCGACAGACATTAATGGTAGGTATAAAGGTTTGGACGAGATTGATTGTATGTCTTTATAATAAACCTCCCAATACTATGTTTACTATGTAACTGTTATACAGACATTATAGGTAGGGGTAATAATTGTTGGACTAATGTATGTATGTCTTTTTATTCAACCTCCAATACTATTGTTACTATGTACTGTTAGACAGACTTATGGGTAGGGTATAAAGGTTAACTAGATGGACGTAGTCCTTTATTAACCTCCCCAATTTGCGTGTTATGTGTGTAACTGTTAAAACGAAGGGTAGAGGGGGTAATTCATCATTCGCATATTTTAACCGGCATCCTATTTGCAGTGATGATAATGGGAAGACATCGCCCAATTACACTAGTTCACGCACTTTTTCATCGTTCTTTATAAATTACCGGCTCTTTTCGCTTTCGCCTCTGCGGGAAAAGTTATCACTTGAGCGATGTGGGATAGTTTCGCCCTCTGTCATTGCTTTAAATGTGGTTCGACTGCGCAAAGATAAGATTGTCTCTAGTGTAATTTCACAGTTATCTTGTCACTTTTTGTTATATCAGCTTATTTATTAATAAGTGGAAAATTCGCCTTTTTGCCCCTTTTCTCTCTTCCCTTTTGTTCATTTTTTGCAGTTTAATACAGAAGTTTCCACCAAACATCATTACTTGACTTGGAAATGTTCCATTAACATACTATTTGTTCACCGCACATATGCTGTGTAAACATGATCATCATATCCCCTATTAATAAATAGAGTAAAATTCCCCTGGTGAGTTTTTACACTATTTGCATATCCCTATTATAAAATAGAGAAATTTGCCTGGGTGATTTTTACACTATTTTCATTCCTATTAATAAAATAGTGAAAATTCGGCCTGGTGAGAGTTTTACACTATTTATCATCCTATTAATAAAATAGAGAAAATTCACCTGGGTGAGTTTTTACACTATTTAACATGTCCTATTATAAAATAGAGAAATTTCGCCTGGTGTGAGTTTTAACACTATTTATCATACCTATTAATAACATAGAAGAAATTCGCCTGGGTGAGTTTCACTATTTTATCATATCCTTATTAATAAATAGAGACATTCACCTGGTGAGTTTTACCACTATTATACAATATCCTATTTAATAAAATAGAGAAAATTCCTCTGGGTGAGTTTTTACACTAATTTATCATATCCTATAATACAATAAGAAAATTATTCCCCTGGGTGAGTTTTTACACTATTATCATATCCTATTTAAAATAAAATAGAGAAAATCCCTGGTGAGTTTTAACACTATTTATCATTCCTACTTAATTAACATGAGAAATTCCCCTGGTGAGTTTTTACACTATTTATACCATATCCTATTAATATAGAGAAAATTCCCCTGGTGGTTTTTACACTATGTTATCATATCCTATTAAAATAAGACAATTCCACTGGGTGAGTTTATCATATCCTATAATAAATAGAGAATTTCACCTGGGTGAGTTTTTACACTTTATCATATCCTATTAATCAAATAGAGACACTTCGACCTTGGGTGAGTTTTTACACTATTTATCATATTTATTAATAAAATAGAGACAATTCCACCTGGGGAGTTTTACACTATTTTATCGATCCATTAATAAATAGAGACATTTCCACCTGGGTGAGTTTACATACACTATTATCATATCTACTTTATAAACAGAGACAATCACCTTTTGAGTTTTATACATTTATCATATCCTAGTTAATCAGACTAGAGACAATTCCCTGGGTGATGTTTTACACTATTTATGTATCCTATTAATAAAACTAAGAGAATGTCACCTGGGGTGAGTTTTACACTATTTGCATATCCTATTTAATAACAATAGAGACAATTCGCCTGGGTGAGTTTACAACTATTTATCATCTCCTATTAATAAAATAGAGAAATTCAGCCTGGTGATTTTACACTATTCATCATATCCTATTAATACAATAGAGACAATCTCCCTGGGTGAGTTTACACTATTTATCTTGATCGTATTAATAAAATAGAGGGAAATTCACCTGGTGATTTTACCATCTTATTTACTATCCTATTAAAAAAATAGAGACGAATTCACCCTTTTTTGCGTTTATAGGTACTATTTATCAAACCTATTAAATAAAATCACGTAGACAAGTTCGCCTCTGGGTGAGTTTTACACCTATTATCTATCCTATTGATACAAGTGAGAGAAAATTCACGCTGGGTGAGTTTTACCCTATTTATCATATCCTAGTAATAAAATAGAGACCAATTGCGCCTGTGTGAGTTTCACACTATTTATGCATATCCTATTATTATACAATAGAGGCAATTCACCTGGTGAGTTTTTACAAACTATTTACCATCCTATTAATAAAATAGAGAAAATTCTACTGGGTGAGTTTTACACTATTTTATCATATTCCTATTAATAAAATAGAGAAAATCTACCTGGGTGAGTTTTTACACTGATTTATCATATCGGCTAGTAGGATAAAGATGAGACATTCGCCTGGGTGAGTTTTACACTATTTATCTTATATCCTATTAATAAAATAGAAGCAATTCACCTGGTGAGTTTTACAACTATTTCAATCCGTATCTATTAATAAAAATAGAGAAATTCACAGCTGGAGTGAGTTTTTTACACTATTTATCATATCCTATTAATAAAATAGAGAATTCCACTTTTGAGTTTTACTATTTATATTCTTTGGCTGAAAAAAACTCAACTTTTATTTTTACAATAAGCATATAGGTGTTCTATGTGTATTAAACCAATTGAATACCACTGTTGAAAAACCACTCAGGGAGTTTAGCCTATTTCTCATGCATATGTGCTGAGCTTTTTAGCCATTATTAGTGATACTTTCTGCTCACATATAATTTTCGCTTTATGATGAAAATTCGCCTTTTTATAGACTGAGAAAGGAGAAAGATGAAAGTTAAAAAAACTTATGGTAAAGGCTGGTGGGAAAAAAAGGCAAAACTATGCTTATACATAATCCCCTCAGACCCCCATTTGATTTTATTGGTAAATAAAGAAATATCGGAACAATTAAAAAAAAAAAATCTAAAAGCAAACTCCTCAGATCGTATGTACAGTAATATGGCTGGAATATAGTCTATACACCCTCGGTACTGAGTGTGAGATACACTCCAGCAATGTCTCTGACTACCAACTCAGACTTGTGTGAATTTGAATGGCTGAACTTAAAGAGACTCAATTATACTCACTGTCCGATCCCTCCGCTCTTCTCGTTTGTGCATTAGCTTTTACCGCAGGGTGAGGACCTGACCGGATAGGTCCTCACCCCTGGGTTCGCTTGTTGCAGAGCGGTGCCTTCCTATTGGCGCTGCGGTCGCTGACGGGGATGAGGGGGGCGGATGACTCCAAGCAGCGTTGTGCTCTAAGGCAGTGCTTAGTTACGGCGAACCAGGGTGAAGGACCTCAGCGGTTCAAGGTCCTCCCCTGGGTGAACATAACTAATCTACAAAGAGAGAGGGAGCGTAGGGAAGGTAGTAAATTGTCCTTTTACACGCAAAAATACACTTTTGCTCATTTACTAAATATCTTGTAGCGGTTACCGCACCCGCAATGTATGGCGAAAAGTGAAATGTAGGGCACAGTAATGAGACCTTTCATCCACTGGTCATCACCAGCAGCTTTAAAAATAGCAAAGAAGCCAATTAGGGCAAAAAAAAACCGCTGCGTTAAAGAAGGGCGAAAAGTTTAACGAACGCGTTATAAATTATGCCCCTATAAGTAGGTATAAGTTGGACTGATGGAGACGTATGTCTTTATATCAACTTCCACATACGATGTTACTAGTAACCGTTCAATTACAGACATTATGGGATAGGGTATAAAGGTTGGACAGTGATGTATGTTCTTTAATAACAACCTCCAATACTATGTTACTCATGTTAACTGTTATAACAGACATTGTGGGTAGGGTAATAAAGTGTTGGACTTAGATGGACGTTATGGTCTTTATATACAACCTCCAATACTATGTTACCTATGTACTGTTATGCCAGACATAATGGGTAGGGTATAAGGTTGAGCCTAGATGGAGCGTATGTCTTTATTCAACTCTCCAATACTATGAGTATTTAACTGTTAGTAAAAGGCAGATCAATTATGGGTAGGATATAAATGGTTGGACTAGATGGACTTATGTCTTTATACACCCTCAACTTTCTTGTCTGATACCGAATGTAGTATCAGTTTCTATCGTTGTATCCCTCCAATGCTATCCACTGTTATACAGACATTATGGGTAGGATATTAAAGGTTGGACTAGATGGAGCGTTGTCTTTATACACCTCATCCATACTATAGTACTACTATGTAACTGTTTTACGACAATTATGGGTAGGGTATTGAACGAGATTGGACTGATGGGACTTATGTCTTTTACAACCTCCAATACTATGTTACTATGTAACTGTTATATCGACATTATGGTAGATGATAAATATTGGACTAGACTGACGTATGTTTATAACTACCTCCAATCCTATGTTACTATGTAACTTTATCAGACATTACTGGTGTAGGGTATAAAGGTTGGACTAGAATGGACGTATGTCTTATATCAACTCTCCATACTATGTTACTATGTACCTGTTATAGCGAGACATTATGGGTAGGGTAATGAAGATGTTGCGTTACTTATACACCTCTATTTCATGTTATAGGTTACAGACATGTAGGTATGAATTTGCTATGGACGTTTTCTTTACCCATATACTTCCAATACTATGTTACTAGTAACTGACAGGTTTTTGTACACAAAAGTAAGTTCCAACAAAATATGCCTAATTTTTTATTTACCATCTTTTTGATCAGGGTTTTATTTGTGACATTTACTATCAGTCCACAGCATTGGTCAGTGATGTCGCCGCTATAATTATATTCACGCAGTTATCCCACGGATGCGTAAGTTGAGCAGACACACTCGCTGGCAATTAGATTTACAAGAAAGTACAATCACTATTATAGATCATTCATAAGGAAATTTGGCACTAGTTTTTTTGAAGCATAGAAATAGCACAATAGAAACTGTAAAACTAGTATAATTTATACAGATTCTTATAATTTGTAAATGGTTTAGTTTTTCCCAGTTAAAAACACATCTACACCATCTACCCTTGGGCCACATAGGAAATGTACTTGCCTGTTTACATCCTACCCCCATTAAATTGTTACTGTCTATTTCAAAGTATCAGTTTATTGTCACATACTGACTATTTGTCACAGACATGAAATTTCCTATTTTAAAAAACAATTCTCTTCTGAAGTGTTCACAAAGGAGATAAAAGTCCCACAGAATTTTTAAAAAGTTATGGCTGAACAGATAAAGCTGTTTTAAATGGCTTACAAGTAAATAAGTTCCTATGAACGCCGGCAAGATGGAAGCAATTTAAAGAGAGCAGAAGTTTGATGAGAGGGTTCCTTTCATATTTCCTCTAAACCTTTGCCTTCGCTTATAAAAAATGCTACTTTAAAGTTTTTTATTCGGATCCGATAACATACTTGCATTTCTTTGTGACACGCTCATATGCTCAATATGCTTTCGATCATACTTATATAAAACTCTAGCAAAATACTGAAGAAACCTGCTCTTTGTTTCTCGTTCCTTATAGATACATAGTGCTGGCTGGACTGTTCCCAGTCAGCTCTTTATATGCTCCCCCCAAGTATAGGTCTTATCCAAATAGACCCGCTAAATATTTAAAATACTCTACCTGGCTTCTCACTCCCATATTGGCAATCATGTGATGAAAGTGATGTCATATTCTGTAGATATCTGTATAGTCTACAACGGCTATTAGGTTTTCTGGTTAGAAAACCTTAAATGATTTATCCATTTATCTTATTATGGGTTTGTCTATCTAGGAGGGCTGTTTTACATCAAGGCATGTATTGAATGCCTCGTGGGTCAGAGTGCTAGGGGAGGGGGGTCGCCGTTTTGAGATGCGAAACTCCTTAGAAGCCTCGCAAAAGGCCTTCTAAGTGTCCAGGTAAAGGGGGCGGTCCGTTTCCTTCAAGCTGTCAGAACAACTAAAACCCCAAGGAACCTGTCATGCCACAAGGGCACTTCTTAAGTGCCGGGCAAAGGCACTTATAATAGCCGGAAGGGTTTCCCGTTTCGGAGCTGTGGGAATACTTAAGCTCCAAAATGGCACTTGTCATGTCCCTGGTGGTTGGCGGTGTCCGGCTGCCTGTGGAGGGGTGGGGGGCCCCCTGCTATGGCACACTCCAGCTGGTGCATGCCACTAGTAAGGACACGCTCTCCCTACTGGTTCCCAGCAAGCCCGCTCTACGCCACCTGCCCCCTAATGCTGCTGATTTGTAGTAGGAATGATAACGTTTACTAATCATTAAGTTCAGGTTGACCGTTGACATTTTATAATAATAATTTCACACTTGAAGTTTTTTGTGGTAACTCAATACTATGTTACTATGTAACTGTTATACAGACATTATGGGTAGGGTATAAAGGTTGGACTTGATGGACGAGTAACATAGTATTGGAGGTTATATAAAGGTTGGACTAGATGGATGTATGTCTTTATATAACCTCCAATACTATGTTACTATGTAACTGTTATACAGACATTATAGGTAGGGTATAATTGTTGGACTAGATGTATGTATGTCTTTATTCAACCTCCAATACTATGTTACTATGTAACTGTTAGACAGACATTATGGGTAGGGTATAAAGGTTAGACTAGATGGACGTATGTCTTTATATAACCTCCAATATTATGTTATTATGTAACTGTTATACAGACATTATGGGGTATATTTATAAAAGTTCGCTATTTTCGCTATTTTGCTATCGCAGGACATCGCAATGACATATAGCACTATTTTCGACTTATTTATAAAACCGCTCATTTTCGCTTTCGCCTTTGCGGAAAAGTATCACTGAGGCGATGTGTGGCGATAGTTTTCGCCCTCTTCATTGCTTTAAATGTGGTATCACTGCGAAAAGAGAGATTGTTCTCTAGTGTAATTTCAGAGTTATCTTTGTCACTTTTTTTTATTACAGCTATTTATAAATAGGGGAAATTTCGCCTTTTTGCCCCTTTTCTCCCTTTTGTTGCATTTTTTGCAGTTTTAACAGAATTTTCACCAAACATCATTACTTACTGGAATGTTCCATTAACATGACTATTTGTTACACAGCATCATATGCTGTGTAACATATGCATCATATCCTATTAATAAAATAGAGAAAATTCCCCTGGGTGAGTTTTACACTATTTATCATATCCTATTTAATAAAATAGAGAAAATTTGCCTGGGTGAGTTTTACACTATTTATCATATCCTATTTAATAAAATAGTGAAAATTCGCCTGGGTGAGTTTTACACTATTTATCATCCTATTAATAAAATAGAGAAAATTCACCTGGGTGAGTTTTACACTATTTATCATGTCCTATTAATAAAATAGAGAAAATTCGCCTGGGTGAGTTTTACACTATTTATCATATCCTATTAATAAAATAGAGAAAATTCGCCTGGGTGAGTTTTACACTATTTATCATATCCTGCAAGGCAATCTGTCTGTGACACTGCAAGGACACTGTCTGTCTGTGACAATGCAAGGACACCTGTCTGTCTGTGAACTGCAAGGACACCTGTCGTCTCGTGACACTGCAAGGACACCTGTCTGTCTGTGACACTGCAAGGACACCTGTCTCTGTCTGTGGACACTGCAAGGACACTGTCTGTCTGTGACACTGCAAGGACACCTGTCTGTTGTGTGGACACTTCAAGGACACCTGTCTGTCTGTGACACACTTCAAGGACACCTGTCTGTCTGTTGAAACTGCAAGGACACCTGTCTGTCTGTGACACTGCAAGGACACCTGTCTGTCTGTGACACTTCAAGGACACCCATCTTTATGGCACTTGAAGGACGCCCGTTGGTCTGTCTGTGACACTTCAAGGACACCGTCGGTCTGTCTGTGACACTTAAGGACACCCATCTGTCTGTCTGTGACACTTTAAGGACAACTGTCCATCTGTCTGTGATATTCTCAGGACACCTGTTCTGTCTGCAACACTTGAGGACACCTGTCCGTCTGTTTGTGACACTGCAAATCAACTGTTACTGCAGCCAGAAGACAATAGTTCCTCAGCTGCAGGATTGCTGGATTGTTTGACACAGACATGGGGGATAATTGTCTTAATCCATTTCAGATCATGATGGATTGCCTAGTATTGCCCATGTGTACCCAGCTTTCCAACAGGACCTTAGGAACCATAGGAATCTATATCCATGGGAAGTGGAGATAACAAACTGAGACAACCCAAATCATCATTATAACAATACACACTGGCCATGACGAATTAAGAAAATAATTTTTTAAATGAATCTTACCGAAAATATCCCAGGATAAGAACTGCAACTGTTAGGGATCCCAGCGAGATGGATAGCCAACGGTATAAATCAAATACAGTCGGTTGAACACCTCCTGGAAACAAGGACACAATGTAAGTGATCGCTGTGATTTTATGAATAGAGCCATGTTGACATTGAACATAAACAAAAATGATTGTAATGGGCACGTGACCCATGGGATGAGAAAGTAATTATTTCATAGAACGGTGTGATCGCCATAAACCTATACAAGGAGATAGAATACTCTTGAATTCCAGGTTCCATTTAAGCGGCATTAGTATCTCGCTGCAAGGTAGCACAAAAGCTATTGCACCTGTATTGGAGGTCCCGGAAACCTGATATTCCACCGTGTGGGTTTACCTCTTTTTTACGCAATAGCATTGGATAGTACTCTCCCAGAAAGCATCATAGCACAGACTAATCTATGTATTAACCCATCTATTTAAGGAGAACTATAGGTTTTTTAAAAAACAATAAAAAAAAAACTGTTAAAATTAAGAGCACTGCTGCTTCTGCCAGGCTTCCTCAGTGGCTTCAGCTTTACTTTAATACACAAAGGCAAAGGACACTAACCGGCAGGTGAAAACTGTATGTGCTGGAGTCCTTAATGAAACAATTTAGAGGTGAGGAGTAATCAGCCCCTTCCTTCCTGACGCCAGTCCTTTAAATTTTTTTAAAGTTAATTTTTACAGTGTAGTTGTCCCTTTTCGGACAACTACAAGTTCGGATTAAATACAAATAAAATACAATGATAACTTCTTATAAATGGCTGGGGACCTGGGAAATGGTCTGGGGAACATATACATATCACCAAAGTGCATTTAAACACTTCTTTCCCCCACAATCGGGCAATTGTCGTGTTTCCGCAAGTTATATTGAGGTGATGGCCAATCTGAGGGTTAACAAACGGTACATTCGAGGGGTTACCAAAAATCGAATGATACAGTACATTGAGGGTTATCAGCTTTGAAAGTTACATTAAGGGTTATTGAAAATCGAACATTACATTCAAGGGTTACTGAACAATACATTTGAGGGTTACCAAAATCCATGGTATATTCGAGGGTTACAGAAATCGAACGATACATTCGAGAGTTATCGGCTAAGAATGCTACATTCGAGGGTAATGAACGATATATTTGAGGGTTACTGAAATCAACCACTATATTCTACGGGTACAGAAATCAAACACTACATTTAAGGCTTACTGAAATCGACCACTATTTTCTAAGGTTACAGAAATCGAACGATACATTCAAAGGGTAACAGAATTCGGTGAACTTTACATTCGAGGGTGTGGATTTGAGATTTGATAATAATCGAAAATAAGTCCATGAATTTGGTAACCCGAACTAGTTTGGATAGAGCTTGGATAGTTCGAGAACTCGGGTTCGGTTCTATCACTATTAAACGGACATTTTGCCAAACATTCAGCATATAACCCATAACTTGTTGCATTATTACACTCTGCTGGCTTATATTATATAAACAGACCTCGTTAACGTGGTTTGTGTATCATGTTTGGTTCTACCCAATCCAACGATCAGTAACAACAGTGTGCTATAGTCTAAAAAGCTATAGGGCACAGGGATGCCACACCAGTTCAAAATAATATACGGAGCTCTAGAATGCAACAAGGATCAGACACTATTAGTCCTATTTGCGATTTAATATCGCGTTTGCATGTGGGTAAATCCCAGTAGGGATTTAACCACTGCTATCTGCGGCATTAAAATCCTGCTCTAAAACGAGCGCAAACGCGATATTAAATGGCGGAGCGGGGCGGGGTGATTTTTGCGGAACCCGCGCATCCAACGCTAATATGGAGCAAAGTCGCACAACCGGTAGGAACCAGTTAGCGTGACTTTAACTCCATATATTTGCCCAGTGAGTCTGTGGAATGCAAACAGCTTTTCAGGAATTAAAAAAATCTTGTGATTCCTATGCATAGATTCCACAACTAATTAAAACAAAGTTAGTAAAGTGATTTAAAACTTGGTTTTTTTATTAGTAAATCCTTCCATTGTGTAGACATATATCCTTATCCCTTCCTGTTTTACGGTTCACTTTCCATAAATCTTAAGACTTGTTGGTGAAAACAATCCACAGTTTCTCATAACAACAGATATACCAAGTAAAATAAAACAATATGGCTGCTCGCCACACAGGAAATGTCTTCAAGAAAGACACAAAATATCTGCCCGATTCTCAGCTTGGAAGTTTCAAAAACACAAGAACAGAAGTGTGTTGTCACAAAGGAGTTTGCATTTGTCTGAAAAAAACACAGACAGGTGGTCAAAAGCAAAATTCCATTAAAAAATTGGTCGAACTAGATGGACGTCTTTATTACACCTCAAATACTTTACTATAATACTGTACTATAATACTGTACTGTACTTACTATACTATATTATACTATCCTAAATACAATACTATACTATTACTATACTTTACTGTACTATACTTAATACTATAGATTACTTACGCTGCAAAGCACGGAGCACCTACCCTAACAGCCCTCCGCCACAGGCTGTGTAAACAATCTCAACCGAACAAAAAGGAAGGGTGAGCTACAACGTGCTCGCAGACAGTATTGCAAAAGTACAAAGTCTTTATTTAATCTGAGGAAGTGCATACGGTCACGAAACGCGTAAGGCGGTGCCTCAGAGCACGATACTTCTCTCATGTGGGATCCTACTCTATAAATTGTACCGTGAGTGAAATTCTATATGATTAAATAAAGACTTTGTACTTTGCAATACTGTCTGCGAGCACGTTTAGCTCACCCTTCCTTTTTGTTCGGTTGAGATACTTTTATACTTTACTGTAGTATACTTTATACTATACTGTAGTATATTATATTGTACTGTACTATACTAATATACTTACTATTTACTTTACTATACTTTACTGTACTATACTTTATACTAGTGTAGTAATTATATTGTACTGTACTGTACTATACTATACTTATATACTATACTGTACTATACTTTACTATACTTACGTGACTATACTTTATACTATGCTGTAGTATATTAATTGTACTGTACTGTACTATACATATATACGGTACTATACACTGTACTATACTTTATACATGCTGTAGTATACTATACCATACGTACTATATTATACTGTACTATAATATATACTATACTGTACTAACATTACTAAATTAGGATAATTATTGAATGTCCAATAGAATCATAAGAATCAATGACAATGCTCTATTTGAAATGAATTTAACCTGAATGTTGACACTTATTGTATGTTGTTCGGGCTTTGTTGGGTTTGGAAGTTTGCCCATCCATTCTAAAATTCTGTGACAAAAATTTCAATTTCAAAACCAGTTTCAATGTTCGATAGTTTTATGTCTAAATTCCTTCTGAATTTCAAACATAGAACCTAAAGTTGCCTGGTTGTCTTGGAATTGGTAGACCAAACCCATTCACTGACATACTGTACTTTTACATTAGTTTAAATTTTATCCCATCATGCTTCAGTTTTCCTTCAAAGTTCTGTCTACAAAACAGAATAACCTGCCTGGCTCCCATATCACCCAATGAGCTTACAAGCCACTAGAAAGCTGATTAGTTTATTCAACCACTAAAGCACATTAGAGTTTGAGAAGTTAACACGAAGCCAGAATATGTCACCGTCTAAGACTTAGGATTGTGATTTATTTTAATGGAACAGGAAGCTTTGGTACTTCCAAGGGCGGGATGACCTGACACGCAGTTTAGGACATAACCTATGTCCCTCATAAATAATGTTTCTTTAAATCAAACTGCAAACATTTTTTATTACTGAACTCTCAAAGCACTTAGAAATAAATGAGTGTTGTGATGTACAAAAAGAATGACAACGACATGTAGTTTGTTAAAAAGCAAATATAAGTAACCATTTATAATAAAGTCTCACGCACACCTTTGTGGGTGTACAATTTGCTGACCTTGAGATTACTTCTTTTTATACTAAAAGCTGAGTCAACACACAATATGATCTGGTGTCAAGGGAGGAACAAAAATAAATATATACCTTGTTGCGTAGTTCTTCCTCACGGACTTTGAAGGACAAATATGTTTTTGTCCTTGCTGGAAAACTGATTGATTTGGGGAATATTTAAAAAGATCGCTGTTTTCGCAATTTTGCTATCGCAAAACATCACAATGAAAAAGAGCGATATTTATAAAAATGCTAGTTTTACGGAAAAAGTAACGCTGCAGCGATGTGTGATGGTAATTTCGCGTTATTCATTGTGTTAAGTCTGGTATCTAGCGTCAGCCATTACCAGACCAGAGAGGGTAAAATTCAGAGCTATTTTTGTCACTTTTTTTATTTAAAGCTATTTAAATATGTGAAATTTCGCCTTTTGCCCCTTTCTGCCTTGTGTGCATTTTTTGCAGTTTTACCAGAATTTTCACCAAACATCATTACTTACGGAAGTTCCATAACATGACTATTTCTTACACAGCACTAGGGTATGTTCCCATATTAATGGAACTGGTTAGATAATTAGCTGTAGTTTGCTAAATATAAGCAATTCTAAAAATGCCTATTAATAAAATAGAGAAAATTCATCTGGGTGAGTTTTACACTATTTATCATTCCTATTAATAAAATAGAGAAAATTCCTCTGGGTGAGTTTTACACTATTTATCATATCCTATTAATAAAATAGAGAAAAATTCACCTGGGTGAGTTTTACACTATTTATCATATCCTGGTGAGTTTTACACTATTTATCATATCCTATTAATATAATAGAGAAAATTCACCTGGGTGGGTTTTACACATTTATTTCATATCCTATTAATAAAATGAGAAAATTCACCTGGGTGAGTTTTACACTATTTATATATCCTGGTGAGTTTTACACTATTTATCATATCCTATTAATATAATAGAGAAAATTCACCTGGGTGGGTTTTACACTATTTATCATATCCTATTAATAAAATTTAGAAATTCACTGGGTGAGTTTACATATTTATCATATCTATTAATAAAATAGAGAAATTCCTGGGTGAGTTTTACACTATTTACTACATTTGATGTAATTTATTTGAATTATTAAAATAATCTTGGGGTGCACCGTGAGAGTTTTTTTAAAGTTTTTTTTAAAAGTTTAAAGTTTTTAAAGTTTAAAAGTTTAGAGAAAATTCCACCTGGGTGAGTTTACACTATTATCAATCCTGGTGAGTTTTCACTATTTATCATATCCATAATATAATAGAGAAATTCACCTGGCTGGGTTACAATATTTATCATATCCTGGTGAGTTTTACACTATTATACATATCCTATTAATATAATAGAGAAAATTCACCTGGTGAGTTTTACACTATTTATCATATCCTATTAATAAAATAGAGAAATTCACCTGGGTGAGTTTTACACTATTTACTACATTTGATGTAATTTATTTGATTATTAAAAATAATCTTGGGGTGCACCGTAGAGTTTTTTTTAAAGTTTTTTTAAAAAGTTTAAAGTTTTTAAAGTTTAAAAGTTTAGAGAAAATTCACCTGGGTGAGTTTTACACTATTATCAATCTGGTGAGTTTTACACTATTTATCATATCCTATTAAATAATAGAGAAAATTCACCTGGGTGGGTTTTACACTATTTATCATATCCTATAATAAATAGAGATGGCCGGTTCGCGGACCCGAACCCGGGTCCGCCGCGGACTTCTCCCGTCCGCGAACGGCGGATTATTCGGACTTTCCGGACTTCCGAACTTCCGAACTACGGATTTTTTTTTTTTACGAAAATTTTCGAAAATACGAGTATCTCCGTAATTACGAGGACTACGATATTTTCGGGATCCGGAAAAACCAAAGATCCTCGTAATTACGAGGATTCGCGTAATTACGAGGATTCACGTAATTACGAGTATTCTCGTAATTACGAGAATACACGTAAAAAACGAGTAATTCGTGTAAATTTTTCAAGACGGAGCAAGCCACATGATCCAAATTAGCCAATGGCAGCTATCATAGTTACGGAAAGCCTCGTTTTTTACGGAATCCTCGTTTTTACGGGAATCCTCGTATTTTCAAAAATACCGTTTTTTTTAAAGTCACGCTAGCGGACTGTACTTTTTAGGTATGTAGGCATTTATACGTGCTTCTAAGGCCATTACCCAGGTCCCTGAGTGGTTAAGTGACGTTACCAAGGCTATTTAGACCACTTTAATGCGGATTTTGCCGAACTTTCATTTTATACGTTTTAACGGGTCCGCTCGCGGATTTTCGAATTTTCGGATTTTTTCAAAAATCCGCGATCCTCGCGCGGACCGGATTTTTCGAAGTCTGGACATCTCTATTAATAAAATAGAGAAAATTCACCTGGGGAGTTTACACTATTTATTCATTCCTGGTGAGTTTACACTATTTATCATACTATTATATAATAGAGAAAATCACCTGGGTGGGTTTTACACTATTTATCAATTCCTTTAATAAAATTTAGAAAATTCACCTGGGTGAGTTTTACACTATTATCTATCCTATTAATAAAATAGAGAATTCACTGGGTGAGTTTTACACTATTATCGTATCCTATAATAAAATAGAGAAATCCCCGGGTGAGTTTTACACTATTTATCATATCCTTAATAAAAACAGAGAAAATTCACCTGGGTGAGTTTTACACCTTTATCATATCCTATAATAAAAATAGAAAATTCACCGGGTGAGTTTTACACTATTTATCATATCCTATTAATAAAATAGAGAAAATTCACCTGGGTGAGTTTTACACTATTTATCGTATCCTATAATAAAATAGAGAAAATTCACCGGGTGAGTTTTCAATATTTATCATATCCTATTAATAAAATAGAGAAAATTCACCGTGAGTTTTTACACTATTTATCGTATCCTATTAATAAAATAGAGAAATTCACCTGGGTGAGTTTTACACTATTTATAGTATCCTATTAATAAAATAGAGAAATTCACCTGGGTGAGTTTTACACTATATCATATCCTATTAATAAAATTTAGAAAATTCACCTGGTGAGTTTTACACTATATCATATCCATTAATAAAATAGAGAAAATTCACCTGGGTGAGTTTTACACTATTCATCGTATCCTATTAATAAAATAGAGAAAATTCACCTGGGTGAGTTTTACACTATTATCATATTCTATTAATAAATTTAGAAAATTCACCTGGGTGAGTTTACACTATTTATCAATCCTATTAATAAATCAACCTAACATTATTGATATTGAATGGAAGTGAAATGTGTGGGTAATGCCAGTTTTGAAACATTGTAGCCTATTTTCTCTCTGATTAACATTTTTAGTGAACTATTTGAACTTTACTTTGATGTATTATTTTGAATATTAAAAATAATCTTGGGGTGCACCGTAGAGTTTTTTTTAAAGTTTTTTAAAAAGTTTAAAGTTTTTAAAGTTTAAAAGTTTAGAGAAAATTCACCTGGGTGAGTTTTACACTATATCATATCCGGTGAGTTTTACCACTATTATCATATCCTATTAATATAATGAGAAAATTCACCTGGGTGGGTTTTACACTATTTATCATATCCTATTATAAAATAGAGAAAATTCACCTGGTGAGTTTTACACTATTTATCATATCCTGGTGAGTTTTACACTATTTATCATATCCTATTAATATAATAGAGAAAATTCACCTGGGTGGTTTTACACTATTTATCATATCCTATTAATAAAATTTAGAAAATTCACCTGGGTGAGTTTTACACTATTTATCATATCCTATTAATAAAATAGAGAAAATTCACCTGGGTGAGTTTTACACTATTTATCGTATCCTATTAATAAAATAGAGAAAATTCCCCTGGGTGAGTTTTACACTATTTATCATATCCTATTATAAAAACAGAGAAAATTCACCTGGGTGAGTTTTACACTATTTATCATATCCTATTAATAAAATTTAGAAAATTCACCTGGGTGAGTTTTACACTATTTATCATATCCTATTAATAAAATAGAGAAAATTCACCTGGGTGAGTTTACACTATTATCGTATCCTATAATAAAATAGAGAAATTCACCTGGGTGAGTTTTACCACTATTTATCATATCTATTAATAAAATAGAGAAAATTCACCTGGGTGAGTTTTACACTATTTATCGTATCCTATTATAAAATAGAGAAAATTCACCGTGGGTGAGTTTTACACTATTTATTTGCCTCATTAATAAAATAGAGAAAATTCACCTGGGTGAGTTTTACACTATTTATCGTATCCTATTAATAAAATAGAGAAAATTCACCTGGGTGAGTTTTACACTATTTATCGTATCCTATTAATAAAATAGAGAAAATTCACCTGGGTGAGTTTTACACTATTTATCATATCCTATTAATAAAATTTAGAAAATTCACCTGGGTGAGTTTTACACTATTTATCATATCCTATTAATAAAATAGAGAAAATTCACCTGGGTGAGTTTACACTATTT